>JABWTJ010000642.1:0-409986 GCA_016801875.1 Solanum sitiens | reverse complement strand
ACCTCTGTTTCTGTACGCAGGTGCACTAGCAGATGATGGTGCATGCCCTTTTGGTCTCTGATTTTGTGGTCGACTTGAACCACCTTTTTGTTGACCATACTTATTCCAGTCTTTGCTTTATTTTTCCGGTGCTCCTTTCTGTCCCTTAGCTTTTCTTCCTCTACCTACTGCACATAGAACATTAATCTTGAAATGTCCATGTCCCCAGTCAACATTGAAACCCTACCTTCTTTGCTTGAAGCACGACCTAAGCCAGCAACAAACAAGCTCATTCTGCTTTTCATATATTTAATCATCTCCGGATCATAGAGAGGCAGTGGTGAACTATCCCATACTCATGAACACTCAAGGAGTCTTGTTTCAGAGTAAGGAAATCATATACCTTTGCTTTCTTCAGTTCTCGGGGAAATAAATGCCCCAACAAGGCTTCTTCAAAGCAAGCCCAACTTTGATGTGGTGCATTCTCATATCTGTTCCCTTTCCACTGATCAAACCAAGTCCTAGCCACATTCTTCATTTGATATGTGGCTAGTTCAACCCTCTCAATATCAACCACATGTATCACCTCAAACACCTTCTTTAACTCTTCCACAAATTTTTCCGGATCCTTAGTAGTGCTTGAACCAGAAAAACTTGGGGTATTCATCCTCAAGAATTCCCAGATTCTCAAAGTGTCAACCCCTTCTTGTCAATCTCCCCCTTGTTGCCCGACTTGATTAGTCACCGCTTGGATTAGCATACGGATAGCCTCACAAAATTCAGCGTTGGTGATTTCTCCTTGAGGTTGCACATCGGTGCATTAGGTACCTCTGGCTCTTCGACATTCTTTCTGGATGGATGATCTCTTGCTGCTCTTCGTAAAGGCATGTTAATCTAAAACACGCATAAGCACGAATTAGAGAGAGACTTTTAGAAATAAAATTTAACGCACGAAAGGAATGTGAAAGAAGTGAGAAATTTCTAAATGTTGTAGCCTTCTAATCATAGATGTGGCGCGCTTCACACCGATGACTAAGACTCTACAAACACGGCTTGTTAGACTCCCTAGGACTCTTGAACTCTGTGTTCTAATATAACACCTCAAAAGTCTATGAAATGTTCTAGAGCCTAACATTAGTGTCAAAAGGTTTAGACACTGTTTTAAGGTCTATTTTAGTGTATATAAGTCATTTAGAAAGTTTAAAAATCAAAACGTCAAGGAACGTCCATGACGTCCAGAAACTAGCTCAATGAGGTGCTAGTGTGCCTTAGCCTATTTGACTAAGTTTTAGGAGTCGGAAATTGATGAATTTTGGTGGAAGGGTGTCTATACGTATTAGAGTTGATTCGTAGTCGAAACTCTGGGCATGACCCCCCTAGGACCAACCAAGGCCCTTGAGGAGGACCCTTTGCATTTGGGTCGAAGTTTCCCAAGGCAGTATGCACCAACAACTTCTCATCAATGGACCGTGTTCCAATCGATGCATGGACGGGGAGTCGATTTACTCCATCGATAGACACTTAGAATATTTGGCCAAATCCTGTTTTGAAAAGTCTCTGAACTCAACGACGGACCAACAGGACGGTTAGTCCCTTGGCCGTCGTTTGACAAACGGGGCGTCGATCGGGGAGTCGTTTGTGAGTGAACTGTTTCACTGCACATTTTAACCTTGGTGAACTTAATTAATTAATTGGTTAGTTAATTAATTAGGGGTTAAGGGTGGTCTAATTCAGTTAGTTAACAACCTATATAAAGACCCTAAGCTAATAAAACTAACTTAAGCCCTCATAATTCACAAACCCAAACTATCTTCCTTCTCTCTTGTTTCTCTCTCCCAAGTTGAGGAACACCATAGAAGACAAGGTCTAGGTGGGTTCTAGGGCTGCAACCACCAAGGTTTATCCATCAATCTTCATCAAACAATTAGGTATGGGATTCGTTTCACCTTTGGGACTTCTTTCCACAAAGGGCTTCATCAAATTGATTTCAAAAGTATGAAATTCAAGTGGGTCTTTTCCAATCTCGAAATTGATCTTGTAAATTGCTTTGTTTATGATTTCCTTTGGATATTATGAATAGATTAACATGTATTATAACTCAATTATGTTATTTCTTGATGGATTGGTCTAGTTTGTAGAAGATGAATTGAATTCCTATCATGTTAGTTCTTGAGTAATTTATCCAGGTCTCTTATCTTAAGTTATAAACTAGTGATGGATTACGATGTAGTTATTAACTTGGCCTTGTTGTCATGTTGGTTATTGATGTGTGATGATATTATACCCTTTTTTGGTTGAGTTAAGTGTGGATGGTAACACCTTGATGATATATTAAGGACCTTTCCCTAGTACGAGAGGATCGGGAAGGACGCACCTCTAGTGTACCAGTTATCGTGCCCACGGTAAACGCTGGGTAGCCAAGTGCGGAGCGGATAACTACTGAAAGCATCTAATTAGTAAGCCCACCCCAAGATGAGTGCTCTCTTATTTCGACTTCCTCAGAGCTTCCGATAGCATAGCCGAGACAGCGATGGGTTCTCTGCCCCTGCGGGGATGGAGCGACAGAAGTTTTTTTGAGAATTCAAGAGAAGGTCACGGCGAGACGAGCCATTTATCATTACGATGAAGGAGACTTGGTAAGTCTTGTGATCCCTATTCTTTACTTCAATTGTGGTAAATTGTTATTAAGTGATGATATTGGATTGAAGTATATCTTGTATTAGGATTGATAGGGTTGGTATGATATTGAAATTGAAATGTCTTGACTATGGTTTGTGAGGTGTTGGCTAAGATGTAAATAATATAAGGATGGTGATACTTACCAATGTGACTTATCACGATGTGATTATGTTAATGTGATAACCTCACTTATATGAATTGTAATGAAAGGAATATATTCATGCAATTCTTATTGAGCTATGATGATGATGATGATAATACAAGGGATAAACCCTATGACCTACATTAAGCTATGATGATTCGTAAAGACATTAAAGACATTTCAAAAGGGACTCTAGCTTAGCACCGAGTGAACTAGAGTGAGGAGTGTCCCTTCCCACATAGGGAAGGTAGGATCACTAATGTACTCTTGAGATTGGAGACTATAATGCATGTAGGATAAAGAGGGTCCCAACTATATCTCCTAGTTCTTGAACTATGTTTCCCCCATAGGAATACTAGCTAGTGGATCCATGTAGTTGCTATGTTCATATTTTGGTACTACCTTGGTAAGTAGTGTGCCTTCCTTCTGTGTAGGGTTCCATGACACCGGTTTCCACATTAGCTCATGTGGTCTATGTCGATTTAGGCAAGATGTTCCCAAAAGGTAAAATGAACTAAAGGAATGAACTCTAACTAGGATAACCTAAGGGGTTTAGCTTAGTCTAGGTAGGGGTATGAGACTCTACCTAAACATTGCACTAGTTAGCCTTGAGGGAAGTCTTAGGAGGATGTTGTTATATATGTATATGATTGTAATGGCACATGATATGTATATGATGATCTTGCACATTTTTTATACTATATGATGATTGGTTTCACTTATTAATATATGTTGGTCTTCATTGTTAAAGTATGATGATATGTACTCTTAGTGATATGCTATGAGAAGTTGGATTTTGGTCATGATTCTTGTTGGGTTACTTGATTGAGTAAGGTTATGGGGCTTTGCTTGGTCATTGAACTTGTTGACTCAATAGGGGTTCATGGGTAATTGTCTTGTTTTGATATGTTGTAATGAATCTATGATTTTTGCTACTATTACTTGGATGATAGAGTTGTTTTGACTAAGTGTTCAAGAATGTTGATATTCATGTGACTTGATTTGACTTAAGGTGGATCGGTCTTGTATAGAACATGGTATTGACTTGATGAATATGCATTAATAACTTGTATTGGTTCTTGAATGTGCATAAGGCTTTCTAAATGTTAAATAGGATGTTCTAATGAAATGTCCTATTTTTAGCATGATTTCGAGATATGTATGCATATGGTCTCATACTTAATATAAGTGCTGTACTAACCCCATTTTCTCCCTTTTCCTAAACATTTTAAGTTACGGTCATTGAAGGACTTTGAGACGACTTTGAAGGAAGACTTGGAATTCTCATTCATCTATGTCGGGTAGGTCCTTAGTTTCTGAGGGAAATGTCACTATCAAGCTTATGAAGTTGTTCTAGTTTTAAGACTCTTATGTTCTTTCCTTTTTATTTGAGTACTAAATATTATATAACCTATATGTGGCTTTATTACATTGATATATGGGATAGGCCCAAATTGTTATACTCTTTTTAGATGGTTATGAGATGAGACATCCATTTGAGACTATGTTATATTATATATATATATATGTGCAATAAAAGTAAAAGACTATGTAATCGATATAAATATTTTGGGTATGTAGAGGTTTATGTAAACCTCAATGTAGAAGTAATGAAAGGTTTTATATATTCTGTATTTTTGACCTATGAATGTAATGATGTAAGCTAAGAGGCTAGTCTTAGTCCTCAAAATAGACGACGACGCCGGTTACGTCTAGAGGGTGCTTCTCGGATGTGACAAACTTGGTATCTGAGCATGATGTTGAATATCTTTGAGTTGATGTCTCTCTTAACCACGTCTATGTAGATTCTTACTCATAATTGTGAAGCGCGCCACACTTATGGATAGGAATCTATGTGATGCTTAGGAAACTCTCACTTTCTTGGAAGTCCAATATCGTGCCTCTAGAGTTTTGACTCTATGTGCTTTTAGCATCTAATCCTTTTATTGTAATTATAGGCAATGAATACTCGAAGGAACGTGACACAAAGACTTGAAGAAGAGATTGCCAATGCGGGAGCTCCTCCCCGAGGCAATCAAGTCCCTCCTCTTTAAGAAGATGTTAATGATGACCAAGATCCGGTCAATCCTCCTCCTTTGATGGATGGTGACATAAGGGCTGCTCTTCTCAACATGGACCAAGCCATTACTACGCAAGAACAAGCCTTCACTACCCAAGCTCAAGCCATAACGACCCAAGCTAATCGAGAGGTTGTACCCCGAGCAAACCAACAAGTTGGCACCATGGCCTCCTATTTGAGGGATTTCACTAGGATAAATCCCCCTACTCTCTATGGGTGCAAGGTTGAAGGAGACCCCCAAGAGTTCACTGATGAAATCTACAAGATCCTTTATGCTATGGGGTTGATTACTAGTGAGAAGGCTGAGTTAGCAAATTACCAACTCAAGGATGTGGCCCAAACTTGGTACGTCCAATGGAGGGACAATAGGCCTTTGAGAGGTGGACCGGTGGCTTGGGAGATTTTCAAAAAGGTTTTTCTTGATAGATTCTTTCCTAGGGAGAAGCGTGAAGCTAAAGTGGTGGAGTTCATCAACCTTCCTCAAGGAGGTATGAGTGTGCTTGAATACTCCTTGAAATTCACTAAATTATCAAAGTATGCTCCTTCTTTGGTTTTCGATCCTAGAGATGAAATGAACCGCTTTGTGAGGGGAGTGTCGGATGACTTGCAAGAGGAATATCATTAGGCTATGCTACATGACAATATGAACATTTATCGTCTCATGTTTCATGCTCAACAAGTGGAAGAGGCAAGGGCTAAGAGAAAGAGTAGAGATGCCATGAGGGCAAGATCTTTTGATAGTGGTTCTTCAAAGGGTAGACTTGATTTCCAAGACAAACCTAGGTTCAATAAGAGGGTTTCTAATCAATTTACTTCCATGTTACCTAAGGCTACGGATTATAGGGTGTCTAACCCTAATCCTAAAAAGGGAAGGGATACTAGTTTACCAAAAAAAAGCCAACTTGTGGAAAGTGTGGCAAGAAGCATTATGGTGATTGCCTTAATGGAACGGATAATTGTTTTGGTTGTGGTAAAAGTGGGCATAAAGTTCGAGATTTCCCAAATGTGAAGGGGCAAGACAAGGAGAGTGGGAAAGAAAGTGGTTCTAATGATTCTCCGTAGAAGAATCACTTTTATGCTCTCCGCTCTAGAGTTGAGCAAGAGACTTCCCCCGATGTGGTAACCGGTATGTTGAAAGTCTTCTCTATTGATGTATATGCTTTACTTGATCCCGGTTCTATCTTGTCGTTTGTTACTCCTCTAGTAGCTAAAAAGTTTGACATTTTGCCCGATATCTTGAATGAACCTTTTATAGTGTCTACCTCGGTGAGTGAGACAGTTGTTGCAAAGAGGGTGTATAGAAATTGTCCTATAATGTTGTCTAATAGAGTTACTTATGTTGAACTAGTAGAACTTGGTATGCTTGATTTTGATGTCATTTTGGGTATGGATTGGTTGCATGTTGCTTTGCCTCTATAGATTGTAGAACAAGGGTGGTGAATTTTATAGTGGAAGGGGGGAAAATTCTATTCCTAGAGGTCGTATCATCTCTTGTTTAAAAGCATGCAAAATGATCTCTAAAGGGTGTTTATACCATACAGTAAGAGTCCAAGATTTAGACTCCAAAATTCCTTCCATTGAATCGGTCCCCGTAGTGAGGGAATTTCTGGAGGTCTTTCCTGATGATCTTCCCGGTAATCCTCCCGAACGGGAAATTGATTTTGGTATCGACTTGTTATCGGATAAAAATCTCATTTCAATTCCTCTTTATTGGATGGCTCCGGCCGAATTGAAAGAGTTGTAGGCTCAACTCAAAGATTTACTAGACAGGCTTCATTAGACCTGGTATTTCTCCATGGGGTGCTCCGGTTTTATTTGTGAAGAAGAAGGATGGGTCCCTTAGAATGTGCATCGATTATCGCCAACTCATTAAAGTCACTATTAAGAACAAGTATCTATCCCTTGGATTGATGACTTGTTTGATCAACTCCAAGGGGCAAGCTACTTTTCTAAGTTTGACTTGAGATCGGGTATCACCAACTTAGGGTGAGAGGTGAGAATATACCAAAAATGACCTTTCAGACTAGATATGGTCACTATGAGTTATTAGTAATGTCCTTTGGTCTCACTCCAAGTTGGTTTCCTATACTAAAAGTAATATGAATTGTCCCGTTAAGAATATTGTTGCTTAAATCCATAACGGAAAGTTCACTCATCTCACCCAAACATAGTGCGATTGTTCCCTCCAAATTATTGCTGCCCATATCTAGCACTTGTAGTGTGTTCATATTGCAGACCGTTGAAGCGATCTGTCCACTGAGATTATTTTGTGAAAGGAGAATAAATCGCAGGAATTGTTGGTCTATGAGTGAAATTGGAATAGGACCTTCCAACTGATCTCAGAACAACTTAAATTAATGTTTTAGACTTAAAGTCGTGAAGTTTGAAATCCATATGGATTTCGATCGCTAGAAATTCTATCACTCAGTTATGTGTTTATTGTGGGAATAAAATCTTGACAGAAATTAATTTGACAGTCATACTTGTTGAAATTACTATGCACAAATGTGAAAGTTGATAGTCACCAATGTGGAAATTGGTAGTCACATTTGTGGAAGTAGCTAGTCAAAGTTTGGTAGAGTTCGACAACCAATTTTTGTGGAAATTGACTACCCCATTATGTCATTAATGATGTAATCAAGTGTTCAAAAAAACTCTATATATAGAATAGTAATTGAACACTTGAAGACACACAAAAATAGAGAAGCAATAGAGTGTAGAGAGATTAATCTACAAAGTACTTCTTAGTTTTGTGATAAAATAGTGTGCAAGTAATATTATTGTGAGTTGTAATAAATAAAAGAGTGTTGAGTAGTAGTCTTTTGACACTACCAAGTTTTCATAAATATTATTGTATTACTTATCCGGTATCATATTTACCCCATTTATATATTTGGTGTCGTTGTTACTCTCTTCCTATTGCTATTTAGTTTGGACATTATCCTGGATGTAATTATCATTTTTTCCAACAACGTGGTAACAGAGCCATGGAAAATAATAGTCCGTTGTCCTTCCAATACCCCATCTCACAAGATAAAATTATGAAAATGGTGTCTACGAATGAAAGTCATTCTTGATTCTCAAGATGTTTGGGATATTGTAGACAAATGGTATACAAAACTCGCAAATGAGGAAACTTTGCCCTCAAATGAAAAGGAGGTCTTGTTAAAGACATGAAAGAAAGATCAAAAGACCCTCACTCTTATCCATCAACTAGTTTTTGGACACGTGCGTTGCACGTGTATCCGTATTATTCTAAAAATATCTTGAATTATACAAGTTAGTTATAGTAGATTGAAGGGAGAAAATGTAAGTTTAACTGATGAATGGTGAGTTTATTCGACAGACTTAATTGATGAGCATAAGATTATTAGGTATTATTTGAACAATTAAATTTAGAGGTAAAACTATAATGATATTCAACTTTACCGTTTGATTATTTTTTTAATATTTCAACAACACAGTTTATGTGTGAATACAAGTGACATCGGCTAGCAAGAAATACTTCACTTCTAGTAGTTCTTCGCGATGTATCCTTAAGAAACAGTAGTCTCCTTCCCTTAAGGTTCAATCAATATATGTCTTCTTTAGGATGAATATTTGTAATGTCAATAATGGTGTAAGGTTGCAAATAAGTAATATCTCTATTGTCCCAATTTACTTAGTTAGAATTTCTACAAACAAAAAGTGTCATATAAATTGAATTGAGGGAATAATTATTTGTGAAATAGATAGTTAGTAATTACTGACATTAAAAGTTGGCATAATACATAAATATACCCTTTAACTTGACTTCGAATCACATTCATGCCCTTCAACTTTGGGTGTGCACAAGTAGACACTTAAACTTGTATAAAGTTGAACAAATAGACACACACGTCCTACATGTCATCCTACATGTTATTTTTTGTCTTATGTGGTGTCCTACGTGTATTGTGTCAGGACTCATGTGTTTATTTATTTAAAAGTTGAATAGTTAAAGTGCTTGTTTGTGCATTATGAAAGTTGAAGGTCAAAGTTAAAAAATTTGAAGCCAAATTTAGGGTCCAATATATGTATTATGTCTTAAAAGTTTTATTGAAATCATAGTTACATGTATATGATCTTTTTGTCTGTTTCAAAATTATAACTATTTTAATTTGTAAATTTGAAAAAATATATATTATTATAATGTATAAGTAGAATAATATAATCAAATATAACTTATACTTAAAATCTAATATCTTTTAGGTACAATATAGGCAATTATTTCAAGCAGTTTATGTATTAATCTCATATGGTAATAGAAAAAGAGTTCAAGATATACCAAATAATAAATATCATTTTATATTTCATTTAGAAAGTGACTGGACATTATACAATTGCATTGCCCTCTTGTGTATCCTGCAAAATTTAACTTTTCAACTCTTGATAAAAAAAGAAGGTAAAAGGCAGAATGATTAGAAAAAAATAGATATTTTTTTAATAATAAATGTAAATATTTGTCAAAGGCTTACATTTTATAGGCCTAATTGTTGAAATCCTGTGTGAGTTTACCTTCAAAATACTTACAAATATAAATTTGAATGTGGTATTCCAGATCTTTATATCTAAATTTAAAGATTAAAAATAATAATTAAAGAAGCACAAAAGAAGAAGGTAAAAACATTATAAATCATTACTAAAATAAATATCAAAGATTTCAAAAAGATGAAAAATTGAAAAGTAAAAACTTACTTAGAATATCATATCCGAAGAATCCCCCGTAATTATGACAATGTATACTCCTCAATAAAAAATGATAATAATTAAGAGATTAGAGATAATTGAATCAACCAAAATTCTAATTGGTAAAAATCCACAAAACAAATTACTCATTTCCCTTAATATGGATATAACGCATTAAGGTTTTGCATTGAAAACATACCCCGAACTCATATTTCTGATAGCAATTTCACATTTAATAGTATCTGATATATTATAAAGTACCTTGAATAAGATGAACTTTTAGGCATTTCAAAAGTTACGGTTTCACTTCTAAAATGCATGCATTATCAAAAGTTATAAAATAAAGGGCAAATCAAAGGTTGAAAATGTTTGGGCTGATTCTACGTATTTGTTTTTGTTATTTGGATTAAGTTTTGTCTTTTTGACATGATTAATATTTAATTAATTAATTAGTAGTATATGATATGATGATATGAATATGGATTAGTGTTTAATTAAAAATTTAATTATTTTTTAATTTGTTGTAAGGGCTAAATGGTAATTCAAATTTGAAGATGGGAGCTTCCCACTTATAATAATATATGATATGATTTTTGGATGATGACATGTTATAGAATGTGACTGATGCAACTACCTTAAAAGAAGCGTGGGAGATTTTACAAAATTCTCTTCAAGGAGTTGATAAAGTAAGAAGATAAAACTTCAAACTCTAAGGGCTGACTTTGAAGTTTTTAAAATGAAAAAATCCGAATCCATTTTGGATTTTTGTTCAAGATTGATGGCTGTTGTAAATCAACTAAGAATATAAGGGGAGAAAGTAGATGATGTGCGTGCGGTAGAAAAGATCCTTCGTTCTTTAACACCTAAATTTGATTATGTGGTGTGTGATATTGAGAAGTCTAAAAATCTAGACTCTATGACGATAGAACAATTGAAAGGTTCTTTACTAGCCCATGAAGAGAAAATAAAAAGGCGAAAAGAAGAGCCACTAGAGCAACTTCTTAAAACTCATTCATCCTTCAAAGGATTTGAAAGTGAGAAAAGTTACAAAGGAAATAGACAATGGCGAGGTTGTGGAAGAGGAAGAAGTTATACCAATTATTTCAACAATGAAGATAATGGTCACCAGTCATTCAGAGGTTGTGGTCGCGGTCAACAAGGAGGTAAAGGACGTGAAGCCTATCAAGTTACAAATGAAATGAAGTATGGAATAAACTAAAATTGACTGTTATAGCTGTCATAAAATTGGACATTATACTCTTGGGAATGTCGTAGTAATGTTGAATAGAAAGTTAATCTTGATGACAACAACAAAGATGAAGATGAGTCAACATTGTTATTAGCACTCAAAGAAGAAGATAGAGATGATTGCAGCTCATGTTATCTTGAAAATGGAGCAAGCAATCATATGTGTGGCCACAACGATAAATTTGTGGAGATAAAGAAGAAGGTGAAAGGTAATGTGTCTTTTGGAGATACCTCGAAAATCCAAATTGAAGGGATAGGTACGATTTTGATTTCTTGTAAAGATGGTGGCTATAAATTGATTAATAGTGTTTATTATGTGCCAAAATTGAAAGGTAATATTTTGAGTTTGGGTCAGCTTCTTGAAAAAGAATATGATATTCATATGAAAAATATGCATCTTTGGCTTAGAGATTCAACTAACAACTTAATTGCTAAAGTTCATATGACAAAGAATAGGTAGTTTTCTTTGCATCTTCAAACTATCGATGCAAAGTGTTTGAAGGCCAATGTGCAAGATGACTCATGGTGTTGGCATATGAGATTTGGACACTTGTACTTTGAAGCTCAAATCAACGGGAGACAAGAACATGGTTGATGGGATACCGTCAATCAACCATCCAAATCAATTATATGAAGCATGTCTTCTTGGAAAACACGCAAGGAGGAGTTTTCCAAATGAGACTACATCAAGAACAAGTAAGTCACTTAAACTTGTACACACCGATGTGTGTGGTCCAATCGATCCACCTTATTTTGTTAAGAGAAAATACTTCTTGCTCTTTATTGATGATTTCAGTAGAAAGACTTGGGTATACTTCTTGAAGCAAAAATCTAAACTTTTGTTTCCTTTTAAAATTTCAAAGCACTTGTAGAAAAGGAAAGTGGCTATGTAAAATCATTAAGGTCCGATAGAGGAGGCGAATTCACTGCAAAAGAATTTAATGACTTTTGTCAATCTCATGGAATTCGTCGCTCTCTAACGGTACCTTACTCGCCCCAACAAAATGGAGTTGCAGAAAGAAAGAATAGAACAATTCTTAATATGGCTAGATGTATGTTGAAAGCTAAACATCTCCCAAAAGAATTTTGGGCTGAGTTTGTTTCTTATGCAGTTTATTTGAGCAACAGGACCACAACAAAAAATATACGAGATCAAACACCTCAAGAAACATGGAGAGGAAGAAAACCAAGTGTCAAGCACTTGAGAATCTTTGGGAGCATAGCATATGCTCATGTTCCACATCAAGGGAGAGCTAAACTTGATGATCGAAGTGTAAAGTATGTGTTTGTTGGCTATGACACGAGTTCAAAAGGCTACAAGTTGCACAATCAAAGCAATAACAAGGTGGTGGTGAGTCGTGATGTTGAATTCGATGAAAAAGCATAATGGAATTAGGAGACTCCGAAAGAAAGAACATATGATTTTCTTCCATACTTCAGAGATGAAGAAGAAACCATAGAACCTGCAGTGGATGCAACCCTGCCTCCTTCACCAGCAAATGTTGCATCTCCATCTTTTCAAGAGAGTTCAAGTGAAAGACCACATAGGATGGGGAGCATTCAAGAACTCTATGATGACACAGAAGAAATTACTAATTTAGATTTTTTGTGTTGTCTCTTTGATGATAGTGAACCAATGAATTTGGATGAAGTTGTTACTGATAAAAGGTGGAGACAAGCCATGGAGGATGAGATCCACTCTATAGAGAAGAACAACACTTTGGAGTTAACATTTCTTCCCAAGCACCATCGAACAGTTGGAGTCAAATGGGTATACGAGACGAAAAAAAATTACCATGGAGAGGTAGAAAGATACAAGGAAAGACTTGTGTCTAAAGGCTACAAAGAAAGACATGGCATCGACTATGAGGAAGTCTATGTGCCTGTTGCCCGCGTGGAGACAATTCGTCTATTGATCTCTTTAGTGATGCAAATAAAGTGGAAGATCCATCAACTAGATGTCAAATTGGCATTCTTGAACGGATATCTTGAAGAAGAAGTCTATTTTGAGCAACCATTGGGTTTTGTGGTTAAAAATCATGAAGATAAGGTGTTGAGGTTGAAGAAACCCTTATATGGGTTGAAGCAAGCTCCACGAGCTTGGAATAGTCGTATTGACAAATACTTTCAAGACAATGGGTTTACTCGTTGTCTCCATGAATATGCTCTTTACATTAAAGTTCATACTAATAGAGATATTCTACTTATTTGTCTTTATGTTGATGGTTTCATTCTAACTGGCAACAACCCAGTTTTTGAAGCTTTCAAGAAAGCTATGTCCCTTGAGTTTGAGATGACAGACATAGGGATCATGTCATATTACTTGGGCATAGAAGTGAAACAAATGGAGGAAGACATCTTCATATCTCAAGAAATCTATACAAAGGAGATTTTGAAGAAGTTCAACATGTTTGATTGCAACCCTGTGAACACCCCAATGGAAAGTGGAATAAAATTGTTAAAGTTTGACGATGGAGAAAAAGTGGATTCCACTTTGTTCAAAAGTCTCAGAGGAAATCTGAGGTACTTGACATGTACGAGACCAGATATACTCTTTGCAGTTGGAGTAGTAAGTCGCTTCATGGAAGCTCCTACCTCCACTAACTTGAAGGTCGCTAAAATAATTCTTCGCTACGTAAAAGGTACAATCGACCTTGGGCTATTTTATTCTTCTACTGATGATTTTAATCTTATGCAATATTGTGATAGTGATTATGCGGGAGATGTTGATGATAGAAAAAGCACATCTGATTTTGTGTTTTTCTTGGGTGATTGTGTTATTTCTTAGAGTTTAAAGAAACAATCATTTGTTACTCTCTTGACTTATGAAGCTGAATATGTGGCAGCGCATCATGTACGTGTCATACTATTTGGTTGAGAAGAAAGTTGAAGGAACTAAATTTGCTACAAATTGAAGCCACAATGATTATGTTGATAACAAATCTGCGCAAACACTTGCAAAGAATCTTATGTATCATGATCGAAGCAAACACATAGACACAAGGTATCACTTTATCCGAGAATGCATTGCCAAGAAAGTGGTAGAGCTCAAGTATGTGAAATCTCATGATCAAGTTGTGGATATATTTACCTTGGAGTAAATAAGATGAATCAAAATTAAGGGAGAGATTTGTGGGAATAAAATCTTTGCAGCAATTAATTTAGTGGCCATACTTGTTTAAATTACTAGCCACAAATGTGAAAATTGGTAGCCGTGAAAAATGGTAGCAACATTTGTGGAAATAGGTAGTCAAAGTTGGTATAAGTTTGGTAGAGTTTGGCAGCCAATTTTGTGGATATTGGCTACCACATTATGTCATTAATGATGTAATCAACTGTTCAAAAAAACTCTATAAATAGAGTAGTAATTGAACACTTGAAGACACACCAAAATAGAGAAACAATAGAGAGTAGAGAGAGTAATCTACAAACTACTTCTTAGTTTGTGAGAAAATAGTGTGCAACTAATATTATTGTTGTTTTATCGAAAAATAACATTTTCGTAAGTTTTTCGACTTTTTAGAGTCGCCACTTAATTTTGAGGAAATTAAGAAACTTTTGTTTTCAAAAGGCTTTAAATAGAAAAATTCTAAAGAAAACATTAAATGGGTTCGGGGAGTCCTATTAATATTTTAGGAAGGTGTTAAGCACCTAAAATATCCACTAATGCGGTTTTGCGACAACTAACACACTTGGCTAAAAGATAACTTGATTAATTTTGAAAGATAGTGAAGTTATTTGCAAAACGAAGTATTTAATCTAAGTAAGAATTGGTTGCAAGTTTATTCCTCCTTTCAGAATCCATTTTTTGGTTTAATTTTAAGTCGATAAAACATTTTTTGGCATTTGTCGGGATTCGAATTCTCTAACTTTAAAACTATGACAAATGAAAGCAAATAAATAAACAAGAAAACAAAAGAGAGGAAAAGAAAATTGGCTCCAAATTCGGGTTTTCTGTCCGCCTTGACCGGAGTTTTGGATCCACCTGTTTGTGGGTTTTTGGCCCACTTTCGTTGTACCTGTCCTAAACTAAACATATAATAATAAATAATAAATACGGAAAAATAAAGACGACAAGGGCTTAGGCCCAAAGATAACAAAACACAAAAAATGAATAAAATATAAAAATGGATCTTCTAATCCAACTTCTTCGACTTCTTGATCTGTTTCGAACTCCTCTCCGAGACCTGTACATCAGATTTGAAAGGGCTTGACTCGATGAATGAGATTTTAAGCCTTTGTGGCTCATTCGAAATGCGGGAGAATGAAGATAGTGATCCAAAGGACCCGACAAAATTTTCAATGTGACAAAATAAATAAAAAAAGGATTAGCATTTTTTGAAGCAAAGAGGGAAACAAACAAACAAACATGATTCAATTAAAATGAAATATCGAGTAACCTATGACTAGATATTACTTAATTCATTGTATGACATGAAGCAAAATAGTTCTAAAACGGACCATCGAGAACCAAAATATAAAAGTAATCCCGAGACATGCATGGCAGTTGAGTCCCAAAGGGATAAAACAACACGATGGGGACAATCTATTCCCTTGGCCAAGTGACTAGCAAATCAACAAAATGCGCAACATAAGAAAGTAGAGGCAGTACTGCATTAGACAAATATCCCATTTTTATTAAAAAACCTTTTTGGACAAGCTTCAATCTAAAACAAAAATTCAGCAGACTATATACTAACAAACAAGAGATCATTTTAAGGAAGGGAAAATACTGAGTAATAGTTATCAAATAAAGCAAAATCGTAACAAACATATATCACCTTTGATAAATACAGCAATATGCTGGAAATGAGAAGAAGTACACAAAGTTGATAGCCGGCAACATCTAGCTCTTAAAGCAGGGGATAACAAGCAGAGACAACACTTTTCAACCGAACATGTAAGACTCAAAAATAATAATAATAATAAAAATATTAGAACATGGGTACTACATCGACAAGAAATTAGTTGACACAAGAAAAACTCTAACGATCATTACACAAATCTGTACGTATACTAACATGGGTGAAACTATTTAAGGCAAACTTTTTAAAAAAATAAAGCAACACAAAACGAGAATCTTTTGATACATTTAAAAGAACATGGAGGTAAGCACAAGTAGAGAAGAACAAATAATAGAGAAATGACGAAGTTTGAGATGAATTTAGGAGCCATGAATTCAAAAGAGGGCACACACATACATGAGCTGGAAATATAGGGAGAACAATGATGAAAACAGGTACGAAACCATTAAATCGAGACCTAGAGGACAGATATGTCTAGGCAACCTATTTAATCCATACTTGAGGCAAAAGAAAATCTAAATATCAACATGCTAGCATCAAAATCAATAGACCCACTCCAAACAGTCAAATATACCCACAGGAAGTCATATTTTATCACATTAATTCATTTCACTCCAGCCGTAACAAACCCCAAACTTAATATTAATAAACATTTAACAAACAAACTACAATCGAATAGAAGAAGAGATGGAAGAAAAGCCAAAGAGGTACTGCAAAGAGATAGACGATACCTCTTTTGGGGCAGCGATACTGGGGCGGTAACGAGCAACGGAGACAATGACTTTAACGATGAGACTCAGAATACAGAAGAACGGAGACTCGCAGCCAAATTCCTAAACTTCATCAAACTAGGACGCCTTCGTATATATCTTCTTGTATGTCTATCTTTCACACGGTGAGTATTTTCTCGCAAAATGAGATTTTCCCCTCCCAAAAAAAATCTGCCCTGCGGCTGAACCCCGAAGCGAGTATTTATAGAGGGATTTAGGGTTTTCGGAATGAGAGGGAAAAGGGTAGAAAGGGAACACGAGAAAGGGGGCCCAAATTGAAATTCAAAATCTCTGAAAAATCCCATCTTAGGCTAACAACATTTCTGAATATTTCAACTTTTACCTGAAGAGGGAAAGAGGGATGAACGTCTTCAATCAAATTGGCGTCCTTGACGAGCGACGTGTCTCAATCTCGAGCTATCAAGGACGGGACCACGTGCTTTATTTTCTGGAATTCGTACGCAAGGAAAATGATGGGGGGAGCAAGAGATTGTAATCCCATCTGATACGTTGCCTTTCCGTGTACCTCCATGTATCGCCGTAAACTTTTTCCTCCAAATTAATCCACTGTTTTGTCGCGTAGCTTAGTATCCATTGATGCCGTGAAAGGGACAAATTAAACGAGGTCAGGGTCACGTATATATCACTGCTTCATTGTTTCTGGGTTTGTTGGCTGGGATGCACGCGCTGGGTCGAATTGAGGGGTAAAAGGGGAATACCGGGTCGGATTCTGGGAAGGGGCTGGATCACCGGAGGTTTTGCGGTGTCTATTGCTGTTGCTGGACTTTTGTGCAATTTGAAAGTGGGCTGGGATTAAAGATCTGATGGGCTGGGATTTAGGAATTGGCCAATAAATGGCCCAAAATCTGGTCTTTAGTTACCGATTCAACCAAATTAAAATGTAATTGGCTAATTTGATTAAATTTTGAAAATACGACGAATTAATATAATTAATTAACAAGCTTCTTAAGGTTAACAAAATAAACTAAGTAATTCGAATATAAACTAAAGATTCAAGATATAAGCTAAAATCATTAACTAAATATTTATATAAAACAAAATGTTACTATTATTATTATTATTCTTTTTTTTTCGATTTTGAACATAGATAAAATTATAATAATTATATGAATAATAATTTAAGACATATACATTAGCTAAAACAATATAAAAATTGTCAAAACCTTAATCAAAAATAATTTGCAAGCTAAATTTTTTTAATTATTATTTACAAAATTAATTATTTTAAAAAAAATTTAAACTCGAGAAGCTCGCTAGTTAATTACTATCGAGGAGGTTTAAAATTAGGTGTCAACAACTGTCCCTCATTTTGCTTGGATTGATGCAAGAAATTCGAGGAAAATGAAATTGACCAAACCAATTTTGACCGACCACCTATTCATCTTCAAGCTATATGAGAATTAAGGCCACTTGTAATTCGATACGCTTGATTTACCGCACGATGTTGAAAGAATTCAAAAGTCATCTCGATACCGAATTAAGAAGGGACCGAAATGATCGGGAGTAGGATTTAAGAGCGAATGTTGGAATACAGCCGAGTTTTCAACGTAGAGACCGCCTACATGTCCCTTAAACCTTAGGAATCAGGCTTTTTGTAGTACGACTCAATCGGTTGAAAAGGAAATCTATTATGCTAGATAACCTTTGGCTCTAGATAAGTGACAAAATTAAACGAGTATGAAAAAAGAGGTTTGCAACCTCTTAGCCATGAATGTGGAGCTCTTCACATCCATAGGTAAGAGCTTAGACGGACATAATTTTCACAGCTCTTGGCGCATTGTCACTCAGATTGGAAACTTTCTTCTGGTAGATCGAGATTTCTGGATGCGAGACCGAAACGGACAAAACTAAAGAAAAAAACCCATATGCCTTCTGATAGGGGTGTGGTTTGAATGTGGTGCAAGTCGCTCTTCTGCTCGCGTCCTAAGAGTTTGACATTACTCTTTGGACTATGTCCCAGTTCACTGCTAAGAAAAAGTTCCACGTTGTGCTGCATTCCTTTTGATGTCGTCCGCACCTGTGGTAAGTTTTGGAGAATTCATCCTTTCGGATGCTCTCGACAAATACTGAGATAAAACTCGTCAGCATAAAATTGCAATTAAAAGGGAGACAGTGTCTTTTACCGTGACGATACTTAATCGTTCTCCTCAACATTTGAAGTCAACTCGATTGGTTTGACGTAAAGAAAATAAAGCTTATGTCTTGTGTTTGCAATATAATCTTCAATGTATTCTTCATTTGATTTTGAAATAAATAAAAGTTGATGCAATGTTGATATTTCTCTTGATGTCGTCTTCTACGGTTTATTTTTGTCAAAATAAAAGAATGCAGTTGATGTTGAGGGGTAAATATTTCTCTTGAGATGCACGATTCCTTCTCTGTCAGTGCATGATTTCTTGCGGGGAATAAATATCTTCCCGCGATGCGTAAATTCTGCGAGGTATGAATATCTTCTCGCGATGCATAATTTTTGCGAGGCATGAAATCTTCTCGCGATGCATAACTTTCAGCGAGGCATGAATATCTTCTCGCGATGCATAATTTCTGCGAGGCATGAAACCTTCTCGCGATGTATAACTTTCTGCGACACATGAAATCTTCTCGCGGTGCATGAATATTGACTCGCGATGCATGAATATTGACTCGCGATGCATGGTCTTCCGCGATGCATGAATATTGACTCGCGATGCATGGTCTTCCGCGATGCATGAATATTGACTCGCGATGCATGATCTTCCGCGATGCATGAATATTGACTCGCGATGCATGATCTTCCGCGATGCATGAATATTGACTCGCGATGTCATCCTTGGTACCAAATGAAGATAGTGCTTAAATCGAGCAACATAGCGATCTTCTGGGTGCCTTCTGGATAATCATATCGTCTCAATTGACAGCAACGGTAAAATGACTTTCCAAATAATGTATCGTCTTGATCGACAATAAAATAAATGACCCCTCCGGGTAATGTATTGTCTTGATCGACAATAAAATAAATGATCCCTCCGGGTAATGTATAATATCATATCTGACATTATGATGCGGGTGACGTCCTTTACTTAAACCGTAAACTCTTTCTTGAGATTTTCGCTTGATTCACCTTTGAATCTAGCTGGACGTTCCTTATAGACTTCATGTTGCTGAGAATCGTAACACTCCCAAGTCTTCGATATGTGCAATATAAAATAATTCCTGCATTTGCAGAAAAATCATAGATTTTGGGGAAGAGATTTCTACCCCCTTGACTTCACATATTCGTTAATCGAAGAAATTTGATGATTTCTGAGCAATACTATAAACCTGCATCAACAGAAAAATAGTTAGTTTTAAAACGGACTGATCTATGTCGATTCTTCAGTTATCTGCTCCTTGTCCTGCTATCTCCGATTGATCTTCCTGATCTCCCAACTCTTGATAGATAAGGCAAAATATTTTATGCCAAAACAAATAAAATGCAAATATAAGATTTTAAGAAAAATAAATTTTTGAAAAGTAGCATTTTGCAAAAGTTACTGCTAAGTATCATGCACGTCATGCTTAGAGGACTTCTTTGAGTCTGATGATTTGAGGTCTAACTGATTATTCGCTGGGGAGTATTCAGAATCACTCCATACTGCTAATAAACCATGTTGAAATTTTGAGGCCATCCTCAAAATTTCTGTCCCAGTTACAAGTTATGTCTTATCTTCAACTGTCAGTAAGTATATTATGGAATTTTTGAGATTTTCTCGAAAATTCTGTCCCAGTTGCAAATTCTGAAGTCTTTTTGATCTTGACTTGCTGAGGAAGAATCTTTTTCTTGAGAATTTTTGAGTCCCTCTCAAAAATTCTATCCTAGTTTCTATTGTAAAGAGGAATAGAAATCTTACGGGAGATATGACCGAACCCTTGTGGCGCCTACGTATCCCGTTGAGGCAAGAATCAGGTCGAATGTAGTTCCCCTAAAAGGCAACAAAATAAGAAAATTCAAAGAAACCGACCGAGGCCGACATAGGCCGCCTACGTATCTCATTCTTGAGAATTCAGGTTGAACGTAGTTCAAATATAGAGAAATATTAAAAGGGATAAACGGGGTGACCGAAGCCGACATAGGCCGCCTACGTATCTCATTTTTGAGAATTCAGGTCAGACGTAGTTCATTACAAAGGGGAATAAAATATTAGACAAAGTAAATACAAGAAAATAGAACAATTACAAGTAAATGACAGAAATACAAGCTGAAACTTTACACATAATATCTCTTGACAGCATCTGAGTTGATTGGTTTCGGCCATGCGGTGCCATCCATCTCCAACAGGACCAAAGCACCTCCAGATAACACTTTGCGAACCATGTGAGGACCTTTTCGATTCGGTGCAAATTTTCATTTGTACTCATCCCGATGAGGAAAAATGCGCTTAAGTACTAACTGCCCAATTTCAAAAATTCTGGCTCTGACTCTCTTGTGGAAAGCTCGAATCATCCTCTGTCGATATAGTTGACCATGACAAACGGCAACCATTCTCTTTTCGTCAATCAAAGTTAACTGATCAATTCTCTTGCTAACCCATTTAGCATTACTCAACTCAGCTTCTTGGATAATTCTCAAAGACGGTATTTCAACTTCGATGGGTATAACTACTTCAGTTCCGTATACTAGCAAATATGGAGTAGCTCCAATTGACATTCTGACAGTCGTTCGATAACCCAATAAAGCATATGGCAACATCTCGTGCCAACCTCGGTGATTGTCAATCATTTTCCTCAGGATCTTCTTGATATTCTAATTGGCGGCTTTTACAGCTCCATTTATTTGAGGACGCTAAGCGGTGGAGTTTCGATGAGTAATCTTAAATTGCTTACATATCTCTCTCATCAAGTGACTGTTGAGATTTGCACCGTTATCAGTAATGATGGATTTCGGTACTTCAAACCTGCATATCAAATTGTTGCGAACAAAATCAGCTACAACTTTCTTGGTTACCGATTTGTAAGATGCTGCTTCCACCCACTTGGTGAAGTAATCGATGGCAACCAAAATGAATCTGTGTCTATTAGAAGCGGCTGGCTCTATCGAACCGATGACATCCATACCCCAAGCTACAAACGACCAGGGTGAACTCATAGCATTAAGTTCGTGAGGCGGCACTCGAATCAGATCACCGTGCACTTGGTATTTATGACATTTCTGCACAAGCTTGCAACAATCATTATCCATTGTCATCCAGAAATAACCGGCTCGAAGGATCTTTCTTGACAAAGTGAGCCCATTCATATGCGTACCACAAACTCCAGCATGTATCTATTCAATAAGCTTTGCAGCTTCAACAGCATCGACACATCTGAGAAGACCTAAATCTGGAGTCCTCCTATAAAGACTTTCTCCACTTAGAAAGAAATTGAGAGCCATACGGCGTATCGACTTCTTTTGGTTGGATGTAGCATCTTCTGGATAAATACCGGACTCCAAATACTTCTTTATATCAAAATACCATGGCAAACCGTTTGGTTCTGCTTCAACATGTGAACAATGGACTGGATGTTCTTTCAGCTCTATATCCAGAGGAACAATATAAGCAGTATCTGGGTGTTTGATCATTGATACGATGGTGGCGAGAGCATCGTCCAACTCATTCTGTATTCTAGGAGTATGTCTAAACTCGATCTTACAGAATCTTTTGCACAACTTTTGTACATATTGTACGTAAGGTATAATCTTCGGTTTCTTCATGGCCCATTATCCATGAACCTGATGAATTAACAAATCAGAGTCTCCAATAACCAATAGCTCGTGGACATTAATGTAAATGGCCATTTTTAAACCGAGGATACAAGCTTCATATTCGGCCATGTTGTTCGTGCAATTAAATCGGAGCTTAGATGCCATGGGATAGTGTTGACCAGATTCTGACACTAAGACCACTCCAATACCTTTACCTTGGTGATTTGCTGCTCCATCAAAGAATAATCTCCAGCCAGGATACATTTTGGAAATATCTTCACCCACAAAGGATACCTCTTCCGTGAAAATAAGTCTTGAGTGGTTCATATTCTTCATCAACAGGATTTTCTGCAAGATGATCAGCCAAGGCCTGTGCCTTTATTGCCTTCTGAGTCATGTACACAATATCAAATTTACTCAACAACATTTGCCATTTAGCTAACTTTCCGGTCGGCATCGCCTTCTGGAAGATATACTTCAGCGGGTCCATTCTGGAAATGAGATATGTAGTATAAGAAGATAAATAATGCCTCAACTTCTGAGCAAGCCAAGTCAAAGCACAACACGTTCTCTCCAACAGAGTGTAACGAGACTCGTATGGAGTAAACTTCTTGCTTATGTAATAGATAGCTCTTTCCTTCTTTCCTCTCTCATCGTGTTGACCGAGTATGCATCCGAATGCACTATCCGAGATGGACAGATACAACAATAATGGATTCCCTTCTCGAGGAGGAACTAGTACCGGTGGATTGAACAAATAGTTCTTAATAGCATCAAAAGCAGTCAGACACTCTTCAGTCCACTTTGTCGGAGCATCTTTCTTCAACAGCTTGAAGAGAGGCTCACACACTATGGTTGACTGAGCTATGAATTGACTGATGTAGTTCAACCTCCCTAAGAAACTCATTACCTCTTTTCTCGTCTTCGGCGGAGGTAACTCTTCAATGACTTCAATCTTTGAAGGATCGAGCTCAATACATCTTCTGCTAACTATAAATCCCAACAACTTGCCGGCTGGCACCCCAAAAACACATTTAGAGGAATTTAACTTTAAGTTATAACGACGCAAACGATCAAAGAACTTCCTTAGATGCGTCAAGTGGTCCGAACGCTCGCGGGATTTGATAATGACGTCATCCACATACACCTCGATCTCCTTATGAATCATATCATGAAATATGTTTGTCATAGCCCTCATATAAGTAGCGCCAGCATTCTTGAGGCCGAATGGCATCAACCTGTAATGATATACACCCCAAGGTGTAATAAGAGCTGTCTTTTCTGCATCTTTCTCGTACATTAGAATCTGATGATAACCTGCGTAACAATCCACAAATGACTGGATTTCGTGTTTAGCACAGTTATCGATCAGAATATGGATGTTTGGCAACGGAAAATTATCCTTTGGACTAGCTTTGTTGAGATCTCTATAGTCGACACAAATTCTGATCTTCCCGTCTTTTTTGGCGACCAGAACAACATTGGCCAACCAAGTCGGATATTGTGTCACTTCCACCAGTCGAGAATCAATCTGCTTGGTGATCTCTTCTTTAATCTTTAAACTCAGCTCAGGCTTGAATTTTCGAGTTTTCTGCTTCACCGGACTGAACCATGGATTAATCGGCAACTTGTGAGACACAACATTGGTACTCAGCCCTAGCATGTCGCTAACTTTCCAGACGAACACATCAACGTACTCGGAGAGTAAATGAATTATATCCTTCCTCTGAGTTTCATTCAAGTGAACACTGATTTTGGCATCTTTGACACATTCTTGGTCTCCCAAATTTATAGTTTCAGTTTCCTCTAGATTTGGTTTATGCTGGTTCTCAAACTGTCAAAATTCCTCGACAACATACTCTGATGCCTCATTTTCCTCTTCGTAATCATCAACCTCATCATAACCTGCCTCACTTTGTTCGTTCAGCTCGTGACATGACACAACATTGGCAGGTTTAAAACTTATATTACTGAAACCATAAATAGACAAAGTTAGACAAGTAAAATATAGCAAATAAGTAAATAAATCAGATTTTTAATAAAAGATGCTTTTATTCAAAAAGGGAAATAATGCAAACTTTGGATATGGAAAAGGGCCATGTTGCCTTTTCCAAACATCACGAGGGAATTTTAAAATGCAAGCAATTAATAAAATGCAAAATGGTGGGGCTCGGGCCTCTTTCGGACTACCACCAATTTAAATATGCATGAAACGATGCCCTTCTACCAAGGAGTTTGGGGAATCAGGATCGGCGTGGTTGTCCAATTCTGCAACATCTCCCTATGCTCAGCATCACGGATATCATCTAGCTCGACCTCTTCCTCAATAACAGTATCGATCTCCTCGAAAAGGCCGCAGATTCTTTCCCCAATGTCGTCAGGCTCGGCGTACTCTTGGACAGGGAATGATTGATATAAATGAGGGATTGGCTTTGCCAATGCTTGATCATTCTTCTTCTTAGCCTTCATATCATCATATATGGGGAATTTCTTCCCAATCCGAAATCGGGTTCAAAACCATTTTGCAGCATCACAGTGGCTATCATCTTGTACACGACGGGCATAGAAGGATGTGGGGCCAAGTCTTTACCGGTGGCATTTACCAGCTCCACAGTGTAGAAATATGTACCTCGCAATGTCTCATCAATGATTGACGCCTGTCTCCCGGAGTGACTCCCTTCAATATGAATAACCAACTTTTTGTTTTTCCAAACGAGCTTCATCATCTGATGCAAAGTAGAAGGCACAGCTCCAGCCATATGAATGAAAGGCCTTCCTAGAAGAAGGTTGTAGCTGGTATCAATATATAAGACTTGAAACTGCGTGCTAAACTCGGCATGACCCATTTGGATAACCAGATTTACCGCTCCCAAGGTGTCTCTTTGGACCTCATCAAAGGCTCTCACGTTGACTTGGTTTTGCTCCAACTTCCCCAAATCAAACCTCAGCTGCCTTAGTGTCAACAAAGGACAGATGTTCAGACCCGATCCATCATCTACTAAAATACGGTTGATGACCTTTTCATGACAGACAATAGTGATATGCAATGCCTTGTTGTGGGACTTGCCTTCATAAGGCAACTCATCGTCACAAAAACTGATTCGATGTCCTCGAATAATCTGGTGGATCATAGCGGCCACGGTATCGCTGATTGTGCCCGCGGGCACATATGTATCATCGATTGCATTCATCAAGGCTTACCTATGCGATTGAGAACTCATCAACAAGGCCCAAATGAAAATCTGGGCTGGAGTCTTCTCCAAATGTTTGACAATAGAGTAATCTTTCGATTGCATTCTTCTCCAGAACTCCTCCGCTTATCCTTCGCTTATTTGTCTTTTAGCCTGATCCTTCTTTTGACCTCCGAGAGCAAGCTCCTCAGGAGTATAACATCTTCCGAATCGGGTCATACCTTGTGCAGCTGCAGTTTCAATCACGAACTTTGGCTTGATAAGAGTTTTTGATGGCACCAAGGCAACATCCTTTGCGGGTGTCAAAATAATGAACTCTTTCTTCTCTTTGACGCTCAGGGAAGCTACAACCTTTTCCAACTCGTCATGAACGATTGGAGTTATCACTTTTATCGCACACTAATCTTCATCTGTCTCAGTCATATTAACATTGTCGCCTCTATGATTCGGCAACGGATTGGTATTGACATTAGGTGCACTTGGTTGGAGAGAGACCACCTCTTGGTCGATTAAATCCTGAATCTTGTGCTTTAGGTTTATACAGTCCTCAGTATCATGCCCAACACTGTTGGAATGATAAGCACATCTCTGATCCGGCCTATAGAATTTTGAATTGATATCCACAGGTTTGGGGCCCACCAGGTGGATATATCCGACCGCATCCAGTCGCTCGTACAGCTTTGTTCGGCTTTCGGCGAGCGCAGTGAAGTTCCTCTGAGGCTTATTCTCAAACCTAGGTCGTGGTGGATCAGAACTTCCTTGTGGAGGAGGCGTCTGCTAATAATTTCTGTTGTTGGGACGGGGAGCTTGATTTCTGGGATATGGATTTGTTGGGTAGTTTGGCAATGGAGCTTGGTAATTCAGAGGGAAACTTTGGTATAGTGGAGCTTGGACTTGGTAAACAGGAAGGGGTGCTCTGTAGCTTGATTGCACGTTAGCACAGTTGGGAGCAACACCTTGGTAGTGAGGAAATGGAATTTGATACAGTGAAGGATGATTTTGGTAAGCGGGAGATGGATTTTGGTAATTTCTGGGTGGACTTTGGTAGACTGGAGGAGTATTTTGGTATGCTGGAGGAGGAGTTTGGTATGCTGGAGGAGGATTATTTTTCTGACTAACTTGGTAGGAGTTTTGAGAGAATCGGGAACGACCTTGGGAGTAGGAGGATCTTCTGGGGTCTTTCTTCCCCTCATATGAAACAGCGGCAATGTCCTCTCTCTTCTTCTTTAACAACCCTGAAGATCCGGGCGACGCGGCTACACGGGCTATCTTTCCTGATTTTAAACTATCTTCAATAGTTTCGCCGATCTTGACTATCTCGGCAAACTTTGCTCCGATGAGCAACATAATTCTGTCATAATATTCGGGCTCTTGCACCCGCACGAACACTTCGACAATTTCCTTTTCAGACATAGGTGGTCTTACCCTCGCAACTTCTTTTCTCCACCTATAGGCAAATTCTCTATAGCTCTCGGTCAATTTCTACTTCATCTTCTCCAAAGAGTATCGATCTGGGATAATTTCTACATTGTAAGCGAATCGATCGATAAAATCTTTGGCCAATGCATTCCAGCTGGGCTATTGCCTGGTTTCATGCGAGGTGAACCATTCAAGAGCTTCTCCGCACAGGCTTCGGCTGAAGAGCCGCATCAATAGAGCTTCATCCTTACCAACTCCAACAAGTTGGTCGCAGTAGGCTCTCAGATGAGCCATAGGGTTCCCCACTCCTCCGAAAGTATCAAATTTAGGAATTTTGAACCCTTCTGGAAGGTCCAAATTTGGATGAATACATAAATCTTCATAACTAAGCCCGGCGATATCAGGGACGCATTGGAGCTCTTTCATGGCTTTCTTGATCTCCTATTTTATATCTACCTTTGCTTCCTCCTTCGCCCTCCATTCTCTTTCCTATTCCTCGTAATGGTCCAACTCAGAATCGTGCACGTCGTGCTCAGCAGGGACGGGAATCTGGAAAGTGGTCATTTTGGGTAAGGGTGGAGCTACGGAAGGACTCTGGACGTTTTGGGCAGCTTGGTAATTTTGGGGATAAGTCTGAGGATTAATGTTCTAATTTAAATGGTGATGGCATGTTTGGGGATTAAAAGTGTTTTGATTTGGATTTTGACTTTGGTTTTGCGGTGGTGGAGCGGATTGAGGTTGGGTATTTTGAGGATGAGATGACATTTGCGAGTGGTTATTCGGAAGAGGTGGTGGAGTTTGGTAAGAGGCTGAAGCATATTGCGGATTCTGGGTAGTTGGGTCTATAGCAGGGGGATTCTGAGCAAGCGGCACGCCTTGAGATGGATCCATGTTCGAGGAAGGGAAGTATATAGGAGGCCTTTCATCTGTAGCATTAACGTTATATCCTGGCAGAGGCAAATCCTGCCTTCTCTACATCTCTACCCTCATCTCTGCAATTTGTTGCATCAACTATAGAATCAACTCGTTTTGGTCAGCTATGGTGGGTTGAGCCACCATGACATCAGTGAGACCTACCTCTTCGTTATTGTCTCCCATAAACGTCTTTTCTTTATCAGAATTTTGCCCTGGGAAGGAATCTGCGAGACCTTTTGATCTGGTGAAGTAAGGATGATCTGCCAGCTTAATCAACACAGATCAATTCAAAATACCTGAGGAGTAAAACAACTCAAAGGCAGATTTGTCAGTTTGAATTCAGAATACAAAATGCATAATATCACACATAGAGTAGATACACACACAAGTTGTTATGTTTGAGGAATGTCTTCAACCCACGAGTAAGGACGGAAATAGATTTTTGAGCAAGCAGGAGTTTGCTTGTTTTTTAACTTGACACTGTCTCAGAAAGGCTAAATCACGTTGAGCTATGGTCTTCTTGCAGCTATTCTTCGATGTCCGTTGATCTAGTCTTCATATTTCCTTATAACATAAAGGGGGAAATGAAAATTTTCAAAGACAGGGGCCGGGCCTTGATAGGCTGCCTACGTATCTCACTAGGAGAATTCAGGCCCAACGTAGTTCGAGTAGAAAATAGAACATTGATTTTCGTTACAATTCATTCAGAACTGCTACAATGGAAATTTAAAGGTAACAAAGCTTTAAAGATAAACTAATGACTACATCTTAGTTATTCTTTCTTCTCTACGTTATCTTCAACCACGGGGGACAGTCTAGACTTGAATCTTTCCCATGTCGATGAGGGATTCGAGGTCATGGCGAAAGTCAAGACACTTTTCAATGTTGTGGTCTGTGGCGTAATGATGATAGGGATAACGCTTTCGGATTTCGTGCTGAAGAGAATATTGCATGTCCACATTCTTGTAATAATGGGTAAAGACACCATTCTGAACCAAATCCGAGTAGATTTCCCTCATTGTTTTCTTGAAAGGCTTGAATTAACAATGAAAGAATCTGGTCCTCTCTGTGACCGGTATGTCAAGACGTGGTTCATCACATGCAAGGATGACGCCGTCACCCCAAGTGTTAGGAGTACTATTCATACTGAATAAATAACGGACTGCATTTTTAAACCCAATACACTCCTCTATTATATGCCCTTTCTCCCTGGGATGACATTCACACGTCTTGCGTAGATCTCCTAATCCCAATTGGAGGGACGCTTTCTTAACGGGTCTTAGCAGGCCCCTAGACTGATAGTGTTCAAAAATGAGAGCGCACGAGATGACCTCTATCTTCTTCTGGCCTTCGTGCGGATATGCCTCGAGAGAAATTTTGCTGTCACCGTTTGCCAGACGTCCCTCGAAAGAAGGTGGGCGGGCAAGTATCTCCTCATAACTTTCCTCCTCATAATTTTCTTCGTTGATTTCCTCTTCGGGGCTCTCAGGAGGAAATAGTGATTCGTACAGACGTTTTTCGCGCTGCTTTTGCATCTCGATCCTCTCTTTTTCACTTGGTTCAGCTTGAATACCCCTTCCTTTGTCCATAGCGGCGATTTTGCCTTTCCTGAGACAGTATAGTAGTGTTTTAGGATTTGTGGTATGAGAGGTGTCTTTTGAGTGAGAAACTTAAGACTCGGGAAATTTTGGTCAGACATTTTGTGGTAGTGACCTGTTTGTGTAATTTGAAAATTTCTGAAAAGAGTGAGTTTCCGATATCCTCATTCACAGCAACATAACACACAAGTAGTAAATACCACATATATCGCGTCCTAAAACATATAGGGGGACCCTTTTGTGTCAAGGGTAGGCCTAGCGCATTTGAATGATGTACGCGTGAATTTGAACCAAATAAACAATTCCCCCCAAATAAATTTCACAAATGAATAATAACGTTCATAAAGGGGAAATAAATGATAAAACACTAAAAGACAGACCCACGCAGGGGCCATTTGAATGTACTGAAACGCAATAAGCATGCCCACACAGGGGCTAAAATGACAAATACATATAGAAAAACCCGCGCAGGGGCGAAATCCACTATGTTGTTCCAGATGGTCCTGCTCCATCGCTGTTTCCTTGAGTCTTATATTGTTGATACATACATCGCAACATCAGCAAGAATCCTTCACCCAGGCGTCCTTTGTCTTCCAAGCTTTCGTATCGCATCCTCTCGATTTTCTCCTCGACCCAGACATCGAAATCATCATAACCACGCCTTAGTCTTTCCACCTCTTGAGTGATTTTCTCAAGAGTATCTTGGTTCTCGACATACTTAGCGTACACTTCTTGGGCCTCTTTCTTTACCTCTTGTAGCTCAGCCAATGCCTTAGCTTCTTTGTCTTTTACGTCGCGAAAGCTGCGCGGGGTCGGTGAGGAGACACTTTATTTGTCTTTTTTCAACCATTTTTTGTAACCATTATTGTATCCAGCATTGAATCGTTCTGGGGAGATGGTAGGTTTATCCATCCTCTTGGAACTTTTCCATTCTCTGAATATTTTAGACGCGTCGTTCACCCTATCGTCTCGAATATCGTATACATTAGTGCCATAGTACGCTTCCTTAGGCACAGTTTGTCTCCTCCCAAACTGTCTCAAGACTCGAAAGGGTGCATAAAAGCGAATTCCTCGAATACCTGGTAGATGGAGCACAAGTTGTCTGCAGCTCTCCACGATGACTTATTTGGAGATGAAGAGATCGAGCATCCATTGGAGATATTCTTCTCTTAATTCGGAGAAAATCTTAGCCCATCTCCCCCTTGTTCTATGATTATCCATATTGGCCCAGTATAGCATGTCTTTCAAATCTTTAAGGGTGTTCTTGTTGTCAAGAGTATGCAGCTTCTGAGTCCCAGCACCCTTTGCAAAGTGGCTGAGAATCCACCACTGAAGGAGTAGGTTGCATCGTTGGAAGTATCGATGCCCCTCTTTGCATTTTCCCAAGGCTCGATACATATCGAATAGGATGACCGGAGCTATAGGGTAGTACTTCGTCCCTTGGTTCTCATACCCTTTGAATAAAGTATAGGCGAGTGTTATAACTCGGGTATTGATGCTCATACTTGGGCCATGTGGAAAGACCATCGTTCCCAATAATGCTACAGCAAATGCTAGAGGACGAATCTCGTTCCATTCTCTGTAGGAGACCTTGAACTCTTGGTTTTAAGTGGAGTAGAAACTCGCATGTCCAAATCTGATATAAAGATCTCTTAATGCTATGTGGGATTCTTGGCAACAATAGGCAAAGTTTTTCCCCAACCTGAACTAGTCCGCAATATCTTCTACAGAAGGCTTGTTAGGGATAAAAATGTCTTCTTGTTTTCTTGCCTTTCTCTCTATCCCAGTACCTACTGTGTCTATGCAGTCTCTGATCTCCTTCAAAGTCGGGTTAATTTCAGCGGTTCCAAATTGGAACACCATTCGTTGACTATCCCAGTATCCTGTGAGGACCTCAACCAATTCTGGAAAACAGTTCATGTTGATCAATTCCGTCAAAGCACCCACGTATTTGTTGAGGGTTCTTTTATGATCCCCGTCGAGATTGTCGTACCACATTTTGAGATGGGGTGGTGCTGCTATGATCATATCAAACTTTGGAAAAAGATCTATATCTACAAAACAGAAACTAGTTAGGTTACCCACCCCAAATTGGTTTTCACACGTACATCATTCAAATATCAAATAAAATGATGTGTCGTGAGGTCGGAGACTTTGGACACGGTTTTGGCGGTTTTCTACTAAATGGACTTAATACACCTTGAGTATTAAGCCGTCCTAGGCTAATGCTTAATTTTTGGTTTTGGTATCGCTCTAGATTAGGCTTACTAGAATAGTTTTCAAGTCAACGAGTACCCGAGTCGGACAAACAACGGGGTGAAGCTACCAAACGACGTCGAATTACCACATTCCAACTATTTGTTTGATACTTCCAAATGAAACTCTTGTGTATTTCTGAAGAAAGCCATGGAAAGCCACGTAATTTCATTTTTCCTAATGCAAACTATTTGTCAATTGGCGAAAAGATGCCATGATAATGCAACAATTCAATAACTAAGTAAAGTAAACAAATAAGCAAATAGCTAAATAAAGTTAGTCTTAAGGTTAGAGTCCTCCTAATCCCCAGCAGAGTCGCCATATCTGTTTTATCGAAAAATAATATTTTCGTAATTACTTCGACTTTTTAGAGTCGCCACTTAATTTTGAGAAAATTAAGAAACTTTTGTTTTCAAAAGGCTTTAAACAGAAAAAATCTAAAGAAAACATTAAATGGGTTCGGGGATTCCTATTAATATTTTTGGAAGGTGTTAAGCACCTAAAATATCCACTAATGCGGTTTTCCGACAACTAACACACTTGGCTAAAAGATAACTTGATTAATTTTGAAAGCTAGTGAAGTTATTTGCAAAACGAAGTATCTAATCTAAGTAAGAATTGGTTGCAAGTTTATTCCTCCTTTCAAAATCCATTTTTTGGTTTAATTTTAAGTCGATAAAACATTTTTCGGCATTTGCAGGGATTCGAATTCTCTAACTTTAAAACTACGACAAATGAAAGCAAATAAATAAACAAGAAAACTAGAGAGAGGGAAAGAAAATTGAGTCCAAATCCGGGTTTTCTGTCCGCCTTGACCGGAGTTTTGGACCCACCTGTTTGTGGGTTTTTGGCCCACTTTCCTTGTACCTGTCCTAAACTAAACATATAATAATAAATTATAAATATGGAAAAATAAAGACGACAAGGGCTTAGGCCCAAAGGTAACAAAACACAAAAAAATGCATAAAATAAAAAAATGGATCTTCTAATCTAACTTCTTCGACTTCTTGATCTGTTTCGAACTTTTCTCTCTGAGACCTGTACATCGGATTTGAAAGGGCTTGACTCGATGAATGAGATTTTAAGCCTTTATGACTCATCCAAAATGCGGGAGAATGAGGATAGTGATCCAAAGGACCCGACAGGATTTTCAATGTGACAAAATAAATAAAAAAAAGATTAGCATTTTTTGAAGCAAAGAGGGAAAGAAACAAACAAACATGATTCAATTAAACTGAAATATCGAGTAACCTATGACTAGATATTACTTGATTCACTGTATGACATGAAGCAAAATAGTTCTAAAACGGACCATCGAGAACCAAAATATAAAAGAAATCCCGAGACAAAACACGTATACATGTATGCATGGTAGTTGAGTCCCAAAGGGATAAAACAACACGATGGGGACAACTATTCCCTTGGCCAAGTGACAGCAAATCAGCAAAATGCGCAACATAAGAAAATAGAGGCAGTACTGCATCAGGCAAATATCCCATTTTTATTAAAAAATCCTTTTTGGACAAGCTTCAATCTAAAAACAAATTCAGCAGACTATATACTAACAAACAAGAGATCATTTTAAGGAAGGGAAAATACTGAGTAACAGTTATCAAATAAAGCAAAATCGCAACAAACATATATCCCCTTTGATAAATACAACAATATGCTGGAAATGAGAAGAAGTACACAAAGTTGATAGCCGGCAACATCTAGCTCTTAAAGAAGGGGATAACAAGCAGAGACAACACTTTTCACGAACATGTAAGACTCAAAAATAATAATAATAATAAAAATATTAGAACATGGGTACTACATCGACAAGAAATTAGTTGACACAAGAAAAACTCTAACGATCATTACACGAATCTGTACGTATACTAACATGGGTGAAACTATTTAAGGCAAACTTTTTTTAAAAATAAAGCAACACAAAACGAGAATCTTTTGATATATTTAAAAGAACATGGAGGTAAGCACAAGTAGAGAAGAACAAATAATAGAGAAATGATCGAAGTTTGAGACGAGTCTAGGAGCCATGAATTCAAAAGAGGGCACACACATACATGAGCTGGAAATATAGGGAGAACAATGATGATAACAGGTACGAAACCATTAAATCGAGACCTAGAGGAAAGATATGTCTAGGCAACCTATAAAAACCATACTTGAGTCAAAAGAAAATCTAAACATCAACATGCTAGCATCAGAATCAATAGACCCACTCCAAACAGTCAAATATACCCACAGGAAGTCATATTTTATCACATTAACTTATTTCACTCCAACCGCAACAAACCCCAAACTTAATATTAATAAACATTTAACAAATAAACTACAATCGAATAGAAGAAGGGATGGAAGAAAAGCCGAAGAGGTACTGTAAGGAGATAGACGATACCTCTTTTGGGGGCAGCGATACTGGGGAGGTAACGAGCAACGGAGACAACGACTTTAACGATGAGACTCAGAATACAGAAGAACGGAGACTCGCAGCCAAATTCCTAAACTTTATCAAACTAGGACGCCTTCGTATATATCTTCTTGTATGTCTATCTTTCACACGGTGAGTATTTTCTCGCAAAATGAGATTTTCCCCTCCCAAAAACAATCTGCCCTGCGGCTGAACCCCGAAGTGAGTATTTATAGAGGGATTTAGGGTTTTTGAAATGAGAGGGAAAAGGGTAGAAAGGGAACACGAGAAAGGGGACCCAAATTGAAATTCAAAATCTCTGAAAAATCCCATCTTAGGCTAACAACCTTTCTGAATATTTCAACTTTTACCTGAAGAGGGAAAGAGGGATGAACGTCTTCGATCAAATTGGCGTCCTTGACGAGCGACGTGTCTCAATCTTGAGCTATCAAGGATGGGACCACGTGCTTTATTTGCTGGAATTCGTACGCAAGGAAAATGATGGGGGGAGCAAGAGATCGTACTCCCATCTGATACGTTGCATTTCCGTGTAACTCCATGTATCGCCGTAAACTTTTTCCTCCGAATTAATCCGCTGTTTTGTCGCGTAGCTTAGTATCCATTGATGCCGTGAAAGGGACAAATGAAATGAGGTCAGGGTCGCGTATATATCACCGCTTCGTGGTTTCTGGGTTTGTTGGCTGGGATGCACGCGCTGGGTCGAATTGAGGGCTAAAAGGGGAATACCGGGTCGGATTCTGGGAAGGGGCTGGATCACTGGAGGTTTTGGGGTTGCTATTGTTGTTGCTGGACTTTTGTGCAATTTGAAAGTGGGCTGGGATTAAAGATCTGATGGGCTAGGATTTGGGATTTGGCCAATAAATAACCCAAAATCTGGTCTTTAGTTACCGATTCAACCAAATTAAAATGTAATTGGCTGATTTGATTAAATTTTAAAAATACGACGAATTAATATAATTAATTAACAAGCTTCTTAAGGTTAACAAAATAAACTAAGTAATTCGAATATAAACTAAAGATTCAAGATATAAGCCTAAATCATTAACCAAATATTTATATAAAACAAAATGTTACTATTATTATTATTATTCTTTTTTTTTCGATTTTGAACATTGATAAAATTATGATAATTATACGAATAATTATGTAAGACATATACATTAGCTAAAACAATATAAAAAGTGTCAAAACCTTAATCAAAAATAATTTGCAAGCTAAATTTTTTTTATTATTATTTATAAAATTAATTATTTTAAAAAAATTTTAAACTCGAGAAGCTCGCAGTTAATTACTAAGTTTTCATAAATATTATTGTATTAAATAGGGAAAATGCATAAGTACCCCCAACCTATGTCCGAAATTCCAGAAACACACTTATACTATACTAAGGTCCTATTACCCCATTAACTTATTTTATAAATAATTTTTTACCCCTTTTTGGCCTACGTGACACTAGCTTGAAAAATAATATCAACACGCGCTAGGCCCACAAGATAAATAACTTAAATTTAATGTTCGTATATAGTCATGTTCAATTAAATTTAATGTTCGTATATAGTCATATTCAATTAATTGAACTTGTGAATCACATATGCCCCATTCAATGTGTCACACAAGTGAATGCTGAAAACTATCAATAGTTCACATTCTTAAGTCAAAGCACAAAGTCCGATCACTTGTATATAACACATTACACATGCATTTTGTGTCCTACCTTGTTATAGACTAAAAAAAGATCCTTGTTTCTGAACTTAAAGTTGAATGTTCCATGCTTAACATAAAAGGTCCATAACAAGTGTCCTTTTATTTAAGTAGTGTTGACTATTTTAAGTTATTGAACGTGATTAACGAAATTTCTCAACTCTCTACGTATTCAAGATCTTAAAGTTTAGAATCAATCTCTTCTAGCGTATAAAATTACATATCTCACAATTATTGGCATATTTTTACACTTTCCTTTTAACTTCCTACAACTGTACTCAAAACAATATGATAATTGTTATATGAAAAGAAGAAGAATCTTTAACTTACTCTTTTACCTGGTTCTAGAAAGAGCACGATCGACTTCCTCATTTTTTTTGATACCTAATTATAGACATACATGTCACAAAAAAATATCTTCGTTTTTCTCTCTTAACAATCCTCCACACACACCACACGACTTTCTTTCCCTTTTCTATTTACGATGAAAACAAAAGATAATTATCGAAGAGTAGGACGACCACACAACTTGATAGAAACATTACAATAGTGCCAACTCTGAGGACAATTAAGAATGTGTGGTTTGCTTATAACTTTATATCTTAGGAATAGGACAGTCACTTTGATAATGTGTTCACTGAATACAGTGCCTTACAAAGTGCGCCAGCTCCAGCCAATTTTCCACGAGAATCGAATTTCTGATGGAAGACAGTGCAGGAGTCCATACATGGCATGGTCTTCATAGATTTCATACCACTGATTCATCAACTCCAACTAAGTTAAACATTTTTTCTATAATTTTCCTGGAATTTATAGGTGAATGTGAGATTGTTGTTCTTGTCTTCTCGGAGAGTAGAACGAAAGAAACACGTTGTTATAGTCCTAAAAGTTTAGTGATGGAAGGGAGGATATCTAGGATGGCATATATCGTTTGAGTCAAGTACTTTGATAACAATATGAAAAAATGTAGATTAATTGATCTGAAGATTCAAATTCTGTCCAGTTTCTGTTCAATGAATAACTAGGCTGAATTTATTTCCACATACTATATATAGACAAATAAAAATAAATTTTGGTTGAGTCACAAAGGAAAAAAACTCATGACCTTTTTCATAGGCTAACAAACACTTCATGAAACTAACAATTATAAATAAAACTGTTTCACTCTTCAAATAAAAATTGACAGAACTTTTCGTACCCTTAATTTCCTAGAATTTGTTGTGACAGAATTTTTCGTACCCTTAAGTGAACAAAAACATCCTTGAACTATTCAAAAAGTTGCAAGATTCATCTTTCTGTCTATTTTTTTTTTAAAAAAAAAACTCACGCCACCAACAAAAAATTAAGTATATCAAGTCGAATGAATATATGTACACATGGTTAAGCTAGTCAAGTTAAGTGATTTTTTTAGAAATTGAGGATTTAGATCATATTCAGACAAAATATATTTAATATTCTTGAAAAAATATGGACAAATGCTACTCCAACTTCAAATTTTCGAATACAATAATTATTTATTTTATTTTTTCTTAACTAAACGTCTACGTAATTTCACTAAATTTCCAATATTTCTGTACATAGTATAAAATGTGAATTGCATTGTATATAAAGTATATGCGCCCTAAATATTTTATTAAAGAAAATCTCTACATAGTTGGACGTAATACTTTTAAAATAATTTTTGTATCATAATCTTTCTAACCATCGAAACCTATTTTTGTTGCAAGTCAATTTACTTGATGATGCAAAAAGCATATAAAGTGAAAACACGCAAAATTTAAATTTCGAGAATGAAAGATTCATTTCCTATCCATATCCTTAGTCTTTTTAGGTAAGTTTGATCTTCTCCTCGTGGCAAGACATGATCATGTTTTTATTGGTTCAATTGGTTTCTTAACAAAAATAGATTGAAGGATGATTCTTGTTATTTTTTGTATAGTATAAGAATGTTTTTGCTCACTCAGATAATATAAGGATATACATTAGATTTGAGTCATTGTTGAAGAATGATTTTAGCCAATAACTCGCACCTTTTAACACTAATAATAAGCCATTTTTGTCCATTCAGTTTGTTACAAAGAAAATTAATAGTTCCAAGTATGAAGACCATTTTTGAATTTTCAAAGTAGATTCAGATATCAACTTATTTTACTCTTCAAACCTTTTGAGATTGAAGAGTTGAAAGAGGCTACTATTGTAATGCTGAATAGAAGATTATCCTACTGAGACCATGAGGCCGCGTTGGACGAAATGGGACCAAAATATTCCCATTTCGGAGATCTTTCTCAACAACCCTGCCCCCACCCCATACAGAACTTCCCCTTTCTATTACAAAAGAAAAAACGAAGAAGAAAATTTCTACTTTGCTTTCTCTCCACCTCAAGATACACATGTTTTAAATTCACATATCGACTTCTTTTACTTATCTTGAAATAAAATTTACACAACTAAAACGTTCATGTAGTTATTTGATAACACAACAATGCATTTTCTCTGATACCTTATTATAGAAAAAAATGTCACAAAAAATATCTTTGTTCTGGCTCTCTTAACGACCCTCATCACGCACCACACATCACACAACTTTCCCTTTTCTATTACCAAAAAAAAAAAGATAATTTATCCAGGAATAGGACCAAGTATTACTTGGTGTATAAACCTTGACAAAAACATTACACTTGTGTGATTTGTTTATAACTTTGTATCTTAATTAGGAATACGACAGTCACTTTGCTAGTGCATTCAGATTATATTGGAAACTACTCTGAATACAGCGCCTTACATAGCGCGCCAGCCGCCAGCTCCAGCCAATTTTCCACGAGAATTGACCTACTGATGGAAAACATTGCAGGTGTCCAGACATGGTATGTTATTCATAGATTCAATACCACTGGAACTTATAGGTGTGTGGGACTGATGTTCTTGTCTTCTCGGAGAGTAGAACATAAGAAACACGTCGTTATAGTCCTCAAAGTTCAGTGATGGAAGACACGGGGCTATCTGTTGCGAAAACCGAATATATAGATAGTGATGGAATCACAACTACTATATCTAAAGGTAGCTAATAAATACTAAATGAAACAATAATAAAAAAGAACAGCAGGAATTAACGAGGTTCGATAAACTTTTGTTTTCTTTTGCCTACTCCTCGGACACAACCAACCAATATTTATTTCACTCCAAAAGAGTACAAGTGAAATACTACAAGAGAGAAAGAAGAACAAATGCCTTAGGAGATGAGAAGGCAAGTAAGAGGTGTGTTACAAATGAATTAGGAGCTACCTATTTATAGGAGTGAATTCTTCCTATTGATGTCATCCATGACATCACAATATGTCAAAATGTCAGGATTTACCTTGTGAAACCAATTTATGGTTCACCTAAATTTCACCTATAAAAGGTGCTCTCTTGACTTTTCTACCAATGAAGAATTATCCTCCTAACTACTATATCTTCTCATTTATTCATTTTTTGAATCTTGTCAAATTTAACAAATCTCCACCTTGGCAAGATTCTCCATTTTCAACTTTCTCTCAAAAACAATTTTGATTGTGTCTTCAACCTCAATCATCAATGTTTAACAATGTTGATCAAGTTCAAACAATGTTGAAACTTGACCGCAGTCACCACTGTTGTCAACATATCGGCAGGATTATCCGTAGTATGAATTTTCTGCATTATGACTCCACCATCTTCTATGATGTCTCATATGAAATGATATCGGACATCAATGTGCTTCGTCCTTGCATGATAAACTTGGTTCTTTGCTAATTGAATAGCACTCTGACTATCACAAAATATTGTGATTCCTTCTTGTCCAATACCAAGATCTCTAAGCAATCCTTATAGCCAAATTGCTTCCTTCACAGCCTCTATAATTTCCATATACTCTGCCTCAGTGGTAGACAAAGCAACTGTTGACTGCAAAGTAGACTTCCAACTAACTGGTTCATTTGCAATAGTGAAAACATAACCATAGTTGATCTTCGTTTGTCCAAATCACCTGCATAATCTGAGTCACAATATCCAACAAGATATTGACTATCTTTTTGCTCAAAAACCAAACCAACATCTATAGTATTATGAATATACCGTAGAATCCATTTTACAGCCCGCCAATGATCCTTTTCAGGATTATGCATGTACCTGCTTACAACTCCAACAACATGTGAAATATCTGGTTTTGTGCAAACCATTTCATACATCAAGCTACTAATAGCATTCACGAATGGTACTCTTGACATATATTCTCGTTCAGCTTTATTCTTAGGTGACATAGCATCACCAAGATTAAAATGAGGAGCAAGCAGAGTGCTAACCGTCTTCGTTTTCTCATTCATATCGAATCAATTTAGACCCTCTTCAAGTATTCTTTCTGAGATAAATAGAGTTTCTTTGAATGTCTATCTCTTTTAATCTCCATGCCAAGAATCTTCTTTGCCTCACCCAAATCCTTCATCTCAAACTCCTTTCTTAGTTGAATCTTTAGCTTCTCAATGTCCTCTTTGACTTTTAGAAGCTATCAACATATCATCAACATATAGGAGAAGATATATAAAGGAATCATCTTCAAGCTTGCGCAAATACACACAATGATCGTATTTTCTTCTTATGTACCTTTGCTGCAACATAAACTTGTCAAAACGTTTGTACCATTGTCTAGAAGATTATTTCAATCTGTACAATGATTTTTCAAGTTTGCACACCATATTTTCTTTTCCATGAACTTTGAATCCTTCTGGCTGAGTCATGTAGATTTGCTCTTCCAAGTCTCCATGTAAAAATGCAGTTTTTACATCCAACTGAACTAGTTTCAAATTCAACTGTGCTACCAAAGCCAACAAAACTCTAATGGAAAAGTGTTTCACAACTGGAGAAAATACCTCATTATAATCAATTCCCTCCTTTTGAGCATATCCTTTGGCCACCAATCTTGCTTTGTAGCGAACATCTTCTTGGTTAGAAAATCCTTCTTTCTTTGCAAATACCCAGTTGCACCCAATTCCTTTCTTGCCCTCTGGAAGATTGGCCAATCTCCATGTATGATTCTGATGAAGGAACTACATTTGTTCATCCATTTCAATCCTCCACTTATCTTCTTCTGAACTTTGGACTGTGTCTTTATAAGTGGTAGGAATGTCATCAGCTGCAATTGAGTCCGCACAAGCCACCATATTTATGAGTCGAGCAGGTTTTCTTCTTGTCCTTTTTGACTTGCCGGTTGCTATTGATTCAAGTTTTGGTTGAGGTTCTTGAGATGGAACCTCCTCTTCGACTGACTCTCATTCAAGAGGAAAATCTGTTGTTGTTTCCTCGTTTGATCCTTGTGTTGGGAAAATTATCTTTCCCTCAAACTCCACCTTCTTTGAAGCACCATCAATTTGTTTGGTTTTTTCAAGTGTTACCTTATTTGTCAAGGCAGATTCATCAAAGGTAACATCCCTATTGAAAATAACTTTTCTTGTCTCTGGACACCATAAACGGTATCCTTTGACTCTCGAAGTAATTCTATAAACAAAGTTTTCTTTGCTCTTGGGTCCAATTTTGATTCTCTTACAAGATAATATGCAATTGAGCCAAATACATATAATGAACCATAATCTTCAGTAGGTTTTCCATACCATTTTTCAAATGGTGTCTTCCCACTAAGACTGGCAAACGGACAGGACCGGGTCAACAGGACCGATTTTACCGGAACCGGTACCGGTACCGGATTTTCTTACCGATATCGGATTTTACCGGACCGGATTTACCGGAAAAACCGAACTGTTCCGCCCGGTCCGGTAGTAACCGGTTTGGAACCGGTTTGGACCGGTTTGGACCCAGGTCTTACCGGTTCATCCGGTACTTTTTTTTTTTTTTTATAAATTTTAATTATTTTAATTATTATATAAATATTATATATTTATATTAAAACTTCAATTGAAAACTTTAAAGTTTATATAAGTTTGAAATTGAATTTATACTTTAAAATTTATATTGAATTTAAAGTTTCAAATTGAATTTAAAGTTTTATATTGAATTTAAGTTTGAAATTGAATTTAAAGTTTAAACTTTATATATTGAATTTAAAGTTTAAACTTTATATATTGAATTTAAAGTTTGAAATTGAATTTAAAGTTTAAACTTTATATATTGAATTTAAAGTTTGAAATTGAATTTAAACTTGAAAGTTTAAAATTTAATTTAAAGTTTAAAATTGAATTTAAAGTTTAAAGTTTATATTGAATTTAAAGTTTGAAATTGAATTATTATATTCCGACATTGGTCTTTTACCACTATTTCTTTCCGAATTCATGTTAAAATTTAAAATAATTAAATATTATGAGAAAAACAAGAAAAATAATATAATAAAAGAGATAAAACAACTTAATTAATAAATAAATAAAAAATTAAAGTTGAAAGTTGGAACGAATGTACCAAACGTTTACGTAAAAGTAGACGTATATTTAATTATTTATAGTGTAAATTGGTTAGAAAGTAGTGAATTTGTGATTTAAAATGGAAAAAAATGGTATATTTATAGTGTAAATGGGTTAGAAAGTGATGGGGTGTTATTTGACCTTTTTGGGCCCCAGCCCAACGGCTACAAGGGCCCAACGGTTGAAATAATATTTACCTTTAAAAGAAAAAAATAAAAATAAAAATAAAACCGGCTAAACCGGACCTTATCGGATCGGACCGGTCCGGAACCGGTTCTTACCGAACTGGTTCAACCGGATAAAAAACTGGGAACCGGTCCGGTACACCAAAAACCGGTTCCTTACTGGTTCAACCGGTACCGGACGAACCGGTACGGGAACCGGACAGGAACCGGACTGGACCGGCCAAAAACCGGTCCTTTAGCCAGCCTTACTTCCCACCAATAGCAGCAGATGGTAGACGATTAATGAGGTGGCAGACATATGTTATTGCCTCAGCCCAATATTCTTTGCCCAAGCAGCATTGGACAACATACACCGAACCTTCTCCAGCAATTTTCGGTTCATGCGTTCTACCACTCCATTCTGTTGTGGTGTATTTCTGATGGCGAAATGTCTAACGATGCCATTTTCCTCACAAATTTTCTGAAAAAGATCATTTTTGTAATCTCTACCATTGTCTGTGCGAAGACACTTAATCTTTCTGTCACTTTGAGTTTCTATCATCGCCTTCCGTTTGAGAAAAATTCCCTATACTTCATCTTTTGTTTTCATCGTATACACCCAGAATCTTCGACAAAAGTCATCTACAAAAGTTACAAAATAGTGTTTCCCACCTAGTGAAGGTGTTTTGGAAGCACCCCAAACATCTGAATGAGCATAATACAAAATACCTTTAGTATTATGGATAGCTATTCCAAATTTAACCCTTGTTTGCTTTCCCTTGACACAATGCTCACAAAACTCCAAGTTGCAAGTTTTTACTCCTTTCAGCAATCCTTGATCTGATAAAGTTTTCAAGGATTTTCCTCCAGCATGTCCCAAGTGCATATGCCATAGCTTGGTCATTTCTGCCTCCTCCTCGTCATTGGATGTTGTTGCCGCTGTCCCAATAACTGTACTACATTGATAGTGGTACATGTTACAATTTCTTTGAATTGCCTTCATTACTACCAGTGAACCAGAGCATATTCTCATCACGCCATTATATGCAATGACTTTGAACCCCTTTGACTCTAGTGCTCCAACAGAAATGAGATGTTTCTTCAAATCTGGTACATATCGAACATCTGTTAATGTTCTACTTAATCCATCATGGTTCCTTAATCAGATTGAACAACACCACATGCAGTAAGAGGATTATTATTTGTGGTGTGAATAACTCCACATTCTCCTTCTTGTAACTCAACAAACCAGTCCCGATTGGGACACATATGATAGCTACAAGCTGAGTCCATCAACCATACATCAGATGATTTGGATGGATCTGTTGTAACTAGTGAGTAATCGGAGTCATCATAATCAGCCACATTTGAATCCATGACAACCTTTCCATTATTTGGTTTTGCTTTGCTATTCAACTTTGGGCAGTCTTTCTTCCAGTGCCCTTTTTCTCGGCAAAAGGCACATTCATCTTTGCTGAGTCTGGATCTTGACTTGGATTTCCCTTTCTTTGTTCTCATATGATTTTGAGAACGACCTCTCGCAATCAATGCTTTTTCTTCTCTGCCTTTTTATTTTTCTCTCTTTCTTTGTTCATAACTATAAAAGGCAGAACAAACTTCTTTGAGATATGCTTTGTCATTCCCATGCAATAGAGTCGTTTCAAGATGCTCGAACTCATCGGGAAGTGAGCTTAACAACATTAAGGCCATATTTCCATTCGTAAAAGTCACGTCCATATTTCGCAAATCTGTCGCCAACTTATTAAAGCTGGTGATATGATCAAATATTGTGCTACCAGGAATATAAGTGAAACGTAACAGTCATCTTTTCATGTAAAGTTTATATTGGCTGTTTTTCTTCAAGAATTTTTCCTCCAATGAATTCCATAATTTATTTGCAGATGTTTCCTTCGTGTATGGATACTTTTGTTCTCTTGCAAGGTAAGATCGAATAGTACCGCAATCGACACGGTTGATAATCTTCAAATCTTCTTATCCTACACCGTCTGGTTTCTTTTCTTCAATGGAAATATCTAGCCCTTGTTGAAAAAGAACAACAAGGACCTCGCCTTGCCACATTCCGAAATATCCTGACCCGTCAAAAATTTCAACTGCAAATTTCGCATTTGACACAATTCTTGTCATAAGCGAATATGCCAATGATGACGTATTATTGACACTCGATGTGGACTCATCATTTTTCTTGTTTCCCATTTTACTACAAATACTATTTACTAGCTAACAATACATTGACCAAAGTAAATCTTTTTTTGATGTGGAAGTTCAGACTATGCTGCAACCACAGAGCATACTCAGATAATACCTTGGCTCTGATACCAATTGTTGCGGAAGCCGAACATATAGAGAGTGGTGGAATTACAACTACTATATCTAAATGTAGGTAATAAATAGTAAATGAGACAACAATAAAAAAGAACACCAGGAATTAACGAGGTTCGGCAAACTTTTGTTTTCTCTGCCTACTCTTCGGACACAACCAACCAATATTTATTTGATTCCAAAAGAGTACAAGTGAAATACTACGAGAGAGAAAGAAGAACAAATGCCTTAGGAGATGAGAAGCAAGTAAGAGGTGTGTTACAAATGAATTAGGAGCTACCGATTTATAGGACTGAATTCTTCCTATTGATGTCATCCATGACATCACAATATGTCAAAATGTCAAGATTTACCTTGTGAAACCAATTTATGGTTCATCTAAATTTCACCTACAAAAGGTGCTTGTCACATCCGGGGAGCGCCCCCTAGACGTAACCGGCGTCGTTGTCCTCTTTGAGGACTAAGACTAGACTCTTAGCTTACATCATGACATTCATAGGTTAAAATGTGGAAATTTTAAAAACTTTTCATTATTTTTACATTGAGGTTTACATAGACCTCTACATACACATAATATTTATATTGAGTATACATAGACCCTTCGTATAGGAAGATTACTTAGTCTTCTACTTTTATTACACATAGATATTTATAAAATATAACATAGTCTCAAAAGCATATCTCTTCTCATAACCATCTAACAAAAATATAATAATTTGGGTCTAGCCCATACATCAATATAACAAGACCACATATAAGTAATACAATGTTTAGTATCCAAATGAAAAGGAAAGAACATAAGAGTCGTAATACTAAAACAACTTTATAAGCATGATGGTAGCATCACCCTCGAAAAGTGAGGACCTACCCAACTTGGATGATTGAGAATTCCAAGTCTTCTTCAAAGTCGTCTCAAAAGTCCTTCAACGACCAGAACCTAAAATATTGGGAAAAAGGAAGAAATGGGATTAGTACACCTCTTGTACTAAGTATGAGACCATATGCACACATATCATGAAATTATGCTAAAAAGGGACATTTCATTTGAAACATGCTATTTTACATTTAGGAAGCCTTATGAACATCGAAGAAGACCATACTAGTCAATAAAACATATTCATTAAGTCAAAGGCATGTACATCACAAGACCAACAACACTAAGTCTAGTCAAGTCAACATGCATATCACAAAGTTGAACACATAGTCAAAGTAACTCTATCATCAAGTTATAATGGCAACAAGCATGAATAAGAGCACATTTCAACATAACCCAAGCAAGACCATTACTCATGACCCTCTTTAAGTTCACTTGTGCAATGACTAAGCAAAGACCCATAACCTTACTTAATCAAGTAAACCTAGCAAGAACCATAACCAATGTCCAACTTCACATAACATAACATTAAGAGTACATAATATCATACTTTAGCAATAGAGACCAAGTACATGTTCATAAGAGTAATCAACATCACATAGTGTCATTAACATGTAAGATCATCATATGCATATCATTTACATTTATAAGCATATACATACATAAGAACATCCTCATAAGACTTCCCTCAAGGCTAACTAGTGCAATGTTTAGGTAGAGTCCCATACCCCTACCTAGACTAAGCTAAACCCCTTAGGTCATCTTAGTTAGAGTTCAATCCTTTAATTTATTTTACCTTTAGGGAACATCTTGCCTTAACCGACATAGACCACATGAGCTAATGTGGAATTCGGTGTCATGAAACCCTACACTGAAAGAAGGTAGACTACTTGCCAAGGTAGCACCAAAACATGAACATAGTAACTACGTGGATCCACTAGCTAGTATTGCAATGGGGGCAACATAGTTCAAGAACTAGAAGATATAGTTGGACCCTCCTTATGCTACATGCATTGGAGTCTCCAATCTCAAGAGTACATTAGTGATCCTACCTTTCCTATGTGGGAAGGGACACTCCTCAATCTAGTTCACTAGGTGCTAAGCTAGAGTCCCTTTTGAAATCTCTTTAATACCTTTATTAATCATCATAGATTAATGTAGGTCATAGGGTCTATCCCTTGTATAAACATCATCATCATAACTCAATAAGAATTGCTGAGTATTTTCCTTTCATTACAATCCATATAAGTGAGGTTAGCACATTAACATATCATTTCATAATAAGGCACATTGGTAAATCATCACCATCCTTATAACATTTACATCTTAGCCAACACCTCACAAACCATAGTCAAGACATTTCAATTCAACATCATACCAACCTTATCAATCCTAATACAAGGCATACTTCAATACAACATCATCACTTAACCACAAGTAATCATAATTAAAGTAAAGAATAGGGATCACAAAACTTACCAAGTCTCCTTCATAATCCATCATCAAGGTCTTTTAATCAACCCATAATTCAACCCAACAAGGGTTTAATATCATCACACAACAATAACCAACATAATAACAAGGCTAATTGAATCACTACATCACAACCCATAACTAGTTCAAAGCTTAAGATAAGAGACATAGGTCAAAGTCATAATCTAGATCAATTACTCAAGACCTAGCATGATAGGACTATAATTTGCCCTCATATATTCATAACTGATACAATCTCATCATCTACCAATTCAATTAAACCAACAATACACAATTCATATCAAGATCATAACCTAGGGTTAAGGGAAATAGGTCATCTTCTACAAACTAGACCAATCCATCAAGAAATAACATAATTGAGTTAAAATACATGTTAATCTATTCATAATATCCAAAATAAATCATAAACAAAGTAGTTCCTAACATCAATTTCGCATTGGATAAAAACCCACTTGAAAACCCAAATTTTGAAATCAATTTGACGGAACCCTTTGAGGAAAGAGGTCTCAAAGGTGAAAGGAATCCCGTACCTTAATAATTGATGAAGATTTATGGATAAATTCGACCCTTTGAATCCCTTGAGCCCACCCCTAGCTTGGTCTTCAATGGGGTTCTTCAACTAGAGAGAGAAAGAAGAGAGAAGGAAGAGAGTTTGGGTTTGTGAATTATGAGAGCTTAGGTTTAGTATAATTAGCTTAGGGGCTTTATATAGGTGGTTAACTAACTTAATTAGACCTCCCTTAACCCATAATTAACCTCCTAACTAAGCCAACTAATTATATGAATTAATTCAAACAGTGCAGCAAAAATAGTCTTCACAGACGACACCACGATCGACGGATCGTGTGTCCATCGACAGGCACTGTGCACCTCCGTGCTGCACATCCGTCGATGAGTTCAGAGACTATGCGAAAGAGCCTTCCAATATTTTGGATAGAATGGTTTATTTTTAGCTATAAGTCGACAAAAAGATTAAAACGTTGGTCTAATGCCTTTGTTCTATTCTTTATTATATTCACAGATGAGCTAAGTATGTCTTTCTTTGAATTTGGGGGAAAGAAGGGGTGAATCTTGTTCCTCTGATCCTTTGATAAAGGACCATCATGAGTCTGTAAAAGAATATTTCCGAACTCTGTAAACTACATATTTTTATGTTTCTGAACTTAAATTCGAGTGTTCTATATTTGTGTTATGATGTTATGTGAAGGAGTTGAGTGAAATACTATGTTTTTAGTGATGGAACATATCGTCTGATAAATGATCTAAAGATTCAAGTTTATGTCCGCTTTCTATTTGTCAATTGAATTTATAACTACCTACAGTGGCGTAGCCACATAGTGGTAAGGCCTTCATTGGAAAAAAGTTACCATGGTATACGAAATGATTAATAACATATTTTTAACACTGTTAACATAATAAGTTGATATTTCTGGACACCCTTTGTTAAATTCCTAGCTCCGCCACTGACTACATACCATAGACAAATGGGAAAAGTTTATTGGTTGAGTCTCAAAGGAAGAAAAGTCGTGTCTTTATTCATAGGAATACAAAAACTTTATGCAAACATCACAAACTATGAAAAATAAAGGCTTTTATCTGCATCTTCAGCAACTCTATAGACTTAAATCCTGCAATTTTTAAAAAAATAAAGAGTTAAAGTTAAAAGCTTTAAGTATGAAGGAGGTCGAAAATACATCGATAAATAAGAAGTTTTCTTTTGAAGGATAAGGATTAAGTTGAATACCTGGTGGTCACTAAACACTAATACCTTTTCTTGTACTTTTTAATTCTTGTAGTAATTCTGTGTTCCAATTGATCTACAACCATCCTCGAAAACCATGCTGGATATTGAGTTGACAACATTATGTATATTAAAGACAGTCCAATAACTAGACCGCAGCCGTAACCCATGAGAAACCCTTGCCAACTGATAATTGGTGAATCTTCTTCTTCTTCTTCTTGATCTAGCTCACTAGAATTGTCCCTTGTGGTACCCTATCATCACGGACGCAATCTCTTGAGGGTGGAAATCCTCGTAATCCATCATTTCCTTGGTATGAATTGTTCTCAAACGTATCAAATTTTTTTCCATTGGGGATGAATCCAACAAGATGATTGTGAAAGAGACTTAAGACTGCAAGAAATGTGAGGGATGCAAGCTGCAGTGGAATTTCTCCACTGATTTTGTTAGATGAGAGATCCAATGATTCGAGTGCATATAAATTTTGCAATGACGCTGGTATATGACCTTCCAAGACATTATGAGATAAGTTCAACATACGAAGTCTAATGAGATCTCCAATAATGTTTTGAATATGACCTTCAAATCTGTTCTTCGAGAGATCGATAATCATGTTATAATACAAAAGTCGAACATAATCATAATCTTGTCCCTTTGTTGTAATTGTCGTCAGATAATCAAAATATCTAGCATATAGATCAGAAACATACTGTGGGGTTCTTGTACTCTCATAAATTTTCTTCATTACATGCAAATTCCCCAAAAGACTTTGGCATAATACATAAATGTGCCTTTTAACTTGGGTTCATTTCACATTGATGCCCTTCAACTTTGGGTATGCACAAGTAGACACTTAAACTTGTATAAACTTGAACAAGTAGACACAGGAGTCCTACGTGGGACAATACACATAGGACACCGCGTAGGACAAACAATGACATGTAGGATGTCATGTAGAACACGTGTGTCTATTTGTTCAACTATATACAAGTTTAAGTGTCTACTTGTGCATATTCAAAGTTGAAGGGTATAAATGTTATTTGAAGCCAAGTTAAAGGGTATATTTATGTATTATGCCAAAGACTTTATGGTAAATTCCCACTAAATCCATTGGATGATAGATCCAGAATTTGAAGCTGCGCAAACAACTTTCTATTCCCTGAAGATTTGATCTCAAGCCTCAAATTTTCAAATGAGGTAGGTCTCCCAACCAGTTTGGAAACGTGTCATTCAACTGATTGTTACCTAGATTAAGAAGTGTCAAATACTTGCAATTGATCAAGGACCGTGGAACTTTTCCCGTTAGCTTATTCCCATGCAAGCTAATGACCCTGAGATAGTTTGCAATACTAAAAGTTGTATTAATTGTCCCACTAAGACTGTTGTTGCTCAAATCCAATTTACAAAGATTAATCATCTCACTCAAACATTGTGGGATTGTTCCCTCCAAATTATTACTTCTCAAATTAGCACATTCAGTGCTGTCAGATTACAGAACACTAGAGTAATCTGTCCATTGATATTATTGTGCCAAAGAAGAAGAATGCTTAGGTTTGGCTGGTTTAGGTGTGAATTATTGTGCCACTGATATTCCAGCTAATTTATTCTAAGAGTAACAATACCTAATGTTTTTGACTTGAACTCCTCAATTTTTTCCATTGAAAGTGTTCTTGTCAAGTTTAGCATTGTCAGTAAAGGAAGGGAGAATATCCAGGAAGGTATAGTCCCATTCAAGTGGTTTGATGACAAGTAGAGTCGTTGTAGGTTTTGTAGTCCACTTACATTGGATGGAATTGGACCAGTTAGGGAATTGGATTAAAAATCTAGCAATTCAAGTTGGGTCCAACTTCTGTTAAAGGACAAACAGTCAAGTCCGCCATCAAAGTTGTTATTTCGTAGTGATAACTCCTTGAGCTTTCCAAATCCTCCGCCATCAAAGTTGTTATTTCGAAGTGATAACTCCTTGAGCTTTCCAAATCCTGACAACTGTGAAACTGATCCTTAAAGATGGTTATGACCAAGGAACAAACTCTCTATGTGGGTTAGATTCCATAGAGGTTTAGGAATAGGCCCTGATATATTAGAATAACCCATGTTCAACTCATGAAGTGAAGTTAGATGACTAAATGATTCAGGTACCCTATCAAGAAAATTCACACGACTGAGATCTAACTTCATGAGTGATGCACTGCCATTCTATTTGGTTGTGGGAAACCTAATAGTTAATAACGGATGGGACTCCTTACTTTTGTAGAATTCTATTTTCGTACTTCCTTATTCTCAGGAATCTGTTAATAGCCTTTACCTTTTATAGGTCTTGTATAGATTCTTTATATAGCAACATGTGGTCAATAATACGATATACAATTTCCCATCTTTGCTCTCATTTCTTTATGGTATCAGAACGCTTCTAAACTTCCACGAGTTGATCCTTTTTTTTCTGTTAAGTCATCGAAATGGCCCCAATACTTCTGTGACCAATGCTGATGGAGTCAATAACGCCATCACTATTGTGCAATTCAATCCTATGAACCAACTGCCCATAAAATTAACTAGCAGTCATAATTTCTCCGTGTGGAAAGCTCAACTCTCAATGCTTGCGTGGTCACAATATCTATGGGCATCCCTGGCCCCCTAACACCTTCTTGCAAAACAATCAAGATGTTGCTAACCCTGAGTTTGTTCTTTGGTACCGCCAAGATTAGTTAATTCAAAATGTTATCTTGGCCTCCGTTGATGCTACACTTGTCTCCACTATTGTTGTTGCAATCTCCGCCAAAGCTGCCTGGGATGCTCTGCGTACTGCGTATGCAAAAAAATCTAAAACAAGAATTTTCGGCTTCTGAGACTGACTGGCTCGCCTCACTAAAGACCCTCGTCCGGTCGCAGATTATCTTCATCAAATTCGATCAATTTGTGATAAACTTGCAACTGCTGGTGCGCCTATCGAATCCGGAACTCATTATTAAAGTTCTCAGTGGACTCAGATGTGAATTCTGAGAACTCTCTGCTGCCATTTGTGCTCGAGATTTAACAATTTTCTATGAAGAGTTTTTCGAAAAGCTTCTGGATCATGAGCTTTTTCTAAAGTATGAGGACAATAAGAAGCTGCTATCAACTAATATCACTGTTGCTGTAGCAGAAAAGAGCAGCTCAACTCCTCCTCGCCAGGGTAACAATAATTAATCCCTCAGTCGCCGTCCAGGTGGAAACACTCCTCCCAACAATCAGCAATGTCAGGCACAACCATGTCACACACAAAGAAACAACCAGCAGCATCTCTTTGACAAGAATCTTCGTTGTCAACTATGTGATCGCGTAGGTCATTCTGTTAGGATCTGCAGATTTCAATCCCATAACCATCTGCAATCTCGGGCAAACTTTGCTGGTCGTTTTCCTCCTCAGCAGACCCCTTGGATCGTGGATAGTGGAGCCACTCATCATATTGCGTCTGATGCTCAAAGACTAGACACTGTACATGACTACCACGACATCGAAGAGATCACTATGGGCAAGGTCACACCATTCCAATATCCCAAACCAGTAACGCTAACATTAGTGCATCAAATCATCATTTCAAACTTCTTAATACCTTATGCTCCCCTCTCATAAAGACAAATCTTATTTCTGTTTCTCAGTTTTGTCGTGATAATCATTCCTCTATTGAATTTTTTTCCTTTCCATTATCTTGTGAAGGATATGAATATGGGGGCGCCTCTAGTTTGCGGGCAGAATAAAGATGGGCTGTATGAGTGGCTACCAGTCTGTACACATCGTTCTCCTCGATGCAATGTGGCTGTTCCGATTCACCTGTGGCATCGCCGTTTTGGTCATCCTAATCGTCGCGTTTGGATACTATCTTGAATAATTTTTCCCTTCCTGTTTTAGATCCTAAATCTAGTTCCACTTGTAATTCTTGTTATTCTAATAAGATGCACGAGTTGACTTTCTCAGAAAATTCATTGCAAATTAATAAGCCCCTACAAATCCTTTTTAGCAATTTATGGGGTCCATCGACGGTTCTGTCAATTGATAAAAAAAGATATTATGTGATATTTGTTGATCAATTTTCAAAATACATGTGGCTGTTTACTTTAAAATCAAAAAATGGAACTTCGAAAGTTTTTCAAAATTTGCATCCATTGCTTGAACGGAGGTTTAACACTAAAATTCAATCTTTTTACACAGATGGTGGTGACAAATTTCAAAGTTTACACTCCTATCTCAAAACACATTTATAGAACACTTAGTGTCACCCCCATATACTCCACAACGAGTTGCTATAGTTGAAAGACGACACTGTCATGTTATTGAAACTTCTAGAACCTTGCTGCATCAAACGTCTTTACCATCACATTTTTGGAGTTTTGCCTGTCAACAAGATGTCTATCTTGTAAATAGGCTAACTACACCCAATCTTCAGCATAAGAGTCCATTTGAAATTTTATTTCAAAAGATGTCAAAGTATGACTCCATTAATGTATTTGGTTGCCTCTGTTATCCATGGCTCAAACCTTATGCCATAAACAAATTAGACCCCAGTTCGACACCATGTGTTTATTTAGGCTTTTCGAATATACATTACAGTCATCAATGTTTTGATCCTTTAACTTCCAAAATATATCTATCTCGTGATATCTTATTTTTGGAAAATCAATTCCCATTTGACAATATTTTTTCTCATTTCAAAAGAACACAAAATAAAAATGTGTCTTGGGAAATCTGTTCATCTGGCCAACAACCACACGGTAATACTCGAAACTCATATGATTTTTGTGAGCTTACTTCACAGATTGTGCAGCAGCTCGTGGACACACATTCACCCATCTCCTCTGCCTCAACAGGTGCCACTGTCTCAGGTACTTCTAATTATCCCTTATATGATACTTCTTCTTCTCCAATGCCTCCGTTGCCCCATACCCGCACCATCCAAAATCCTATTTCCAGCAACATTTCACCATAACCAACTGTTTCAACCTCACCAGTTCATACTTCTCCCCAGTTAAATGCTCATCCGCAATCCACAATTATCATTTACCAACGCCGAAATAAGTCCACTGGTCCTTTGATCCAGAATCCTCTAGTCCAACCCTCTTCCTCATCACTTGTACCACCTCCCATGGCCACAAAACCTTCCCTTGTAGCCTCTACCTCTACAGTGACGTCCACTAATTACATGATTACTCAGTCTAAGACCAATAGCCTTAAGCCTAAAGAATCAATTGTTCATACCACTTCCTATCTACCTAGAACCTTTAAGCAAGCTCAACAAGCACAGTGGCGTGAAGCTATGAGAAATGAATTTGATGCCTTAGTTCGGAACCGAACATCGGAGTTGGTACCATGTGATCCTTCCAAAATATGGTGGATTGTAAGTGTCTTTTCTGGATTAAATATAACCCTAATGGCTCCGTTGACAGGTACAAAGCTCGTCTAGTTGCTAAAGGGTTCACACAAAGACCTGAACTTGATTTTTCAGTGTACTTTTAGTCCTGTGGTAAATCCTGCAACTGTTCGACTGGTTCTTGCTATTGCAACACAACAAAGCTGGCCCATTCAGCAACTTGATATAAATAATGCCTTTCTGCAAGGCCGTCTTGATGAAGAAGTCTATATGCACCAACCACCTGGTTTTGAAGCTTCTGCACATCCGATGCATGTTTGCAAGCTGCACAAGGCTATATATGGCCTCAAACAGGCTCCGAGGTCCTGGTACATTGAACTCAAAAATTACTTAGCTACTTTGGGATTTGTTAAATCCCAATCTTATTCTTCATTGTTCATCTTGCATAATTTTGATGAGACTCCTTACTTTTGTAGAATTTTATTTTTGTGCTTTCTTATCCACGGGAATATGTTAATAATCTTTATCTTTCCTAGGCCTTGTATATATTCTTTATATAGTAGCCATATGATCAATAATACGATGAATAATTTTCCCATCTTTGCACTCGTTTCTTTAATAGTGAGCTGGGGATTGGATGATAAATCAAGAAATTCTAAGTCAGAAAGGTGGAAAACTCTTTAGGGCAATACCCCACGTAACTGTGTTGATTGAAGTCGTAGAGTAGTTAAATAAGAAGAGAAATTCAGAGAAATGGTGGAAGAGATGTCCACAGAGTCAAAGTTGAGCTCTCTTAGTTGTGTCAAGTTATTGAGGAGTAGTTGAAAATTGTGAGGTTCCAATATAAGACCCTTTGAGTAATTCTGGAATCGAAGAAGTGTAATTTAGAAAGGTGAGAGAGTTTTGCTGGGATTCGACCTGTAAAACATGAATACGACAAATCAAGATGCGTCAAACTAGAAAATTCGCCACATTTAGGTAAAATGTAAGATCCAGAGAAATCATTAAAAGACAAATCAAGCCTTTTGAGATTGGAGTGTTGAAAAAGGCTAGTGTTGGAGTGAATCTATTCTTGAAGTGCGTTGTCAGCGAGATTAAGCTCAGTGACTTGTCTTGTCATCTTGTCACAATGAACTCCATCCCATAAGCAGTAATCTATGCTTCTGTTCCATGATAGTGTTTTCGAATAAGCATTTATAGTAAACATGTGCTTGAATTGTAGAAGAGCAAGAGCTTGATCTTTGTGGCGCAAATGAGATAAGGATGAGCAGAAAGCAAGTTGACAGAGGAAGGGAGATATCATTAAAAATACAAGTTTTATATAATCTATTTGTACACTAAAATGTTCAACACTAATTAAGTTATTAGAGAATAAATTAAAAAATCTTTGTTTTGATCTCTATTCAATATAAAATTGTGATATACGAGGTATATATAATTTTTTTTTTACTATGCACATTTAATTTTTGCTTTTGCGTAATCAATTCTAGGAAGGTCACCTAGTCATTTTATATCAATTTCAGTGTTGTCTAGTACCTTATCATATACACACAAAAAAAGATTTTGTTTTGTGATACTTTATCAACCACGCACACTTAAAAAATAAATACTCCCTTTGCTCCTAATTACTTGTTCACTTTTGAATTGACACACTTATTAAGAAAACAATAATTGACATTGTGAGTTTACCATTTTACCGCTATTAATAATTATGAAGTGGATGAATTAAAAATTTAAGATTTTAAGAAGTTCTACCTTTTTAAAAGTAATTAATTGAGGGTATAATAGGAAAAAAATAGATGAGATGGTGATGCACATCATAGAGACTATTAAACCCAAAAGGACTGAAGAGTATATTGATAAGGGGTGGTGGTTAGGAAACAAAAAAGGTGGTTTTACTGTGAGCTCGACTTTCAACAACCTAAGGAGGAGAAATGAAGAAATTGAATGGGTTAAAAATATATGGATCAAAGGATTGCCGTTTAAGATAGCCTTCTTTCACTGGAGAATATGGAGAAGAAGGATTTCAACTGATGATAACTTGAAAAGGATGTGGTTACAAGTGGTTTCCAAATGTTGTTGTTGCGAGAAAAGGAAACTGGAAACTATGTCACACCTATTTCTAATGGCCTCCATAGCCCAAAAGCTATTAAAGCAATTTGCTTCTTGTGAAGGTATATAGATGGAAGGACTCCATCTTCAGCAACTCATTAATAAATAGTGGAAACACAAAACATCCAACAAACTTGAAAAAGTATTAAAGGCAGTCCCAACAGTTTTAATGTGGGAACTATAGAAGAGGAGAAATGCTAAAAGACATGGAAAATAATACTCTTATAACTGGATGAATCATTAATGTCAAATCACAACTCATCAGATTATTAGAGCAAAGTTTTCTTGGATTAAGGAGGTACCTTATCATAGGGAAGTAATGGTGCCTCTACTACAGACATATAAGCCCACTCTATACTATCATGTAGTAAACTGGAAGCTATCGAAATTGGGTTGGATTAAGTGTAATACAGATGGAGTGAGTAAAGGAAATCCAGGGCAAAACTCTTATGGTTTCTGCATCAGAAATGACGCTGGAGAGTTAATTTATGCAGAAGCATAAGACATAGGAGTGACGACTCACATGGATGTAGAATCGATGGCCATTTGGAGGGCTTTAAAATATTGTTTAAGCCAAGGTTTCCAACAAGTGAGTCTGGAAACAGACTCTCTTACATTGAAAAATATATTGGTAAGAAATGAGAGAAATCCATGGGAATTAGTGGAAAGGATAGAGGAAATTCAAGAAATTATGTTACATGGATGTTACAATTAAACATATTTTTGGGGAGGCTAATCATCTAGCGGATTACATTGCAAATGTAGCTATAAACAAAGTGGTAAAACAATAATTTCAAAACTTTAATCAGTTATCATGCATGGGAAGGAAAATTCTTAATATTGACAAACAACATATTCCTTCAATCAGAGTTAAAACAAGGAATATTTTCATCAACAACAACGACTAACATGCTTAGATACATATTTGAAGCCACTGATTTCCACAACAATATATACATTCCAGTTTGGAACTATTTGGGGAGAAAAAGGGTTGTGTATGAACAAGCTAATCTAAGATGTGGTAGTCAACAAATATGGATTTATGTACAAGTAAAACAAGAGAGTCAAGGTGCCGAATGTGCAATCTTAACTTGCATCCAACAAAGAGACCATGAGAATGAAGCACAAGAGCAACACCTCATTTTCGTCTTCATCTAAGGAAAAACATGGATTTAGATATCACACATCATCACAAGGTCGGTGGACAGAACGGTACTTACAAAGATCCACAATGTTAGAACAGGGGTTTGCTATCACTCAAGATACATCAGGACCGATTAATTCACTTAAAAAAAAGGGGAAACATCAGCTGGGAATCGTAAAACATAATGGAACAGAGATGAGTGGTACAAACCTTTACAAGTTGATAGATAATGTGGTGGATGAAGATAGTCTATGGAGGATGTTAATCATCCAAAGAAGGAGAAGGATAAGTCCACAGTTGGGGGGGGGGGGTTACAAGAGAGTGCATCTTCCAAGTGGTGGTAATATTAAGACAAGGCAGATTTAGAAGGATCAAATTAGGAAATATTATATAAGGGGTTTGTTGTTTTATATCTGAACGGTCACTTTTGGGCCATTTTATATTGGATATATTGATTCATTAATGTACTCTTCTGGGTCCATTAGTTTTTGTTAATAACTAATTGTTATTTCTGCAAGATTTTGAACACTCCTACTTGACATTAGCCAATTAGTTAAAGAAGTAATCTCAATATCTTAATTTTTCTTATTTTTTAAAACAAAATTCGAATTTGGACTCAAAGTCCTTTATTAACAACAACTAATGGATCCAAAATACCCATCAATGAATCAATACATCCAATCTAAAATGGCCCAAAAGTGATCGTTCAGATATAAAATAACAAATCCCTAATATAATATTTCCTAATTTGATCCTTCCAAATCTACCTTGTCTTAATATTACCACCGCTTGGCAGATGCATTCTCTTGTGACCCCCCAACTGTGAACTTCTCCTTCTCCCCCTTTGAATGATTAACATCCTCCATAGACGATCTTCATACACCACATTTTCTATCAACTTGTAAAGGTTTGTACCACTCATCTCTGTTCCATTGTGTTTTACGACTCCCAGCTGATGTTTCCCTTTTTTTTTATAGTAAATTACCCGGTCCTGATGTATCTTGAGTGAGAGCAAACCCCTTTTCTAACATTGTGGATCTTTGTAAGTACCTTTCTTTCCACCAACCTTGTGATGATATGTGATATCTAAATTCCTATTTTCCCTTAGTTGAAGACAAAAAGGAGGTGCTGCTCCTGTGCTTCATTTTCATGGTCTCTTTGTCGGATGCAAGTTAATATTGCATATTCGGTACTATGACTCTCCTGTTTTTCTAGTGCATAATCCATTTTTGCTGACTATCATAACTTAGATTAGCTTGTTCATACACAATCCTTTTTCTCCCCAAATAGTTCCAAACTGGTCTGTATATATTGTTGTGGGATCAGTGGCTTCAAATATGTTTCTAAGAATGTTAGTCGTTGTTGATGATGAAAATCTTCCTTGTTTTAACTCTGATTGAAAGAATATGTTGTTTGTCAATATTAGAATTCTCCTTCCCATGCACGTAGCTGATTAAAGTTTTGAAATTGTTGCTTTACCACTTTGTTTATAGCTATGTTTGCAATGTAATCCACTAGCTGATTATTCTCCTAAAAATATGTTTAATTGTAACATCCACGTGAGACATAATTTCTTAAATCTCCTCTATCCTATCCACTAATTCCCATGGAATTCTCCAATTTCTTACCAATATGTTTTTCAATGTAAGAGATTATGTTTCCAGACTCACTTGTTGGAAACCTTGGCTTAAACAATATTTTAAAGCCCTCCAAATGGCCATCGATTCAGCATCCATGTGGGTCATCACTCCTATGTCTTGTGCTTATGCATAAATTAACTTTTGGGTTATGGATGCCATTAGAAATAGGTGTGACATAGTTTCCAGTTCCCCTTTCTCGCAAAAATAACATTTGGAAACCACTTGTAACCTCATCCTTTTCAAGTTATCATCAGTTGCAATCCTTCTTCTCCATATTATCCAGTGAAAGAAGGCTATCTTAAAAGGCAATCCTTTGATCCATATATTTTTAACCCATTCAATTTCTTCCTTTCTCCTCCTTAGGATGTTGAAAGCCGAGCTCAGAGTAAAATCATTTTTTGTGTTTCCTAACCACCACGCCTTTTCAATATACTCTTTAGTCCTTTTGGGTTTAACAGTCTTTATGATGTGCATCACCATCTCTTTTGATATGAAATCACGCAATTTTTGTTCATCCCATAATCCATTTATTATAAAGTCCTTTACTTCCAGATCTTCCTCTATGACTGTCTCGTCTCCCAAGAAATATAGGTCCCCTTGCTTAGTCCAATTGTCAAACCAAAAACTAGAGTTTACAGCTTTGGTTTGCCACCATATGTCTTGTTCCACCTCATCTCTAATATTGATGATTTTTTCTCCAAATATGTGAGGTTTCACTGTTTTTGGCTATTACAACGTGTAGCTTCTTACAATACTTATCCCACATGTACTTGCTCCATATTGAAGTAGTCTAAACTCTAAATTTCCACCATAGCTTCTCAAACAGGGCCTTATTTACCTCATGAAGGGATCAGAAGTCTAGACCCCCTTGCCTCCTTGGGTAACACATCTCCTCTCATGCTACCCAGTGCTTACCTTTCTCTCCTCCCACTTTTCCCCAAAAGAATTTAGCAAATATTTGATGTATTTGCTCAATAACTTTCTTGGATGGGTTAATAACAGATAACATATATATCGGGATAGATTGTATAACATGATTAACTAACACATATTTTCTCCAAAAGATAAAAACTTGTGGTGCCATGTCAGTACCCTTGTGGCTATTTTCTATGTTAGCTCTTCAGAATAACTTGAATTCCTTCACCCATAAAATACTGGACAACCCAAGTAAGTAAAAGGAAAATTTCCTTTCTTGATACCTGTTAACCTTGTCAATCGAATAGCCACTGTCAATGAAGTTTTATCATAGAGGTAGAAAAATCTTTGCTTTGTTGACCATATGTCCCGATGTGTTTTCATAATCCCTCAGTATTCTCATCATCTTGATCACTAACCTTCTATCTCCGAAATAAAATATAATAGTATCATCGTCATACCAAAGATGGTTAATTTGTAGACTCCACTTTGGTAAACCAAACCCTTTAAATTCCTTATCACCATGTAAATTGTTTAGTCCTCTGGCTAAAACCTCGCCTCCAATAATAAACAATGTATAGTGGACCGCAGACCTATAGCTTGTTGTACTACTTTGTACAAAATCATTTCGAAAGTGTTAACTAGAAGACTCAAGCAGGTGATTAGTGGTAGTGGGATGCTCCCAATCTGCATTTGTTGAATAAAGAAGCATTATTGATAATATATTGTTTGGTCATGAGATTTTTAAATGATACTCAAGGAAATGGATTTCCCTAAGGTGTGAATAGAAGATGGACCTCAGAAAGGATTATGATACTGTGGAATGGGGCTTTCTCAAGAAGTTGTTAACTGACATGGGTTTCCCTGCCAAATTTTGTACATTGGATCATGACATATGTGTCTACAGTGTCCTATTCCTTGATGATTAATGGAGGATTGAATCAGTTGTTTAATGCAAAAATAGGCATTAATCAAGGGGACCCTATGACCCCTTATCTTTTTGTCTTCGCTATGGACTATTTGTCAAGAGAACTGAATCAATTAGCTAGCAATGGGAACTTCAATTCACCCAAGGTGTAGGATATTTGTTTTGCAAATGATTTATTAATGTATTGTAGGGCTGATATTATATCGGTTAGGCTGCTAAACGAAGCATTCAAGAAGTTTTCTAAGGTTCTGGATTACAGGATAATGTAGAGAAAAGTTCTCTGTATATATTAGGGGTTGCAATTCATACAGAAGCAGAGATTATTGAGGAATTGGGATATGTTGAAGGTACCCTCCCATTCAGATACTTAGGATTGCCTTTAGCATCTAAGTAGCTTAGTGTCAACCATTACTTGCCACTTATTTAAACATTTACTGCAAAAGTCACTTACTGGTCTGCCAAATTACTATCATATGCTGGAAGAGTACAATTGATTAAGTCAGTCTTCTTTGGGGTTCAAGCTTATTGGTCCCAAATATTTTTATTTTAAAAAGGTGATGAAAAATATTTAATAGATTTGTCAGACTTTCTTGTGGACTGATAATGTTACCATAAAAAAAAGCATTGATTTCTTGGGAAAATATTTGCTAACCTGCTGCAGCTGGTGGCCTGAACATCATCAACTTATGTATGTGGAATAGAGTTGCAATATTGAAACAATTATGGTATATAGAAAGGAACAAAGAATGTTTATGGATCAAGTGGGTGCATAGTTATTTATAAGAACAAAAGACCTCGAAACAATCCAAATACCTAAAAATGCTTCTTGGGTTGTGAAGAAGATTTTGGAAACAAGGAAATGGATACTTCACCAGTAAAAGGTGACTTGAACTCAACTTTTGTTGCATATCAGATTGGTGATATATTCTCCATATGCAAGTTGTATACTAAACTAATGCCTCATTTCCCTAGAGCTCGATGGAAGGCAATTGCTATCCACCCCAGCATTCATACAAGATACAGGTTCATCGTATGCTTAGCTGTCCTGAAGAGATTGGCAACTATTGATAGAATGATTAAATTTGGGATCCAAGTTCCTCCTGATTGTGCATACTGTGGATTTGCATTAGAAACATTCAGCCATTTTTTCTTTGAATGTCAGGTGACATAAGAATTGTGGAGTAGATTATGTAAATGGTTGGGGTTCTCAAGAGGTATTTAGGAGTGGCACGATAAAATGAAATAGGTGTTCTTAATGGCAAAGAAAAATGCCGGACTAGCTGAAATAACATACAGTGTTTTTGTTATTCTAGTGTACGTCATATGGATTAAAAGGAACAAGATTAGATTTCAGAATGGAAGCGTGAACACTGATGCAGTTTTGAATAAAATTTTAATGCATATGCATATCAAGAGTCAGACCAGGGCAAAATGGAAGATTGCACTCCAACACCTCAATGTCTACCCTTAGTTTCGGTATAGATATATATAGTATTGAATCAGTGATCTATGTAGATTGATTGTATAGAAGACTATATATTAGTAGATTAGTTGGTATTATGAGTGAGTAGTTAGTCCAATACTACTTTGTTTTGTAAAGTTACAGTTTTGGTTATGAATGATATAAGCAGTTACAAAAAATAAAATTAAAAAAATAAACAATGTAGGAGACAGAGGGTAACCTTGTTTTAATCCCTGGGTAGATCGAACGAAACCATGTGACCTCCCATTAATGAGAACCGAATACCAATTGTTTGAGAGTAGCCTCCATATCATGTCTATGATCACTTTAGCAAAACCAAACTTTCTCAAAACCTTAGTTAGAAATATCCATGACACTCTATCATATACCTAAGCCATATCCAACTTAACCACCACGTTAAAATGTTTATTCTCCAATGCATATCTCTAATTATCTACTGAGCCAATAATACATTTTCCGTGATTCTCCTCCCTTTTACAAAACCCGACTGCGAAGAGGATATAATTTTTGGTAGTACTACATGCATCTTGTCATGTATCAATCTAGAGATTATTCTGTTAGTAGAAGAACTTAAGCTGATAGGCCTCAAATCAGATTTTTTTTTTGACCAATTCCTTCTTGGGCAGTAACACAAAATTGGGGTGTGTAACAAATTTGGATAGATCTTGCCCACGAAAAAACCCTCGTACCAATTTTGCAATGTCTCCTCCAACAATTTCCCAACAGCTTTGGAAAAATAACCCAGAAAAACCATTTGATCCACATGCGCTGCTGCCATTCAATGCAAAGATCACCCTTTTGACTTCCTCTTCCTTTAGTAATCTAACCATTTCCTCATACTCTTCCTCTGTGATACTTTTTCTCAATATGGTCAAGCATTGAGAAATCTCTAGTCATATCCTCTTCCTTGAATTGTTCGGCAAAATAATTTACCGCCTCCTCTCCGATTTTCACATTAGTTTGCACCTTGATATGTGGAGATTTTTCCTCCTCCCTTTAACACATGAGTGGAAGAATTTTGTGTTCTTAGAGGGGTATAATTCCAGCTAGGTCTCCTTAGTCTTTATAACATCTTCTATCGTAGAAATTTGAAGGAAGAAGTTCTCAAAAACCTCCTTGCTCCAAGCTGATAATGCTTTTTTTACCTTCTTCAATTTTGCCTGAAATTCCACAAAAGGACTGCCCATAAAATCTACCTTCCAATTCTGTGAAACTATTTCTTTGAATTGATGGTGCTTTGTCAAAAAATTTAAAAATCGAAATGGTTTCACTGTAGTCTCTTCTTCAGAAATCATGAGATGTTATACCTCTGACGAAGGAAATATATCCATGAAAAATTGATTCATAAGAATCCTATCAAGTCTTTTGAAAATGCAGTCTTCTTCGGTTATCCCGTTCCACCAGGTGTATCTACTACCTGCAAACTTGACTTTTGATAGGTTACAATTATTAATAAAAGTGCAAAATCCATAGCCTCAAATTGTGTGAATGCTAGTCCACCCAATTTTTCTTCTTCATTTAGAATTACATTGAAACCGCCCCCCATGATCAAAAGGCAATCGACTACCCTCCACGATGATTTCTAGCTCCTCCCACAGTTCCAAACTTTCTAGAGCATTGCATCTAGCATACACCGCTTATATGAGAAACTCTTTGTTATTTTTTGCTGAACTTTAAGGTTACTTGTTGAATGGTATCAAAAACTATACTTCTTGCCCATTCTTCTCTCCAGAAATACAATATTTTACTGAAGTATTGACACCTTCATAAGTGAAATCCAGATTTATTTTGTAATTATGTAGTTCTATTGGATCTTGAAAAGGTTCCATTAGAGTTATAAATGAGTAGTGGTGTCTTCTATTTAGATCCATTAATATCCCGAAGGATTTTTGAGAATTAATTGATCTAATGTTCCAAAACAATAGTTTTTCTATCATTGATCACTATTCAATGTCTTTTCTTTGCTGCTCCTTGTTTTCACCTGTTAGGGAATCATAGTTTTACCTTTCTTGGCCTCATTGTTCAAACTATTTGTATGCCTTGGCGATAAATCCCCTGCTTTACTTATCTGTAGAATATCATCCTCTTCTATCTCCTTTCTCAACTGCAACTTTTCCTTATTGTCTTCCATTATCAATGAATCATTGTCCACGTTCTTGCCCACCTCAAGATTGTCTTATTTGAACAAGAGTTATTAATTTCTGCCAGAAAGTTTCTTGATATAGCCTCAGCTGAGTTTTCTTTTGTTAATGTACCCCTTTTCTGCTCATCTATTGTCCTCTCCTTGCCTATGTCAACATCGTTTCTTCCATTTGATTTCTCCTCGCCATCATCATTTTTGATACTGTTAGTGTTTTCTGAGATTGTTATAGGCCCTGTTCCTTTCTTGTTGTTAACCTTTTACCACTTCTTCAATTATTGTTGAAAGGTTGTTTATGTTTCCCATGTTATTGCTCCTTTGTTCCCCTGGGGTTGTAGTCTTTGTTCTATAAACTCTTCGACCTTCTTCTCGCTTGGTCGGTTTCCCCCTTGTAGATGTCTTTCCATTCCTTCTTTTCTTGTTTCCTTGCCCTGCTGGTTTTCCTTACTAGCTTGCCCTCCTGCTACTACTTGATCGACCTTCTCTTTCTTTGGAAAGTGTTATGGATGTTTAACATAACACTTCTTTTCGTTATGTCCCTGAAGCATGCATGTTTTACAATATTTTGGAACATAGTCGTACTTGATGCGAATCAATTTCTCAACCATCTCTTTATTTCTCCCTTTCATTCCAATTTTAATGCGTTTTGGGAATTCTCTTAGTAAATCACCTCCACCTTAACTCTCGCACAACTGTGTCTAGTTTGGTTCCTGGTTGCCATATTTACTTGAAGTGGTTTTCCAACTGCTGCAGCTAGTGAGATGACTGCTTCCTTTCCACAGAAATTTGGGGAAGTGAGGGGAAGTAAATTCAAGCAATAGATGTGGATGTTTCTTCCTCAAGATTAAACATCGAATCCCACTTTAAAGTTCTCATTTGAAAGAACGAGTTCCTTTGTGTATTGTAAAAAGCAGGCTTCGACAAAAGATGAACATAATCTTCCAACAAAGTGGCCCTTATCAATACATGTATGTTGCTCAATAGACCAATATTGCATTCCCCTTTCAGTTCACATTGTTTTGGTATAAGCTTCCATAAATCCTGGATCTCCGTCCATCCATACGAGAAATTTCCGATCACAACATACTCCAAATTCTCGTTGATGACCATCTGATTGACTTCTTCATGCTCCCATATTACCTGTGGTTCTCCATGTAGGTATCAAATTGGTATTAGAGGTATAGGTTTACTTTGTGCTTTTGGTTGTTTAAAAGTAGAGGTGTATGTAGGCATGGTAGGGGTAAGAGAAGGTCCTTCATCTAGAGGGACGCTGGCTGTGGTGGCTATTGTCACCAGAAGAGGCAGACATAGGGTTTTGAAGACGGCGGCGCTAATTTTTAATATTTAACATACGAGAAATTGTGTTGAGAAGTCTCAATTTGTTAAACCTATAGGCTTATTCGGAATGGGGTAAGCAATCTTTTTCTTAAATTCAATATCTTAATTAGGTCATTAAGCAAATTACAAAATACTATTTCCTCTATTCCGATCCATATTAATTGAATTTATGATGTAATGAACACATACTAAGAAAAATATTCAAGAACACAATTTAAACCATAATTTTCACTATTATATATTGTTAAATCATAAGTATAACTTTGTAAGTAGTATAATTTAGCTCATAAAACTTCAACAAATGAAAAGGAAAATAAAAAAAAATTCAAACATCCATCTTGAACTTTGAATAATTAATTTATTTTAAACAATGAATAAACCCTCAAAAATTCAGTTAATATGAAATAGAAAAAGTAGTAACAATAGTATAACTGACTATGGATCATAATCTAATACTATCTTCAATAAATTGGTAAAAACAACCACTTACAAAATCAATACTAAATGAACTTCCAAATCAAATGGAACAAAAAAACAAAAACCATTCCATACAAAAATAAACCTAAGTAAGACCACCAAAAAATCTATATATGTGAAACCTTGTGGTGTAGTGTCTAAACCATGGGTAGAAGAAACAATGTACATAATAACATATTGAGTGAATAAGCAGTAGTGCTTGCAGAAGAGTAAGGTTTCTTAGTTTGATTTGTAGGAAAATGATCAGGATAATAATTATTCATCATCGTAGGAGTAGGAGGAGCAGGGGCGCACCCACACTATATGGAGGGGGTGCACGTGCACCCGCTAACTTTCGAAAAAATAATATGTATATCTCTTTTGAAAAACTGATAGAAATTAGGATATAGCTAACAAAATATAGAAGTTCCTTTGTGCAACTGGTAGAAGCAAAAGATTCCACCCTGTAGATTAGGGTTCGAATACTACTAAAGCTTGTTATTATTACTTTTATTTTATTTTAAGTTTAGTTTATACCTTATATTTGAGATATATTTATATTGGTGCACCCAAAGTCTTCGAATTCAGGGTTCACCTCTGGAGGAGGAGGAGGAGGAGGAGTTGTTGTTGTAGTTGGACTAACTTTGATGTGTAATTTGAGTCCAGATGCACAATGACCAGGAATACCACATATGAAGAAGTAGTCTCCATCAGGTGTGTAAGGGTGATTGAATCACTAACTGAGTTGAATGTGGCAATTGGATTACTAGCTGTGCATGAGTTGTAGTCGTTGATGTCAACTTGCATTACGTTGTGCAATGATGGATCGTAGTTGAAAACTGCATAAAAAGATCGATCAAAGTTTGACATAACTCAGTATCTTTGGCTCATCTTTGATAATTTAGTCGATATGCATGAGTAGTTTATGAAGAACTCAATTTTAGACTTACGTTACATCTCAATAAATAAAAATTTTGTTATACAATTCAACAATGTATATGCATTTTTGTAGTTGCAAAAAACAAAGTTCAATATGAAACTAGTTTGATTTATATGTGTCTTAATTGACAATGTAACATGAAACATTGATTATTTAATTTGACTACATTATACTTTTAACATTATATTAAAACTCACTTCGTTGTTGTTTAAAGTTTTATTTGATTTTAGTACTATATATAACATTATCCTATATATAAATTTCCCCTACTATAACAATTTGCTTCAAATGATGATGACTAAGATATGTTACCCAGGATATCACCAGCTTAAAATTGCTTGAATAAAGCCCATTCATTGTAATTGTAGTTGAATGTCCATCCTGCAAGATCACCAACTTGATACACAGTAGCCATGGTGGATCTCGAAGTAGCCATCATCACCATCAACACGACCAACATTGCTTTTTCCCGAAGAAATTCATAGCTATACTTTTACACTAACGAACAATTAAGACTTTTGAACCTGAATACTAGTGAATTGAACATACGAGTTTATGAGGTTTTTTATAGGAGTAGTTAATTGTCTCCTTGCTTTTTCAAGAATAGAATTTAAGGAAACACGCGTAGTACTTTTGGAAATACAATTTCCAAGTACTTATTAAGTTCAAAAAATAAAATAAAATAAAATAGAATAAAAACAAAAATCTCATAAGTTTTCCAATTTTTTACTACTTACTAGGAAATTTAGCCGCGCTTCGCGCAATTATGAAATATATATAAAAAAAATTTAAATAATTCTGGTTACAAAAAACTAAAAATCAATTATAGAAATAAGAAAAATTAAAAAATCACAATACACATATTTTTGTAGAATTAGAGCTTAAGTGAATTACATTTTTGTTATCAAAGGTTTTTCAAAAATAAAAGACTAATTTATTAAGAACAAAATTCGCATATTATGATGTCAATACATAAAATTCGGATAAACATATTTAAGGACTTAATGTTTTTTCTTATTTTTGTCAAATGATAAATTTACTATCCGATGAATCTCCCTTTATTTCGGAAAAATAAATGGTGAAACTAAATATAGGAGGAAATAGAGTTAAATACTTCTATTTCATTTCTTATTCGATATTTAATCCTTTTTTCCTTGTTTTTTCTCTTATTATCATTGTGTAAACAATTGTTATTCTATATTTTTCATCATCATCTAAATAAACCTCTATTGCTAATTTATCGTATATATCTTATATTATTATCACTACTAAAATAACTATAAATACCGACTACAAAGAATAAAAAAATACAAAAACTTTACAAAACTGACTACAACTAGTCGGTTTTAATGCAAAATATAGCGGAAAAAAAATTCGACCTCAAGAGGTCGGTATCTTTTGCGGAAAAAATGAACTACAATAAAATCGACCTCTTGATGTCGGTATTAATAAATAAAATAAACAAATAACCTTATTTCATTTTTTCTCAATTAAATATAAAAACAAAATTTAGAAATATTTTAATTTAATATTATTTAAATCGTCATCCCGGGGAAAATTTTCTGTAAAATAAAAAACAAAAAAATATTATAATACCGACATCCGGAAGTCGGTAAAATAAATAGTATATAATTATATTAAATTTATATCTGGTTCTAAAAGCTGTCTTTGGAATATCACATTCCCTAACCTTCAATTGATGGTAGCCTGATCTGAGATCAATTTTCGAGAAGCAGGAAGCACCCTGAAGCTGGTCGAAAAGATCATGTATACTTGAAAGAGGATACTTATTCTTGATGGTCACCTTATTCAATTGACGGTAGTCTATAAACATCCTAAGGGAACCATCTTTCTTTCTTAAAAACAAGACCGGAGCGCCCCAAGGTGAGACACTTGGTCGAATAAAACCTTTGTCTAACAAATCTTTCAATTGTTCTGTCAGCTCTTTTAACTCTGGTGCTATTCTATATGACGGAAATAGAGATAGGAAGAGTATCTGGAATGATATTTATGCCGAAGTCTATCTCTCTTTAGGAGGGACTCCGGGTAGATCATCAGGAAAAACTTCTGAAAACTCTTTTACTATAGAAACTCACTGAAGGGAAGGTATCTGAACACTTGAGTCATTACCTCGGACTAAGTGATAGATACACCCCTTTGAAACTAACTTCCTTGCCTTAACGTACAAAATAAAATGACTCTTAGGCACTGCTGAACTACTACTCCACTCTAAGACTGGCTCATTTGGAGTCTGAAACTTGTAAACTCGAGTTCTGCAATCTATTGATGCATAACAGATATGGAGTCAGTCCATACCTATAATAACATCAAAATCTACCATGTCTAAATCTACTGGATCATCATCGTGCTCTTGTGACTGATGAAAACAGGACATTCACGATAGACTTTTTCCGCTAGAATAGACTCCCCAACAGATGTAGAAACACAGAAGGGTTCACAAATTTTTTTAGGAAGAATCTCAAACTGATTTGCAACATAAGGAGTTACAAAAGATAAACTTGCTCTTGCGTCTAACAAAACATAAACATCAAAAGTAAAGACTTTATCATACCCGTGACAACATCTGGAGTGTTCTCTTGCTCTTGGCGCCTAGTTATTGCATAGAGACAATTTGCCCCTCCGCCAATACCAGAAGTGGCTCTTCTAGGTGCAGCCCTATCTGGTGGAGCAACTAATGAAGATTGAGCTATGTTGCCCAGATTTCCACCACCTTGCTTATTCTTAGGGCACTCTCTCATGAAGTGTCCCTCTTGACCACACTTGAAGCAACATGCCTTTCCATCACGACATTTACCGGGGTGGTATCTACCACACCTACCAGATGCAGGAGCCCAACTACATCCTCGTGCCACACTACCTTGGGACTGGGCTGGTCTAGCCTTGAAGTTCTGTGAATTCTGGCCATTATTCTCACCTCTGCTTCTGTACGCAGGTGCACTAGCAGATGATGGTGCATGCCCCTTTGGTCTCTAATTTTGTGGTCGACTTGAACCACCTTTTTGTTGACCATACTCATTCCAGTCTTTGCTTTATTGTTCAGGTGCTCCTCTCTGTCCCTCAGCTTCTCTTCCTCTACCTTCTGTACATAGAACATTAATCTTGAAATGTCCATGTCCCCAATCAACATTGAAACCCTACTTTCTTTGCTTGAAGCACGACCCAAGCCAGCAACAAACAAGCTCATTCTGCTTTTCATATCTTTAACCATCTCCAGAGTATAGAGAGACAGTGGTTGTCACGACTGGAATCTAGACCCCAGACGAGACCGGCGTCGTTGACCTTTCAGAGGTCGCAGACAAGCCTACTACGTTATTCATACTTCACTTAGGTTAATTTTAGCGGAAAATTTGAAACTTTTAGCTCCTTAACATATTTGTTAAACATTCATAACATTTCATAATAGTTCACCATCAACCATCTAACATTAAGAGATAAGCAACTGAAAGAAATAGATCAATAAGTATTAAGTGTATAATTGCCAAAATGGCACCAATACAAGGTCTGAATAAAAACAGGAAAGAAACGCTAGTGGAACATGCTCCACTAGCTCAACTCTAAAACTAAGCTAGAATGTAAAACAGTAGCATCCTCGAAAGCATGAGGACCTACCAAACTCCGGATGAATGCTGACGTCCGGATAGCTGCAACAATGATCCTGTAGCTCTATCGCCCACCTGTGCCTGCACCTAAAATAGTATAGATGTATAGGGTTAGTACACACTTGTACTAAGTATGGGTATATGCAAGCACACACCACGGACATGCATGAGAAAGAATAGCTCTTTCCTAACAACATGATTTTGGAAGTCAAGTCAGTGGACTTGCCAAATTGAGATTAGGAAAGTTAGTGAACTTTCTAAATTGGGTTAGGAAGGTCAGGCCATGAGAGTAACATGCATCATTATAAATATCGTATTGGACACAGCACATAACATCTTCATATAGCACATATCATAGCACATAACATGTAACACATAGTTTATTTTATATCATTCATTCATATTCCATGAGACCTTGTAATCATGGACTTGACATTAAGACTTTCCAAAATAAAGGCTCAGCATATGGGACCTCAACTAGGGAGTCTTCATTAGCAAACACAGAGTCTGCTTCATTCATTCATACGTACTTCATTTTATTTCATTCATAGACCAGTGTGAACACCAGCTATATCTAGGATGTAGCTTAAGACTTTCATCGGGTGTGCTGTGCAATGATCAAGAATAACCTAGTGTTATTACTTGAGTCTAGCTCACCTCTTGATTATCCTATCCTAACACCTTTGGTACCATTCATTTCATTGTGCTTTTCATTCATTGAGAACTTAAACTTTAACCGACATAGATCATTTGAGCATCATGAAATCCAGTGTCTCCCCCACACCAAAAAGAGGTGAAATCACCGACCAAAGTGATCCAATAACATGCTAGCGTACATGGGAATTTAACCCCGCTAGATCCCTATATTGGCAGTATAGGTTCAAAGACTAGGAGATGTATGGAGACCCATACCCGGCAAGCCGGACAGTCTCATCTCATGAGAGTTACGTGAACCTTTGCCCTTCCCGAAAGAAGGCATCACCGCTCATAGCTAGCCTATCGGTGCTCAGTATAAAGTTCCATTTCATTCAACTCATACGTCATGGAAGCTGGCTTCTAGTATGAGGACATCATAGCTCATTAGATGATTTCTCATCTCATCGTTAGTATTAAGTGTGTTAATCTCAATACTTTCATTAGACTGTTCATAGAGACTGGTCTCTTCATTATCTTACACTCTCATAGGTGAGTACGTTTTGGTAACATTTACTTAGGCTCATTTGAGATTGCTCTCATCATTAGCATTAGCCTCACATCATGGTGTCACCACATTCATTATCATTAGCACATTTACTCTTCATATTTACTCACCTCATTTAATGTGAATGTTCATTTCATCATCCAATACATACATCTTAGGTTCACTTACTTTTAAACTTATGAGTCTATACACACAAGCCATGAGGCTTCATTCATAATTCGTTAAGTGATTTATACATTCCTAAGATTATGTAGTACAAGACTTATGTATCTTGTATATATGCAAAGATCTTGATTTCGATCTAAGTAGGTGGCATTATTCTTGGATATTTTGTTCACGTATGACTTATGTATCAAAACGGAAGTTTGGGCAAGGGAACCCAAGTCTTGAATCACTTGGATATCATTTATATTTTTCATTGATTTTATTTCTAATATTCATAACATTAGAAATCTAAATTAAATCTCAATATTAACATCGAAGGAATAATTTTCTATATAATATTACTCTTAAGTTGGCCGAAGGGTTGTGGGTTCGAACCCCCACAACCTCTTTTTATTTTTCATTAATATTTCATTGCTCAATTTCGCCCAGCCAAGAGGTTGTGGGATCAAACCCCCACAGCCTCTTTGACTTTTTATCATTTAATTCGCTAGGAATAAGGAGGTTGTGGGTTCGAACCCCCACAGCCTCCTTATTTTAATTTAATTTCGCTAGAGGCTTGGGAGGTTGTGGGTTCGAATCCCACGCCTCCCATTTTTTTTATATTTAAATTTTTTGCTAAGGGCTTGGGAGGTTGTGGGTTCGAATCCCACGCCTCCCATTTTCTTTTATTTAATTTCGGCGAGTGGCAGTGAGGTTGTGGGATCGAACCCCCACAGCCTCACTTCATTTTCTTTAATTTATTTCGCCTTATTTTTTTTTCCAGCCTTGAGGTCGTGGGTTCGATTCCCACGCCTCACGTTTTCTTTTCTTTATTTTCTTTTCCCTTTCGCGCGTTCCTGGAGGTCGTGGGTTCGAATCCCACGCCTCCCATTCATTTGTTTGATTTATTTTTTCTCTTCTTTCTCCCCCAGCATCTCGTGTTCGATTCCCCCCAGCCCCATTTTCTTTTTCTTTGTCGCGAACTCCAGTAGCCATGTTCGATTCCCCCCAGCCCCATTTTCTTTTCCTTTTTTCGCTAGTTCACAGTAGCCATGTTCGATTCCCCCCAGCCCTATTCCCTTTTCCTTTTCTCGCGTGTTCACAGTAGCTAAAGGGTGAGGTCACAGGTTCGAATCCTGGTGGCCTCACCTCTTTTAAATGCACTAAATTTCCAAATTGTTATGCACTAATATTTAGCCTAACACTAACTTGTAAAATGCTAGAAATTTTGGTCACTTTTTAACTCATAAACATCAATATATTATTTAGTTCATAGGTTACGTTCATGGACCCGTTTAACATACTTTCAAGTGCATCTTGCATAAAATTAATTGGCTATAAGATTGTTATTCAAATCAGCCACATTTCCTTTTCATGACATCATGATTTTCATGAGTTTATGTATGTAAATTAGCAACCACAACACTAACAATTTAGAGCATCAAGGCCGAGACCCTTGTCACGGTCACACACTTGCACACAATTGCACATAATTCCGAACACATACATGGATTGTCATTTTCATAATTTAACGTACACTAACACATTCACATTCAGCACAAAACATCACACATTCCTAAATCTACCAGCAACCATACCAACCTACGAATTCATTGGGAGCTAGTGACACGGACATGCAACGGGGAAAAGAACCCTAGTTTTCGAGCCGAATATTCTGAATCCTAAGGGTCTCTTGGGAAAGGGACCAAGAGGGAAGAAACCCATACCTTTTTGACGTTTTTACAATACACGACCTGCTGTCCAACCTCTCCAAACCACGCTCAAGTCCAACACTTCAACACCAATCGACGGAAGACTCCTCCCCTTTGCCTAACGTGATGGATTAACGTTGTTTTTCTTAGATTTTTGTGTGAGTTCTTCAAGTGTGAAGAACTTCAATATAAATTCTATTCTTGAAGTTGTTTAGGCAGAGAGAAAATGTGAGGGTGAATGGTGAAACGTGAGAGTGATGAAACGTGAGAGTGTGAGAGTTATTGTAAGTTTAGGAGTTTAGTTAGGACTTAGTCAATAGGGTTTTTATTATATTAATAAAATATGATTAATTTAACTAATACGTGAAAGGACCATTTTTACCTTACAAAAAAAATTAGATTTTAAAACAATAATTGAACCCCTATTCGTTGCATCCGTTGGGGTTCGAACCCGGGTGACACCGTTTCGCAGAAACGGGTCATTTCGGGTTGACCCGACCCGAAAGAGTCCTTCATTTAATTTAATTAATTAAATAATTAATTTTTTAGGGTAATTACGATATTACCCTTGGCCTAGAGAAGACCATTTTACCCCTAGACCCTCAAAACTTAAAATTTCTTCTTTTTAAGTCCGGTAAAGACTCCTTCAATTAAATCTTAATTTTCGAGATCCTTACTTGGTTGGTTCCAACCTTTCCAAGCTCAACTAACTCCCCAAGTTAGTTGGCTTGGTCGTAGTAAGGAAGGTTTCTGAGGTCTTGTTCTACGCGTATCAATCTGTGTGAACCTTGGTCTAATCGCAAGCATTCTTGACAACCTAAGTCTTGATCCTATTCATTTTTAGGGTTGTTACAGTGGTGACCTATCCCATACTCATGAACACTCAACGAGTCCTATTTCAGAGTAAGGAACTCATGTACCTTTGCTTTCTTCAGTTCTCGGGGAAAGAAATGCCCCCAAGAAGGCTTCTTCAAAGCAAGTCCAACTTGGATGTGGTGCATTCTCATATTTATTCCCTTTCCACTGATCAAACCAAGTCCTAGACACATTCTTCAGTTGATATGTGGCTATTTCAACCCTCTCAATATCAACCATATGCATCACCTTAAACACCTTCTTTAACTCTTCCACAAAGTTTTCCGGATCCTTAGTATTGCTTGAACCAAAAAAACTTGGGGGATTCATCCTCAAGAATTCCAAGATTCTCCAAGTGTCAGCCCCTTCTTGTCGAGCTCCCCCTTGTTGCCTGACTTGATTAGTCACCGCTTGGCTTAGCATACGGATAGCCTCACAAAATTCAATGATGGTGATTTCTCCTTGAGGTTGCACATCGGTGCATTAGGTACCTCTGGCTCTTCGACGTTCTTTCTGGCTGGATGACCTTTTGCTGCTTTTCGTAGAGGCATGTTAATATGAAACACACGTAAGCACGAATTAGAGAGAGACTTTTAGAAATAAACTCTAATGCACGAAAGGAATATGAAAGAAGTGAGAAATTTCTAATTATTGTATCCTTCTAATCATACATGTGGCGCGCTTCACACCGATGACTAAGACTCTACAAACACGGCTTCTTAGACTCCCTAGGACTCTTGAACTCTGTGCTCTGATGTAACACCTCAAAAGTCTAAGAAATGTTCTAGAGCCTAACATTAGTGTCAAAAGGTTTAGACACTGTTTTAAGGTTTATTTTAGTGTATATAAGTCAGTTAGGAAGTTTAGAAATCAAACGTCAAGGAACGTCCATGACGTCCGAAAACTAGTTCAATGAGGTGCTAGTGTGCCTTAGCCTATTTGACTAAGTTTTAGGAGACGGAAATTAATGTATTTTGGTGGAAGGGTGTCTATAAGTATTAGAGTTGATTCGTAATCGAAACTCCGGGCACGACCCCCAAGGACCAACCAAGGGCCCTTGAGGAGGATCCTTGCATTTGGGTCAAAGGTTGCCCAAGGCACTATGCACCAACGACTTGTCATCAACGGACCGTGTTCCAATCGATGCATGGATGGGGTGTCGATTGCCTCCGTCATTGGAAACTTAGAATATTTGACCAAAGCTTGTTTTGAAAAGTCTCTGAGCTCAACGACGGACCAATAGGACGGTTGGTCCCTTGGCCGTCATTTGACAAACGGGGCGTCGATCGGGGAGTCGTCTGTGATTGAACAGTTTCACTGCACGTTTTAAGCTTGGTGAACTTAATTAATTAAGTGGTTAGTTAATTAATTAGGGGTTAAGGGTGGTCTAATTAAGTTAGTTAACAACCTATATAAAGACCCTGAGCTAATTAAACTAACTTAAGCCCTCATAATTCACAAACCCAAACTCTCTTCCTTCTCTCTTGTTTCTCTCTCCCAAGTTGAGCAACACCATAGAAGACAAGATATAGGTGGGTTATAGGGCTGCAATCACCAAGGTTTATCCATCAATCTTCATCAAACAATAAGGTATGTGATTCATTTCACCTTTGGGACTTCTTTCAACAAAGGGCTTCTTCAAATTAATTTCAAAAGTATGAAATTCAAGTGTCTTTTCCAATCTCAAAATTGATCTTGTAAATTGATTTGTTTATGATTTCCTTTGGATATTATGAATGGATTAACATGTATTATAACTCAATTATGTTATTTTTTGATGGATTGGTCTAGTTTGTAGAAGATGACATATTCCCCTTAACCCTAAGTTGTGATCTTGATATGAATTGTGTAATGTTTGTTCAATTGACTTTGTTGTTGGTTGAATTACAATAACATGATGTTATTGTATCATTTATAAATAGATTAATATGAATTGTATTCCAATCATGTTAGTTCTTGAGTAATTGATCCAGGACTCTTATCTTAAGTTATGAACTAGTCATGGATTGTGATGTAGTTATTCAATTGGCCTTATTGTCATGTTGGTTATTGATGTGTGATGATATTATACCCTTATTGGGTTGAGTTAAGGGTGGATTATAACACCTTGATGATGGATTATGAAGGAGACTTGGTAAGTCTTGTGATTCCTATTCTTTACTTCAATTGTGGTAAATTGTGATTAAGTGATGATATTGCATTGAAGTATATCTTGTATTAGGATTGATAGGGTTGGTATGATGTTGAAATTGAAATGTCTTGACTATGGTTTATGAGGTGTTGGCTAAGATGTAAATGATATAAGGATGGTGATAATTTACCAATGTGCCTTATCATGATGTGATTATGTTAATCTGCTAACCTAACTTATATGAATTGTAATGAAAGGAATATACTCAAGCAATACTATTGAGCTATGATGATGATGATAATAATACAAGATAAACCCTATGACCTAAATTTATTTATGATGATTCGTAAAGACATTAAAGACATTTCAAAAGGGACTCTAGCTTAGCACCAAGTGAACTAGAGTGAGGATTGTCCCTTCCCATATAGGGAAGGTAGGATTACTAATGTACTCTTGAGATTGGAGACTATAATGCATGTAGCATAAAGAGGGTCCCAACTATATCTCCTAGTTCTTGAACTATGTTGCCCCCATAGAAATACTAGCTAGTGGCTCCATGTAGTTGATATGTTCATGTTTTTGTACTACCTTGGCAAGTAGTCTGCCTTCCTTCGGTGTAGGGTTCCATGACACCGGATTCCACATTAGCTCATGTGGTCTATGTCGATTAAGGCAAGATGTTCCCAAAAGGTAAAATGAACTAAAGGAATGAACTCTAACTAGGATAACCTAAGGGGTTTAGCTTAGTCTATGTAGGGGTATGGGACTCTACCTAAACATTGCACTAGTTAGCCTTGAGGGAAGTCTTAGGAGGATGTTCTTATATATGTATATGATTGTAATGGCACATGATATGTATATGATGATCTTGCACATTGTTGATACTATATGATGATTGGTTTCACTTATGAATATGTGTTGGTCTTCATTGTTAAAGTATGATGATATGTACTCTTAGTGATATGCTATGAGAAGTTGGATGTTGGTCATGATTTTTGTTGGTTACTTGATTGAGTAAGGTTATGGGGCTTTGCTTGGTCATTGCACTTGTTGACTCAATAGGGGTTCATGGGTATTTGTCTTGCTTTGATATGTTGTAATGAACTCTCATCTATGCTTGTTGCTACTATAACATGATGATAGAGTTGTCTTAACTAAGTGTTCAAGTATGTTGATATTCATGTGACTTGATTTGACTTAAGGTGGATTGGTCTTGTATAGTACATGGTATTGACTTGATGAATATGTATTAATAACTTGTATTGGTTCTTGAATGTGCATAAGTCTTTCTAAATGTAAAATAGCATGTTCTAATGAAATGTCCTATTTTTAGAATGATTTCAAGATATGAGTGCATATGGTCTCATACTTAGTACAAGTGGTGTACTAACCCCATTTTTTTCCTTTCCCCAAACATTTTAGGTTCTGGTTGTTGAAGGGATTTGAGACGACTCTGAAGGAAGACTTGGTATTTTCATTCATCTAAGTTGGGTAGGTCCTCACTTTCTGAGGGCATTGCCACTATCAAGCTTATGAAGTTGTTCTAGTTTTAAGACTCTTATGTTCTTTCCTTTTCATTTGAGTACTAAACATTGTATAGCCTATATGTGGCTTTATTACATTAATGTATGGGCTAGTCCCAAATTGTTATACTCTTTTTAGATGGTTATGAGATGAGACATCCATTTGAGACTATGTTATATTTTATATATCTATGTGCAATAAAAGTATAATACTATGTAATCTTCCTATACGAAGGGTCTATGTATACTCGATATAAATATTTTTGGTATGTAGAGCTATATTTACACCTCAATGTAGAAGTAATGAAAAGTTTTAAATTTTCTGTATTTTTGACCTATAAATGTAATGATGTAAGATAAAAGGCTAGTCTTAGTCCTAAAAAAGGATGACGAAGACGGTGTTTCCCGGATGTGACAAACATGGTATCTGAGCATGATGTTGAATATCTTTGAGTTGATGTCTCTATCAACCACGTCTATGTAGATTCTTACTCATAATTGTGAAGCCCGCCACACTTAAGGATAGGAATCTATGTGATGCTTAGGAAACTCTCACTTTCTTGGAAGTCCAATATCGTGCCTCTAGAGTTTTGACTCTACGTGCATTTAGCATCTAATCATTTTATTGTGATTATAGGCAATGAATACTCGAAGGAACGCGACACAAAGACTTGAAAAAGAGATTGCCAATGCGGGAGCTCCTCCCCGAGGCAATCAAGTCCCTCCTCTTGAAGAAGATGTTAATGATGATCAAGCTTCGGTCAATCCTTCTCCTTTGACGGATGGTGACATAAGGGATGCTCTTCTCTAAATGGACCAAGCCATTACTACGCAAGAACAAGCCTTCACTACCCAAGCTTAAGCCATGACGACCCAAGCTAATCAAGAGGTTGTACCTCGAGCAAACCAGCAAGTTGTCACCATAACCTCCCATTTGAGGGATTTCACTAGGATAAATCCCCCTACTTTCTATGGTTGCAAGGTTGAAGAAGACCCCCATGATTTCATTCATGAAATTTACAAGATCCTTTATGCTATGGGGTTGACTACTAGTGAGAAGGCCAAGTTAGCCACTTACCAACTCAAGGATGTGGCCCAAACTTGGTACGTCCAATGGAGGTATACAATAGGCCTTTGAGAGGTGGACCGGTGACTTGAGAGATTTTCAAATAGGCTTTTCTTGATAGATTCTTTCCTAGGGAGAAGCGGGAAGATAAAGTGGTGGAGTTCATCAACCTTCGTCAAGGAGGTATGAGTGTGCTTGAATACCCTTTGAAATTCACTAAATTGTCAAAGTATGCTCCTTCTTTGGTTTCCGATCCTAGAGATGAAATGAACCACTTTGTGACGGGAGTTTCGGATGACTTGCAAGAGGAATGTCATTAGACTATGCTACATGACAATATGAACATTTCTCATCTCATGGTTCATGCTCAACAAGTGGAAGAGGCAAGGTCTAAGAGAAAGAGTAGAGATGCCATGAGGGCAAGATCTTTTGATAGTGGTTCTTCAAAGGGTAGGCTTGATTTCCAATACGAACCTAGGTTCAATAAGATGGTTTCTAATCAAGTTCCTTCCATGTTCCCTAAGGCTAGGGATGATAGGGTGTCTAACCCTTATCCTAAAAAGGGAAGGGATACTAGTTTACAAAAAAAGAAGCCAACTTGTGGAAAGTGTGGCAAGAAGCATTATGGTGATTGCCTTAAGGGAATGGATAATTGTTTTGGTTGTGGTAAAATTGGGCATAAAGTTTGAGATTTGCCCAAGTGTGAAGGGGCAAGACAAGGAGAGTGGGCAAGCCAGTAGTTCTAATGATGCTCCGAAGAAGAATCACTTTTATGCTCTCCACTCTAGAGTTGAGCAAGAGACTTCCCCCGATGTGGTGACCGGTATGTTGAAAGTCTTTTCTATTGATGTATATGCTTTACTTGATCCCGGTGCTACCTTGTCGTTTGTTACTCCTCTAGTATCTAAAAAGTTTGACATTTTGCCCGATATCTTGAATGAACCTTTTATAGTGTCTACCCCGGTGAGTGAGTCGGTTGTTGCAAAGAGGGTGTATAGAAATTATCCTATAATGTTGCCCAATAGAGTTACTTATGTTGAACTAGTAGAACTTGATATGCTTGATTTTGATGTCATTTTGGGTATGGATTGGTTGCATGCTTGCTTTGCCTCTATAGATTGTAGAACAATGGTGCTGAAGTTTATAGTGGAAGGGGGGGGGGGGAATTCTATTCCTAGAGGTCGTATCATCTCTTGTTTAAAAGCATGCAAAATGATCTCTAAAGGGTGTTTATACCATATAGTAAGAGTCTAAGATTTAGACTCCAAAATTCCTCCCATTAAGTCGGTCCCCGTAGTGAGGGAATTTCTGGAGGTCTTTCCTGATGATCTTCCCGGTATTCCTCTCGAACGGGAAATTGATTTTGGTATCGACTTATTACCAGATAATAATCTCATTTCAATTCCTCTTTATTTGATGGCTCTGTCCGAATTGAAAGAGTTGAAGGCTCAACTCAAAGATTTACTAGACAAAGGCTTCATTAGACCTAGTATTTCTCCATGGGGTGCTCCGGTTTTAATTATGAAGAAGAAGGATGGGTCCCTTAGAATGTGCATCGATTATCGCCAACTCAATAAAGTCACTATTAAGAACAAGTATCTTATCCCTTGGATTGACAACTTGTTTGATCAACTCCAAGGGGCAAGCTACTTTTCTAAGATTGACTTGAGATCGGGTATCACCAACTTAGGGTGAGAGGTGAGAATATACCAAAAATGACATTTTGGACTAGATATGGTCACTATGAGTTCTTAGTAATGTCCTTTGGTCTCACTAATTCCCCGACGACATTTATGGATCTCATGAATAGGGTGTTTCAAAGTTACCTAGATTCATTTATCATTGTCTTCATTGACGACATCTTGGTATATTCAAAAATTGAGGGTGAACACATGGACCATTTGAGGGCGGTGTTACAAGTGCTTAAGGAGAACCAATTATTTGCCAAGTATAGCAAATGTGAGTTTTGGTTGAGGCCGGTGGAATTTCTTTGTCATATCATCTCTAGTAAGGGAGTTGAGGTTGATCCAAGGAAAATAGAGGCGGTGAAAAATTGGCCTAAACCATTTACTCCAACCAACATTAGGGTTTTCTTGGGTCTAGCGGGTTATTATCAGATGTTTGTGATGGTTTTGCATCCATTGAATCTCCCTTGACTACTTTGACCCAAAAGAGTAAGAAATTTGAGTGGTTGGATGCATGTGAGAGAAGCTTCCAAATCTTGAAAGATATGCTTACTTCCACTCTGGTGTTGACTTTAACAGAGGGTACAAAGGGTTTCGTTGTGTATTGTGATGCATCTCGAGTGGGTTTAGGGTGTGTGCTTATGCAACATGAGAAGGTAGTAGCCTATGCCTCTAGGGAACTTAAGGTTCATGAGAGGAACTATCCAACTCATGATCTTGAGTTAGCGGTCGTGGTATTTGCCTTTGAAAATATGGAGGCATTACTTGTATGGTGTTCATGTTGATGTGTATACCGACCACAAGAGTCTTAAATATGTGTTTACTCAAAAAGAGTTGAATCTCCGACAAAGAAGGTGGTTGGAATTGTTTAAAGATTACGACATGAGTGTTCTCTATCACCCCAGCAAGGCCAACGTGGTTGCGGATGCTCTAACTCGTACGACCATGGTTAGTGTGTCTCATGTAGAGGAATCCAAGAAAGACCTAGTTAAGGATGTTCATAGGTTGGCCATATTGGGTGTTAGGTTGGAAGATTCTCCAAATGGTGGTTTTATGGCCTATCACAACTCCGAGTCATATTTGGTTGTTGAGGTGAAGTCCAAACAACACTTTGATCAACCATTGATGGAGTTGAAAGAATCGGTTCTTAGCAAGCTTAATGAGTCATTCTCCTGGGGGGATGGTGTCTTGAGGTATCAAGGAAGGTTGTGTGTTTCCAATGTAGATGGTTTGAGAAACCGGATCCTTGAGAAAGCTCATGGGTCCTGTTACTCCATTCATCCGTATTCGACAAAGATGTAACATGACCTTAGAAAAGTATTTTGGTGGGATGTTTGAAAAAGGACATAGCGGAATTTGTAGCAAAGTGTCCAAATTGCCAATAAGTGAAAGCCGAACACGAAAAGCTGGGTGGTTTACTTCAAGAAATCGAAGTTCCTACTTGGAAGTGGGAAGACATCACTATGTATTTTGTGGTAGGTTTGCCTCGGACACAAAAGCAATATGACTCTATATGGGTAAATATGGATAGGTTGACCGAATCTGCTCATTTTATTCCCATCAAGTATACCTATTCGGCGAAGGATTATGCAAGGATCTTCATAGATGAGATTGTGTGCCGCCATTGTATTTCGTTATCCATCATATAGGATCGGGGTGCACAATTCATATCTATGTTTTGGAGGTCATTCGAAGAAGGGTTGGGTACCAAGGTGAAGTTAAGCATTGATTTCATCCCCAAACAGATGGTCAAGCGGAACGTACTATTCAAACCCTTGAGGATATGATTAAATCTTGTATCATTTATTTCAAGGGAAATTGGGATAAGCATTTTCCTTTGGTTGAGTTTGCTTACAACAATAACTATCATTCATCGATATCTATGGATCCTTATGAAGCCTTGTATGGTAGGATATATAGATCTCCAATTGTATGGTTTGAAGTGGGTGAGGCTTTACTTTTGGGTCCTGATTTAGTTTATTAGACTTTGGAGAAGGTTCATATCATAAGGAATCGCTTGAAAACAGCCTATAGCCGGCAAAAGTCTTATGCCGACCATAAGAGAAGGGAATTAGAGTTTGAAGAAGGTGATAATGTGTAATTGAAAATTTCACTATGAAAGGGGTGGTTAAATTTGGCATGAAAGGGAAGTTGAGTCCTTGTTATGTGGGTCCTTATGAAATCTTGCAAAGGGTTGGTAAGGTTGCCTATGAGTTGAAACTCTCTAGTGAACTATATTCGGTTCATATGGTTTTACATGTTTCTATGCTTAAGAAGTGTATCGGTGATCTCGAGTCTATTCTTCCTTTTGAGGGTCTTGGTGTGAAGAATAACCTCTCTTATGAGGAGGTCCCGGTAGAAATCCTTGATCATCAAGTGAACAGATTGAGGAACAAAGAGGTGGCCTCCATAAAAGTGTTATGGAGAAACCACCTAGTTGAGGGAGCAACATGGGAGGCCGAGGCCGACATGAAGTCCCGTTATCCTCATCTTTTTCCTAATGAAGGTTAGTTATTCTTGCTAATAATTAAAATAATGACTAAATTTGAAGTTGCATTAATTTTGGGAAAGTTTTTGCAAAAATGTACATTTTTGGTGTCATTACAGTGAAGTAACAGTGAATTGTGTATATTGACTTGAAAATTCGCAATTCTTCTTGTTTTGAGTTATGTTGTGCATTTTGATATGGTGAGTCTTTATTAAATTATATTGAGCATGTTGGTAAGTTGAGAATTGGCATAATTGACTCATATATGGTATGTTGAGCTCATGTTGTTGTGTGAGAAGGAAAATTCCTCATAATGTGATGTTTGAGCCTTATAAGTGGTAATTGAAGTTTTGAATTGCCTTTTGTAAATGATATTATTGATGTTGTAAATCATGTTGTATATATTGTTGATTGGTTGGGCTGCTAGTCTTGAGTCTAGTCCTTCCTTTCAAAGTATTTCAGTGTCATTCGGGGACAAATGTTCCTGTGGGGGTGATAATGTAACACTTCGAAAGTTTAAGACATGTTCTAGAGCCTAACATAAGTTTCAAAAGGTTTAAACACTTTTTAAGGTCTATTTTAGTGTATATAAGTCATTTATGAAGTTTAGAAATCAAAATGTCAAGAAACGTCCATGACGTCCGAAAACTAGTTCAATGAGGTGCTAGTGTGCCTTAGCCTAGTTGACTCAGTTTTAGGAGTCGGAAATTGATGAATTTTGGTGGAGGGTGTATAATACGTATTAGAGTTGATTCGTAGTCGAAACTCCGGGCACGACCTCCTAAGGACCAACCAAGGGCCCTTGAGGAGGACCCTTGCATTTGGGTCGAAGGCTACCCAAGGCAGTGTGCACCAACGATTTGTCATCAATGGACCATGTTCCAATCGATGCATGGACGGGGCATTGATTGCCTCCGTCGTTGTACACTTAGAACATTTGGCCAAAGCCTGTTTTGACAAGTCTCTGAACTCAACGACGGACCAACAGGACGGTTGGTACCTTGGCTGTCGTTTGACAAATGGGGCGTCGATCGGGGAGTCGTCTGTGATTGAACAGTTTCACTGCACGTTTTAAGCTTGGTGAGCTTAATTAATTAAGTGGTTAGTTAATTAATTAGGGGTTAAGGGTGGTCTAATTAAGTTAGTTAACAACCTATATAAAGACCCTGAGCTAATTAAACTAACTTAAGCCCTCATAATTCACAAACCCGAATTCTCTTCCTTCTCTCTTGTTTCTCTCTCCCAAGTTGAAGAACACAATAGAAGACAAGGCATAGGTGGTTTCTAGGTCTCAATCACCAAGGTTTTTCCATCAATATTCATCAAAGCATAAGGTATGAGATTCCATTCACCTTTGGGACTTCTTTCCCCAAAGGGTTTCATCAAATTGATTTCAAAAGTATGAAATTCAAGTGGGTCTTTTCCAATCTCGAAATTGATCTTGTAAATTTCTTTGTTTATAATTCCTTTGGTTATTATGAATATATTAACATGTATTATAACTCAATTATGTTATTTATTGATGGATTGGTCTAGTTTGTAGAAGATAACCTATTCCCCTTAATCATAGGTTGTGATCTTGATATGAATTGTGTAATGTTGGTTCAATTGACTTGGTTATTGGTTGAATTACTATTCCATGATGTTATTGTATCAATTATAAATAGATTAAGATGAATTGAAGTCCTATCATGTTAGTTCTTGAGTAATTGATCTAGGTCTCTTATCTTAAGTTATGAACTAGTGATGGATTGTGATGTAGTGATTCAATTGACCTTGTTGTCATGTTGGTTATTGATGTGATGATGATATTATACCCTTATTGGGTTGAGTTAAGGGTTGATGGTAAGACCTTGATGATGTATTATGAAGGAGACATGGTAAGTCTTGTGATCCCTATTCTTTACTTCAATTGTGGTAAATTGTGATTAAGTGATGATATTGCATTGTAGTATATCTTGTATTAGGATTGATAGGGTTGGTATGATGTTTAAATTGAAATGTCTTTACTATGGTTTGTGAGGTGTTGGCTAAGATGTCAATGATATATGGATGGTGATACTTACCAATGTGCCTTATCATGATGTGATTATGTAAATGTGCTAACCTCACTTATATGAATTGTAAATAAAGGAATATACTCATGCAATTCTTATTGAGCTATGATGATGATTATTATACAAGGGATAGACCCTATGACCTACATTAAGCTATGATGATTCATAAATACATTAAAGATATTTCAAAAGGGACTCTAGCTTAGTACCGAGTGAACTAGAGTGAGGAGTGTCCCTTCCCACATAGGGAAGGTAGGATCACTAATGTATTCTTGAGATTGGAGACTATAATTCATGTAGCATAAAGAGGGACCCAACTATATCTCCTAGTTCTTGAACTATTTTTCCCCCATTGGAATACTAGCTAGAGGATCCATGTAGTTGCTATGTTCATGTTTTTGTACTACCTTGGCAAGTAGTCTGCCTTCCTTCGGTGTAGGGTTCCATGACACCGGATTCCACATTAGCTCATGTGGTCTATGTCGGTTAAGGCAAGATGTTCACAAAAGGTAAAATGAACTAAAGGAATGAAGTCTATGTCGGTTAAGGCAAGATGTTCCCAAAAGGTAAAATGAACTAAAGGAATGAACTCTAACTAAGATAACCTAAGGGGGTTAGCTGAGTCTAGGTAGGGGTATGGGACTCTACCTAAACATTGCACTAGTTAGCCTTGAGGGAAGTCTTAGGAGGATGTTCTTATATATGTATATGCTTGTAATGGTACATGATATGTATATGATGATCTTGCACATTGTTAGTACTATATGGTTATTGGTTTCACTTATGAATATGTGTTGGTTTTCATTGTTAAAGTATGCTTATATGTACTCTTAGTGATCTGCTATGAGAAGTTGAATTTTGGTCATGATTCTTGTAGGGTTACTTGATTGACTTAGGTTATGGGGCTTTGCTTGGTCTTTGAACTTGTTGACTCAATAGGGGTTCATGGGTAATTGTCTTGTTTTGATATGTTGTAATGAACTCTCATCTATGATTTTTGCTACTATTACTTGAAGATAGAGTTGTTTTGACTAAGTGTTCAAGAATGTTGATATTCATGTGACTTGATTTGACTTAATATGGATTGATCTTGTATAGTACATGGTATTGACTTGATGAATATGCATTAATAACTTGTATTGGTTCTTGAATGTGCATAAAGCTTTCTAAATGTAAAATAGTATGTTCTAATGAAATGTCCTATTTTTAGCATGATTTCGAGATATGTGTGCATATGGTCTCATACTTAATATAAGTGTTGTACTAACCCCATTTTCTCCCTTTTCCCAAACGTTTTAAGTTACAGTCATTGAAGGGCTTTGACGCGACTTTGAAGGAAGACTTGAAATTCTCATTCATCTATGTCGGGTAGGTCCTTACTTTCCGAGGGAAAAGCCAATATCAAGATTATGGAGTTGTTCTAGTTTTAAAACCCTTATGTTCTTTCCTTTTCATTTGAGTACTAAAAACTATATAGCCTATATGTGACTTTATTACATTGATGTATGGGTTAGGCTCAAATTGTTATACTCTTTTTAGATGGTTATGAGATGAAACATCCATTTGATACTATGTTATAGTTTATATATCTATGTGCAATAAAAGTAGAAGAATATGTAATCTTTCCCTATGAAGGGTCTATGTATACTCGATATAAATATTATGTTTATGTAGAGGTCTATGTAAACCTCAATGTAGAAGTAATGAAATTTTTTAAATTTTCCATATTTTTGACCTATGAATGTAATGATGTAAGCTAAGAGGCTAGTCTTAGTCCTCAAAGAGGACGACGACGCCGGTTACGTCTAAGGGGTGCTTCCCGGATGTGACATCTGATAACAAGTTTGTCAAGCCCAGAGCCAATATGTTGGACGTAGTCAACACCCAATGAACATTGTTGGTCTTGAGCGAACCCTTGGTCTGTCTTACTTAACTCAGCAAAAGACTTAACTTAACTCAAATATGAAATAAGAACATTCTTTAAAGACGATGCTGGCACTCTGGCATCAGTACATTGAATATACGAGTATGCGAGTTGAAATGCTAAAAACCACACTTAGGCTTGGAGTGAGCAAGGAAGAACACTTACCTTGGCTCTGCTCAACTCATGATTATCTACTTATTTCATTATAATGCAATTGAAAAGTAATGTGCAGTATAAAGAAAATTGTCTCAAACATGCTGAAACTATGATTGTATGCAAGATACAATTAAATATGACATATATATAAAAATATAAGTAAACTGATGTAAATGAAAATACAAATAACTTCTGTGTATAAAAAATACATTAAATTATGTGGTAGATTCTCCTAACCGACAACCATCACTGTGAGCCTAAGTGATAGTACAATATTTTACCTCACGCTGCCAAGGAACATCCTATACCTTGCCATCTGTATAGGACCTTACTTAATTTAGTGAATCCACTATCTTAACTTACGTGATCATCTAAAAAGTATGACCCATTAATACCTGTGATGGATACATGATTTACATAGAGACTTGAGTTAATATGCACTCTTATCCCCACATTGATGCTCAATACTACTCCCAAAAAATGCTTTACCTCATACTTTTAGAATATCTTCCTTTCTTTGGGTTGACATAATTTTCTCAACACTTTTAGCTTTAAAAAAGCTCCTCTGGAATCAATGTTTCCCTTTTTTGTTCAAAACTCTTTTGGGAAGTCTTAGTTCCCTCTTAAAAATGTAAAAACATTTATAAATTTTCTAGGGAATACTTAGTCCCTTATATCTTTTGAGAAACAAACTCAACTCTTTACTCTTTACTTAACTTGAAACTTGAGCCTTAAAACGAAGTTTAAACGTTTAAATAAGACTCTTTAAAACTTTAAAAAACTCTACTTTAACTTACTTCATAGCTTTAGACTTAACTCCTTAACTTATTTGTCTTTGATTCTAACTTTTCTTGAATTCAATTATGGATTCAAGGTTCATGATATTGTATTTATGGATGATTTCATGATGTTTAGAATGTACCTTAGAGTGTTGGAATCAACCAAGGAACGTGGGTACATCACCTAGGAACTAGTATGAAAAGATAGGGAAAGAATGAGGGCTGCAGGTGACCTTGGCGCTCTAAGAGGCGCGGAGCGCTAGAGCCTGTCGGAGAGACTCTGGTATGAGGCGCTCTTGCTGGTGTGGTGCGCCAGGGCCTGTCAGACAGAGCCTACCCTGAGGGTCTCTGGCAAGTGCGGCACCTCAAGGCTTGTCAGACGGGACTTCCGCCTTTTTTCTTCGTTTTTATCTCTAAACCTTCTAAACTTCCATGGATCTAACCCCAAATACTTTAGAATCACTAAATACCTCAATACCCAATAGTTTAGACTCGTAAAAAATCCCGAAAATATGAATCAAACAACTTATGGTATACCACAATTCAACCAACAAGAATTCAACGATTTTTCATTAAGAACTTCATTGTTCATCATTCAATATACTCTAATTGCGCTCAATTAAACATGTTGTGTGGGTGGAAGAACCCAACACGAAATATCTCATATACCTGATTAGGGATCACCCCCGACAAATTCCACTAGAATCTTTTGGCATTCTTGGTGAAATCTTGTTGTTTCTCCATTCTTATTCTTATCCTCTCTTTTCTCCCAAACCCTAAGTGTGAAAAGTACTTTTATAATCTTAACTAAAAGTTAGTTTTACCCCAATTAACCCTTAAAGCAAATTAGGAAATAGTAAGGTGAAAAGACTACTTTACCCTTACTAAAATCCGGATTGAACTTTCCACAGTCAACCATCCCAACTTCCGAAAGGCATATCTCCCTCACACAAAATCGAAAATGAGCAAACTTGGAGCCGTTGGAAAGATATTTCCAAGGGTTTTCTATCCATATAAAGGACTGACCCTAACTCCTCCCGAGCTACAAATAATGGTCGTTTGAAAATGACCAAAACTCACATTTTAAACTTAAGAAATTTTCAAGATTTTTCCTATTCTTTCTAAAAATAACTATTCATAGTTTCTTGGTTTAATCCTAGCTATTATGAATTACGAGATGTTACAATATCTCCTCCTTGGGAGCATTCATCCTTGAATAAGAACTCTTTCACTAAGCTAAGGATAGCTACATCATTTCCGCACTCAACAACAAAAACAAGTAATAACATGCTTACACATAGTCTTATGAAGTGCTAAGAAGAGAATTTAGTACCTTGATCTGCATTCTCTCCAGATTCAAAGAGATGTGGATATATCTTCTTCATATCCTCCTCGGCTTCCCAAGTCTCTTCTTCAACAAACTGGTTCTTCCAAAGGACTTTGACTGATGCAACTTCTTTAGATCTCAACTTGCAAACTTGACGATTTAAAATCTGGACCGGAATCTCCTCATAGGATAAGCTATCCTTAATACAAACATTCTTAGTTGGTACAATCAATGAAGGATCACCCAATCACTTCTTTAACATAGAAATATGGATACCGGATGAACCACTGCTAACTCTTGGGGTAGCTAAAGCTCGTAAGCTACATTGCCAACTCTTTTGGATATTCTGTAAGGAACGATATACTGGGGACTAAGTTTCCCCTTCTTACCAAACGTCATAACACCCTTCATGGGTGAAACCTTAAGATATACCCAGTCATCTACTTCAAACTCTAATGGTCTTCTCCTAACATCTGTGTAGGACTTTTGGCGACTATGTGACATTTTCAATATCTCTTGAATCACTTTCACCTTTTCCATAGCTTGGTGAACCAGATCTTGCCCTATCAACCCTGCTTTACCAGCTTCAAACCATCTAGTTGGATATTTGCATCTCCTCCTATAAAAGCTTCATATGGATCCATTTGGATGCTCGAATAGTAATTATCGTTGTAAGAGAACTCAATGAGAGGTATGTGATTATCCCAATTCCCCTTTGAAGTCAATCACACAAGCTCTCAACATGTCTTCAAAGTCTGGATAGTATGCTCTGCTTGTCCATCTGTCTAAGGATGAAAAACAGTGCTCAAGTTCACGTTTGAATCCAAACCTTTCTGGAAATACTTCGAGAATTATGCAGTAAATTGTGCACCCCTATCTGAAATAATGAAACTGGTACTCCATGAAGTCTTACCACTTATTGAAGGTAAAACTTAGCATAATCCTTGGCCGAATAAGTAGTCTTTACCGGTAAAAAGTGGGCTGATTTTGTCATTCAATCGACAATTACCCAAATAGAATTTGCTGCCTTCGAGATCTTGGCAGTATTGTGATGAAGTCCATATTAATCATCTACCACTTCCATTCCAGAAGTTCTATAGTCTGAGCCAACCCTCTAGGCCTTTGGTGTTCCACTTTAACTTGTTGGAAATTCGAGCACTTGACAATAAACTCAACAATGTCTTTCTTCATGCCTTACCACCAATATACCTCTCTCAAATCGCGGTACAACTTGGTGGAACCCGGATGAATAGAATATTTGGATCTATTCCTCCAGGATCCTCTCTTGGAGTCCATCCACCCTAGGTACACAACCTAACTTGATACTTCAGCACACTATCTCCCCCTTGTTCAAAAGCTAATACTCTTTGCTTATTAAAATTTACCTTCAAGTCAAGCAAAATGAGGTCTTGGTCTTGCTTTTCTTTTACCTTAGACACTAGTGATGATTCAGCCCCATTAGTCACCACTATCCCACCTTCTGTGGAATCAATAAGTTTGACTCCAGGCGTGCAAGATTGTGCACATCTTTATCTAACTCTCTCTTTTCTTCTTCAACATGGGCAATACTCCCCATTGATAACCTGCTTAAGGCATCAGCAACCACATCAGCCCTACCTGGATGGTAAAGAATACTCATGTCATAATCCTTCAGTAATTCTAACCACCTCCTCTGTCTGAGATTTAGCTTCTTTTGAGTGAACACATATTGAAGGATCTTGTGGTCAGTGAATATGTCAAAATGAACACCATATAATTTGTGACGCCATATCTTGAAGATGAAAACTACAACAACCAATTCAAAGTCATGAGTTGTATAATTCTTATCATGAACCCTCAACTGTCTGGAGGCATAAGCTATAACCATTCTGCATTAACACACAGCCCAAACCAACTCTTGATGCATCATAATACACCACGAAACCTTGACTACCTTCTGGTAAGGTAAGAGCCGGAGCAGTAGTTAGTCTCTTTTTCAACTCCTACAAGAATTTCTCACAAGCTTCAGACCATTGAAACTTGATTGTCTTCTGATTTATCTTGCTCAAAGGAGACGAGATAGATGAAAACCCTTCAAAAAACCTCCTATAATAGCCAACCAAACCCAAGAAACTCCTTATATCTGTCGGAGAAGTGGGTCTAGGACAACTCTGGATTGCTTCTTCTTTTGGGTATCAACTCAGATCCCATCACCGAAAAAAATCTGACCCAAGAATTCCACAGACTTAAGACAAAACTCACACTTGGAGAAATTGGCATATAATTCCTTATCTCTCAAAGTCTGCACAACTATCCTGAGTGACTAGCATGATCTTCTTCATTCCTTAAATAAATCAGTATGTCATCAATGAAGACGATGACAAACGGATCTAAATAAGTTTTGAAGATTCTGTTCATAAGATCCATGGATGTTGCAATGGCATTTATCAAACCAAAGGACATAACCAAAAAATCATAATACTCATATCTGGTTCTAAAAGTTGTCTTTGGAATATCACATTCCCTAACATTCAACTGATGTTAGCCTGATCTGAGATTAATTTTCGAGAAGTAGGAAGCACCCTGAAGTTGGTTGAAAAGATCATCTATCCATGGAAGAGGATACTTATTCTTGATAGTCACCTTATTCAATTGGTGAATATAGTGTTGGAATTAAGTTAAAAAGAAACTAATTAGACTTAGAAAGTTGTTAAGTTCTTCAAATAAGTTAAAATTATATAATGTGGTTTAGTTGGTGAATATAGTGTTGGAATTAAGTTAAAGCTAAACTAATTAGACTTAGAAAGTTGTTACTTTTTTAATAAGTTAAATTGGTGAATATAGTCTTGGAATTAAGTTAAAACTAAACTAATTTGACTTATAAAGTTGTTAGTTCTTCAAATAAGTTAAAATTATAGGCGATTTAGTTGGTGAATATAGTGTTGGAATTAAAATTATTATTATTGTTTGTGTAGATGGACCCTGATCGTAGTTGGATGTATAATAGAAACAATCCTGGACGAGCGGGTATTATTCCAGAATTTGCAGATGGTGTCACTGGATTTATAAATCATGCAAAGACACTTGATGATTTTTTAACTTTAAGATTTATTAGGTGCCCGTGTGTTAATTGTGAAAATGTGAGATATCATACAACTAAGACTATTGCTATGCATCTTATGATGAATGGATTCAAACCAGTGTATACAGTTTGGGCTAGTCATGGTGAGGTTGAAAGTGACGCTATGTTTAATAACTTTTCTGTCGGTGAAAGTAGTAGATCCACAGAGCGTAATTATTTCGAAGGTTCTAAAATGGAAAATATAGTTAATGATGCTTTTGGGATGCATTCTGATTTTGAATTTTGTGGAAATGTAGAAAAATCTCCCAATGAAGATGCAAACATCTTTTATGAACAATTGTGTGATAGTAGTAGTCATTTGTTCAACGGGAGTCAGCACTCTAAGTTGTCAGTTATATTGTTGAGTATCAAATCTGACAATAATATTTCTCAAGGAACAATGGACTCTTTGATAGATCTTATGTAGGAATTAGTTGATCCCAATGCAAAGATTCCTGATTCTTATTATAAAGCAAATGCATTTGTGTCTAAGTTAAGACTTTCCTTCATAAGAATTAATTGATTGTTGTAAAAAAGGTTGTATGTTATAATATAAGAAGGTTGTCGATCTAGAGTCTTGTAAGTTTTGTAGTCACCCTCGCTATAAGACTGGTTCTACCGGAAAGAAACTTGATATTAAGGCGATGCATTAGTTACCTCTTCTACCAAGATTGAAGAGGTTGTATGCATCAAATAACTCTGCTCCTCATATGAGATGACACCATGAAAATAGAAGGCCACCTAGTGCCATGTGTCATCCATCTAATCGAGAGGCTTGGAAACATTTTGATAGAACTTATCCAGATTTTGCTGCTGAACCAAAGAATGTTAGGTTGGGTTTGTGTGTGGATGGTTTCATCCCTTTTCAGTTGGGGCTGCACGATATTCTTGTTGGCCTATGTTTATTACACTGTAAAATCTTCCACCTGAGATGTGTGTGAGAAGTCCATATATATTTATAAATTGTGTCATTCCTGGTCCGAGTAATCCAGAAAGCAAGATTGATGTGTACTTACAATCTTTGATTGATGAGTTGAAATTATTTTGTTTTGAGGGGGTAGAAACATGGGACATTTCTCGTAAACAAAATTTTAACATGCGTGCTACTTTAATGTGGACTATTAATGATTTTCCTTTCTATGAAATGCTATATGGATGGATGACAGCTGGAAAGTTAGCATGTCCCTACTGTATGGAAGATACTAAATCATTCACATTAAAACATGGCCAGAAAAATTCATGGTTTGATTGTCACCATCGATTCTTGCCACCTGATAATGAGTTTAGGAGTAAGAAATATTTATTTAAGAAGAATAAAGCTTAACGAGATAGTCCACCCCCAATATTAACGGGTGATGATATTTGGGAAAGGGTTCAAAATTTTCCTAAGGTAACTGAGGAACCACCGTACAAATTTGATGGGTATAGTGTTGCACATAATTGGACAAAACAGAGTATATTCTGGGAGTTGCCTTATTGGAAGGATAATTTGCTTAAATCTTTATGTCATGCATATTGAGAAGAATTATTTTGATAATCTGTTCAAAACAGTAATGGATGTGACTGGCAAGACAAAAGATAATGTTAAGGCTATACTTGATTTACCATAACATTGTAGACTGTAACATCTCGTAACTTTAAATAACTAATAATAATCTAAGAAACCAAGAATAATCATTTTTGGAAATAAATAGGGAAATCTGGAAAATTTCCTAGTGTAAAAATAATTTGTTTGGTCATTTACAAAGAGCCATAACTCTCAGCTCAGAAGGAGTTATGGTGAGTTCTTTATATGGTTGGAAATCCCTTTGGGAAGATATTTCCAACGGTGTCGAGTTTGCGCATTTTCTATGTTGTATGAGGGAGACATGCCTTTCGGAAGTTGAGTTGTCGGACAGAGAAAAGTCTAATCCGGATTTTAGTAAGGGTAAAGTAGTGTTTTCACCCTAGTATTTCCTAATTCGTTTTAGGAGATTATTACGGGTGAAACCAAGTCCTAATTCAGTTTTAGAAAAGTTGAGAACGCTTAGGGCTTGGGAGAAAAGAGAAAAGAAGAGGAAGATCAAAAATTCTTCAAGAACGCTAAGGTTTCGCTAGTGGAATTCGTCGGAGGTGATCCCTATAGAGGTATGTGAGATCTTTCTGTGTTGGGTTCATCCACCCACACACCAATATGTTTAATTCAACAAGTTTTGTATTGATTAAATGGTGAATCTTGAATATCTTGATGAACAATTGTCGAAATCTTGTTGGTAGATTTGTGGTGTACATTTAGTCGTTTTGATTCGTGTTTCCGGGATATTTTATGAGTCTAACTATTGGGTATTGAGGATATTAGTAATCCTCTATGTTTGTGGGAATATCCATGGAAGTTTGGGAGGTTTAGAATTGAAAATCAAAGAAGAAAAGTCGGAGAACCCGTCTGACAGGCCCTGGGGCGCCGCGCCTACCAGAGCTCCTCAGGACAGACTCAATTCGACAGGATCTGGCGCGCCGCGCCAGCCAGAGTGCCTAAGGACAGCCTATATTGGTCAGGCTCTGGCGTCCCGCGCCTATCAGAGCACCAGGGTCACCTGGAGTTCCCATTTCTCCCCCATCTTTTCGTATGAGTTCGTAAGTGATGTACCTACAATCTTAGTTGATTCCAATACTCTAAAGTACATCTAAACATTATGAAATCATCCATATAGATGAGATCGTAATCCTTGAATCCATAATCCAATTCAAGGAAAGTTAAGATCAAAGTTATAGAAGTCAAGAAATTAAGTCTAAGGAAATGAAGAAACTTCAAGTAAAGTTTCTTAAAGCATCCAAGAGTCTTATTTAAACGTTTTAACTTCGTTTTAAGGCTCAAGTTTTGAGTTAAAGAAAGAGAAAAAGTTAAAGTATTTTCTTCAAAAGAAGTATAAGGGGACAAAGTATTCCCTAAAGAGTTGATCAAGATCAAAAGTTTTAAGTTAAGCAAAGAGTAAAGAGTTGAGTTCATCTCTCAAAAAATATAAGGGAACTAAGTATTCTCTAGAAACTTTATAAATGTTTTTACATTTAATTTAAGAGGTATATAAGACTTTCCAAAATATTTTTGAACAAGAAAGGGGAACATTGATTCCGAAGAAGCTTTTGTAAAGCTAAAGTGTTCAGCAAATTATCTCAACCCAAAAGGAAGTTATTCTAAAAGTATGAGCTAAAGTATATTTTTTGGGAGTAGTTTTGAGCACTGATGTGGGGATAAAATTTCATACTTAACTCAAGTCCCTATGTAAACCATGTAGCCGTCATGGGTGTTAACCAGTCATATTTTTCAGATGATCACATAAGTTAAGCTAGTGGATCCACTAAGTTAGGTAAGGTCATATACCGATGACAAGGTATACGGTGGTCCTTGGTAACGTGAGGTAAAATGTTGTACCATCGCTTAGGCTCATAGTGATGGTTGTCGGTTAGAGAATATCCCACAGAAATTATATTACTTTTATATATATATATATATATATATATATATATATATATATATATATATATATATATATATATATATGTAAAGTTGAGTTTATTATTGTTTTATTTTTAATAAACTAAGTGTTTACACTATTGTCAAGCTTGATTTATATCGCATGTGTCTTTACTGCTTTATATTAAGTTGTTATTTCATGAGTTGAGGAGCCAAGGTAAGTTCATTCTTACTCCTTTCAAGCATTATAGTTGTGTTTAGCATTCCAGCTCGCATACTCGTACATTCAATGTACTTATGCCAGTTAGTCTACATCGTCTTATGATGCAGACGCAGGTAACCAAGATCAGCAAGCAGCGCTTCATTGATCTAGTTTGAGCTCCAGAGTCAGTGATCTTCCTTGCATTTTGGAGGATCCTTTTTTCTTTTTATGTTTTCCAGTTTTTCTATTTCAGAATGTTGTGAGGTCTGTCCCATCATTCATTGAATTAGTTTTAGAGGCTTCATAGACGGATAGTTTGTAGTTAAGTTGTATTTCTTTATTTCAGATTCTATATTTGAGACTCAAGTGCCATTTTGGTCAAGACAGTATTTAAAGTTATTTATGAGAATTTTTCCAATTCTACAACTGATTAAGTTGAGTCTTCCTATGAGTTGAGTAAGTTAAGCCAAGGGTTGTCTCAAGGCCAGCAATGGGCATTGGGTGTCGGTCACGTCCAGGGTGTAGACTTGGGGCGTGACAAACTTGGTATCAGAGCATAGAGTTCAAGAGTTATAGGGAGTCTATGAAGTTGTGTACGTAGAGTCTTAATCCTCGGTATGAAGCGCGCCACATCTATGATTAGGAAGCTACAACATTTAGAAATTTCTCACTTCTTTCATACTCATTTTGTGCGTTAGAGTTTATCTCTAACAATTTCCCTCTAATTCGTGTTTGCGTGTGTTTAAGATCATCATGCCTCCACGAAGAGCAGTCAAAGTTCGTCCAGATAGAAGAAATGTAGAGGAGCGAGAGGTACCTAATGCACCTGAAGTGCAACCTCAAGGGGAAGTTACCAATACTGAATCTGTGAGGTTATCATGATGTTGAGTCGAGTTGTGACTAACCAAATCGGGCAACAAAGAGGAGCTCGACAAAAAGGGGTTGATACTTTGAGGATTTGGGAATTCTTGAGGATGAATTCCCCAAGCTTCACTGGTATACCACGGAAGATCCACAAATATTTGTAGAAGAATTGAAGAATATATTTGATGTAATGCATGTTGTTGGTATTGAGAGAGTAGAACTAGCAGTTTACCAACACAAGAGTGTTTCTAGGACTTGGTATGACTAGTGGAAGGAGGGCAGAGATGAGGATGTACCACATCCAAGTTGGGCTTGCTTTGAAGAAGCTTTCTTGGGGCGTTTTTTTCCCCAGAAACAGAAGGAAGCAAGGGTACTAGAGTTCCTTACTCTGAAACAGGATTCCTTGAGTGTTCACGAGTATGGTTGAAGTTCACCCAACTGTCTCTCTATGCTCCGGAGATGGTTAAATATATGAGAAGCTGAATGAGCTTGTTTGTTGTTGTATTGGGTTGATCTTCAAGCAAAGAAGGTAGGGTTGAAATGTTAATTGGGGACATGGACATTTTGAGGTTAATGATCTATGTGCAACAAGTTGAAGAGGAGAAGCTGATGGATAGGGAGGAGTACAAGAACAAGAAAGATAAGATTGGGAATGAGTCTGGTCAACCAAAGGGTGGTTCAAATTGACTAGAATTTCATAAACAGAAGGGGCATGCACCATCATCTGCTAATGCACGTGCGCCTAAAAACAAAGGTGAATATAATGGCCATAATTTGCAGGACTTCAATACTAGACAAGCCCAGTCCCAAGGTAGTGTGACACAAGGAGGTAGATGGGCTCCTCATGTGGTAGGTGTGGTAGAAGACACCCCGGTAAATGTCGTGATGGCCAGACAGGTTACTTCATGTGTGGTCAAGAGGGTCACTTCATAAGAGAGTGCCCTAAGAATAAGCAAGGTAGTGGAAATCCGGGCAATACAGCTCAATCTTCATTAGTTGCTCCACCAGACAGGGCTACACCTAAAGGAGCCACTTATGGTACTGGCGGAGGGGCAAACCGTCTCTATACAATCACTAGCCTCCAAGAGCAAGAGAACTCTCCAGATGTTGTCACGGGTATGATCAAAGTCTTTACTTTTGATGTTTATGCTTTGTTAGACCCAGGAGCAAGTTTATCCTTTGTAACTCCTTATGTTTCAAACCAGTTTGAGATTCTTCTGGAATAACTTTATGAACCCTTCTGTGTTTCTACAGCTGTTGGGGAGTCTATTCTAGCACAAAAAGTCAATCGTGATTGTACAATTTCCATCAATCATAACAACACATGGCTGATCTAGTGGAGTTTGACATGGTAGATTTTGATGTCATTCTAGGTATGGACTAACTTCATGCCTGTTACGCGTCAATAGATTGTAAAACTCGAGTTGTCAAGTTTCAGATTCCTAATGAGCGGGTTATGGAGTAGAGTATTAGTTCAGCAACGCCTAAGGGTCATTTCATTTCGTACCTTAAGGCGAGGAAGTTAGTTTCAAAGGGATATATCTATAACTTAGTCTGAGTTAATGACTCAAGGGTTGAGGTACCTTCCCTTTAGTCAGTTTCTATAGTTGAAGAGTTTCCAAAAGTCTTTCCTGATAATCTACCCGGAGTCCCTTCTGAAAAAGAAACTTTGGCATAATTATCATCCCAGATACTCATCCTATCTCTATTAGACCATATAGAATGGCACCAGCAGAGTTAAAAGAGTTAAAAGAATAATTGAAAGATTTGTGAGATAAAGGCATCATTCGACCAAGTGTCTCACCTTGGGGCACTCCGGTCTTGTTTGTAAGAAAGAAAGATGGTTCCCTTAGGATGTGTATAGTATAAGGTGACCGTTAAGAAAAAGTATCCTATTCCAAGGATATATGATCTTTTCGACCAACTCCAGGATGATTCTTGCTTCTCGGAATTGATCTCATATCAGGCTACCATCAGTTGAAGGTTAGGGAATGTAACATTCCAAAGAAATCCTTTAGAACCAGATATGGGCATTATGAGTTTTTAGTTATGTCCTTTGATTTGACAAATGAAATGACAACATTCATGGATCTTATGAACAGAGTTTTAAAACCTTATTTAGATATTTTTGTCATAGTCTTCATTGATGACATACTGTTTTATTCAAAGAATGAAGAAGATCATGCTAGTCACCTCAAAATTGTTCTGCATACTTTGAAAGATAAGGAGCTATTTGCCAAGTTCTCTAAGTGTGAGTTTTGTCTTAAGTCTGTGGCATTCTTAGGTCACATTGTTTCCGGTGATGGGATTAGAGTTGATACCCAAAAGATGGAAGCAGTTCAGAGTTGTCCTAGACCCACATCTCCAACAGATATAAGGAGTTTCTTGGGTTTGGCTGGCTATTATAGAAGGTTTGTAGAAGGTTTCTCATCTATCACGTCTCCTTTGACCAAATTAACTTAGAAGATAGTTAAGTTTCAATAGTCTAAGGCTTATGAGAAAAGCTTTCAAGAGTTGAAAAAGATTTTGACTACTGCTCTAGTTTTAACTTTACCGATAGGTACTTAAGCCTTCGTGGTGTATTGTGATGCATCAAGAGTTGTCTTGGCCTGTGTGTTGATGCAGAATTACAAGTTTATAGCTTATGCCTCCAGAAAATTGAAGGTTCATGAGAAAAACTATGCAACCCATGACTTAGAGTTGGCTGCTGTGGTTTTCGCCTTGAAGATATGGCGTCACTACTTGTATGGGGTTCATGTGGCATATTTACTGATCAGAAGAGCCTCCAATATGTGTTCACTCAGAAGGAGCTAAATCTGAGACATAGGAGGTGGTTACAATTAGTAAAGGATTATGACATGAGTATTCTTTACCACCCAGGTAAGGATAATATAGTTGTTGATGCCTTAAGCAGGTTATCCATGGGGAGTACCACCCATGTGGAAGAAGAAAAGAAGGAGTTAGCTAAAGATGTGCAGAGACTCACACGTCTGGGAGTCAGACTTATGAATTTCACAAAAGGAGAAATAGTGGTGACCAATGGGGATGAGTCATCATTAGTGTCAAAGGTGAAAGAGAAGCAAGACCAAGACACTATTTTGCTTGATTTGAAGGCGATGTCCATAACCAAAGAGTATTGGCTTTTGAACAAGTGGGGGATGGTGTGCTGAAGTACCAAGGTAGATTGTGTATACCTAGAGTGGATGGACTTCAAGAGAGGATCCTGGAGGAGGCTCATAGCTCCAGATATTTCATTTATCCGTGTTCCACCAAGATGTACCGCGATTTGAGAAAGGTATATTAGTGGGAAGGCATGAAGAAAGATATTGCTGAGTTTGTTGCCAAGTGCTCAAATTGTCAGCAAGTGAAAATAGAGCACCAAAGGCCTGGAGGTTTGGCTCAGACTATAGGACTTCCGCAATGGAAGTGGGAGATGATTAATATGGACTTCATCACATGTTTGTCAAGGTCTCACATGCAGCATGATTCTATTTGAGTGATTATCGATAGAATGACAAAGACAACCCATTTCTTGCCGGTAAATACTACCTATTTGGCCGAGAATTATGCTAAGTTGTACCTTCAAGAATTGGTAAGACTTCATGGATTTATGGTCTCCATTATTTCATATAGAGGTGAAATATTTACTGCATAGTTCTGGAAATCTTTCTAGAAAGGTTTGGGTTCAAAGGTGAACTTAAGCACTTCTTTTCATCCTCAGAAAGATGGACAAGAAGAACGTATTATCCAGACCTTAGAGGATATGTTGAGAGCTTGTGTGATAGACTTCAAAGGGAATTGTAATGATCACATACCTCTCATAGAGTTCACTTACAACTACAGTTACCGTTCGAGCATCCAAATGGCTCCATATGAAGCTCTTTATGGGAGAAGATTCAGATCTCCTATTGGGTGGTTCGAAGTTGGTGAAGCAGGATTGATATGAACAGATGTAGTTCACCAAGCTGTGGAGAAGTTGAAAGAGATTCAAGATAAATTGAGAATGGTACAGATTCGTCAAAAGTCCTACACAGATGTTAGGAGAAGGCCTATAGAGTTTGCGGTGGATGATTGGGTGTATCTGAAAGTCTCACCCATGAAGGGTGCTATGAGTTTTGGTAAGAAGGGGAAACTTAGTCCTCGATATATTGGACCTTACAGAATCTCCAAGAGATGAGGAAATGTGGCTTATGAGTTGGAGCTACCCCAAGAGTTAGAAGTGGTTATCCGGTATTCCATGTGTCTCTTTTGAAGAAATGCTTTGGTGATCCTTCATTAATTATACCAACTGAGAATGTTGGGATTAAGGATAACTTGTCCTATGAGGACGTTCCAGTTTAAATTTTGGATCGTCAAGTTCGCTAGTTGAGAACAAAGGAAGTTGCATCAGTCAAAGTCCTTTGAAGGAATCAGTTTGTTGAAGAAGCAACTTGGGAAGTTGAAGAGGAGATATCCACATCTCTTCGAATCCAGAGAGAATGCAGATCAAGGTACTAATTCTCTTCTTAGCACTTATGTGTATGCAGGTTGTTATTTGCTTTTGTTGTTGAGTGCTGAAATGATGTTACCACCCTTGGCTTAGTGAAAGAGTTCTCATTCGAGGACGAATGTTCCCAAGTGGGAGATATTGTAACATATCGTAACTTGAAATAACTAATAATAAGCTAGAAACCAAGAATAATCATTTTTGGAAATAAATAGGGAAATCTGGAAAATTTCACGTGTAAAAGTGATGTTTTTGATCATTTTCAAACAACCATAACCCTCAGCTCAGGAGTCGTTAGGTTGAGTTCTTTATATGGTTGGAAATCCCTTCGGAATATCTTTCCAAAGAATCCGAATTTGCATATTTTTGATGTGGTATGAGGGAGATATGCCTTTCGCAAGTTGGGATGTTGGATAGAGAAAAGTCCAATCAGGATTTTAGTAAGGGTAAAGTAGTGTTTTCACCCTAGTATTTCCTAATTTGTTTTAGGGGTTTATTTTAGGGGTGAAACCAATTCCTAATTCAGTTTTAAAAAAGTTGAGAACACTTAGGGCTTGGGAGAAAAGAGAAAAGAAGAGGAAGATCAAGAGTTCTTGAAGAACGTTAAGGTTTTGCTAGTGGAATTTGTTGGGGGTGATCCCTATCGAGGTATGTGAGATCTTTCTGTGTTGGTTTTATTCACCAACACACCAATATTAATTCAGCAAGTTTTGTATTGATTAAATGGTGAATCTTGAAGTTCTTGATTAACAATTGTTGAAATCTTGTTGGTAAAATTGTAGTGTACCTTTAGTGGTTTTGATTCTTGTTCCAGGCTGTTTTATGAGTCTAAACTATTGGGTATTGTGGATATAAGTAATCCTAAGTGTTTGTGGGAAGATCCATGGAAGTTTGGGAGGTTTAGAATTGAAAATCGAAGAAGAAAAGTCGGAAAACCTGTCTGACAGGCCCTGGGGCGCCGCGCCTACCAGAGCTCCTCAAGACAGACTCAATTCGATAGGATCTGGTGCGCCGCGCCAGCCAGAGCACCTAAGGACAGCCTATATCGGTCAGGCCCTTGCGCCCCGCGCCTATCAAAGCACCAGGGTCACCTGGAGTTCCCATTTCTCCCCCATCTTTTCGTATGAGTTCCTAAGTGATGTACCTACAAATCTTAGTTGATTCCAACACTCCAAAGTACATCTAAACATTATGAAATCATCCATATAGATGAAATTGTAATCCTTGAATCCATAATCCAATTCAAGGAAAGTTAAGATCAAAGTCATAGAAGTCAAGAAATTAAGTCTAAGGCAATGAAGAAACTTCAAGTAAAGTTTCTTAAAGTATCCAAGAGTCTTATTTAAACGTTTTAACTTCGTTTTAAGGCTCAAGATTTGAGTTAAAGAAAGAGAAGAAGTTGAAGTATTTTCTTCAAAAGAAGTATAAGGGGACAAAGTATTCCCTAAAGAGTTGATCAAAATCAAAAAATTTAAGTTAAGCAAAGAGTAAAGAGTTGAGTTCATCTCTCAAAAAATATAAGGGAACTAAGTATTCTCTAGAAACTTAAATGTTTTTACATTTAATATAAGAGGTATATAAGACTTCCCAAAAGATTTTTGAACAAGAAAGGGGAACATTAATTCCGAAGGAGCTTTTGTAAAGCTAAAGTGTTCAGCAAATTATCTCAACCCAAAGAAAGAAAGTTATTCTAAAAGTATAAGCTAAAGTATATTTTTTGGAAGTAGTGTTGAGCACCAATGTGGGGATAAGAGTTCATAATTAACTCAAGTCCCCATGTAAACCATGTAGCCATCATGGCTGTTAACGGCTCATGCTTTTCAGATGATCAAGTAAGTTAACCTAGTAGGTCCACTAAGTTAAGTAAGGTCCTATACCAATGGCAAGGTATAGGATGATCCTTGGGAACGTGAGGTAAAACGTTGTACCATCGTTTAGGCTTATAGTGTGGTTGTCGGTTAGAGAATCTCCCAAATAAATTATATTACTTTCATATATATGTAAAGTTGAGTTTATTGTTATTTTATCTTTAATGAACTAAGTGTTTACGCTATTGTACGAGCTTGCTTTATATCACATGTGTCCTTACTTCTTTATATTCAGTTGTTATTTCATGAGTTGAGTAGATCCAAGGTAAGTTCATTCTTACTCCTTTTAAGCTTTATAGTTGTGTTTAGCATTCCAACTCGCATACTCGTACATTCAATGTACTGATGCCAGTTGGCCTGCATCGTCTTGTGATGCAGATGCAGGTAAGCAGGATCGGCACGCAACGCTTCGTTGATCCAGTTTGAGCTCCAGAGTCAGTGGTGAGTCTCCTTGAATTTTGGAGGTTCCTTTTTTTATAATTTCCGATCTTCCTATTTCAAAATGTTTTGAGGTCTGTCCCAACATTCATCAAAGTAGTTTTAGAGGATTCATAGACGGATAGTTATTAGTTCAGTTGTGTCTCTTTATTTCAGATTCTATATTTGAGACTCAAGTACCATTTGGCCAAGACAATATTTAAAGTTATTTATGAGAATTTTTCCAATTATATAACTGAGTTAAGTTGAGTCTTCTGCTGAGTTGAGTAAGTCAGGCCAAGGGTTCGCTCAAGGCCAGCAATGGTCATTGGGTGTCAGCCACGTCCAGGGTGTAGGATCGGGGCATGACATAGACGACCGGAGTTGCATTTACAATAGTCTGCCAACAACAAGTTACTTAAGCCCAAGGCTAGTTATTCATTCACAATGGAACAGAAGAGAAAAATTTGTGAGTGGGTGGAAAGCTTGAAAATGCCATATGGATATGCCTCAAATTGGGAAAGAGAGTTGACATAGAGTGTGGAATATTACATGGGATGAAAAACATGACTCTCATGTTTTCATAGAAAAATTACTTCCGATTGCTCTTTGTGGATTGCCAAAACATATGTAAACTGATGGCAGAGATTAGTTTGTTCTTCAAAGACTTGTGTTTCAGCACATTAAGAATAGAGAATCTGGTTCGAATGGCCGAAAATATTGTTGTCATTAGTAATGAGTTGGAGAAGATTCTTCCACATGGGTTCTTTGATGTGATGGAACATTTTCCCATTCACCTTGTTCATGAAGCCCTACTTGGTGGTCCAATTCAATATAGGTGGATGTATCCTTTTGAGCGGTAAGTAACTATAACACATTTATTCTTATTTCATAAATTATTCATATATATTTTGAAATTATATACCTAATATAAAGTTTTATAGGAGCATTGGCAAGTCTAAACTGGGTATTAAGAATAAACATAGGGTGGAGGGTTGTATGGTTCAAGTATATCTAGCTAAAGAAAGTTCCCACTTTTGTTCTTACTACTTTGTATGTGTCAACGTTTGAGAAACAAACCTAATCGACATGATGATATTGTGAATGATCCTATAGTACAATCATTATCAATCTTCAGCCAACCGGGTTCAAAAAAGCGTACTGCGCAAACTTACCAAAAATGAGAAAAAATCTGCAGAGCTTCATGTCTTGTTGAATTGTCCAGAAGTCCAACCATTCTTACAATAAGATAATTAAATATGTAAACAACATATATTCAACTACGATTTTATCAAGGAAACTAACTGTAATTTGGATGTGATTCTACAGTTATTTTGTGAGCCAATATGGTTATGATCAAGTGTTTCCATCATTTATAACGTGGTATACTAATTGGGTAAGTGTTGTAATATAGACACCTATTAACATATTAGTTTACTCCTCTTTCTACTAACATTGCCTTTAATTAACTAACCATATATAGGTCTACAATTCAGAATATGCCGCCACATTTGATCAATTTTTCAAGGATATTTATTGGGGACCGATTACAGTTCACACAATATCCCAATATAATGTTAATGGTTTTAAATTTGCCACTGAGAAATACTCAAAGAATAAGAAAACTAATAGTATTAAAAGGATTTAGAACAAGGTCAACATTACTTGGTGGGGACTGAAGAAGTCTCTTTTGTCATAGCTGAGGAGAATGAAACCAATATTTCAGAAAGGGATTTAGTCAAGGGCTTACAATTTCTAATGTTCAGCTTGAGTTGGCTGAATCCAAATACATTGTTGATAATGCCATAAGTACTGATGTTGCATTTGAGTTGGTGAACGACAATCCTGAAACCTTGGTGAAAGATGATTCTGCTGTCGAAGTTGTCCAAACTTTGGAAATGATGCAGTCTCCAATTGATAGAAATGATGGAGATAATGTTGGAGCATATCAGATAATGGGAATTTCCTCACTTACACTGAGTTTTCTTGCTGCTTGACCTTGGAGTGTTTGTATCATGATCTTTGCGGCTATACTATTTCAACATTGAGTTTTGATCCGAAAGTGTATCCCAATTTGATGTTATAGGTAAAGATGCCCCTAATTTTGAGTAATTTACTGAGCATCAATTAATACACAAAATTATCTCCACCGTAAGAAAAAAAAAACTCAAGTAGAATCGCAAGTCGCTTGATCCAATGGTAATCAATTCCTTGGCCTATCACATATCAATAATTCAAATCAAAATTCCTTTGAATTTATCATATTAATACCCAAAATTGTCTTCCAAATTTAGCATGTTTGATATGCAACTTTGAACGAACACAGTTGAAGATCCATGACTTGATGTAGGAGTCTCAGCCTTATGAGCTTCTTCTTTTGTTGCGGAGATGGATACAAGAACTTCAATATGTGTAAAAATAATGATAAAGATCTTTATGAATTCCCACTAATAGGCATTTGAAATGCTCAGATCAACTCAAAAATATGATGATCTCTTTTTATCTTTGAGTGACAGTGGTAGAAAATTCACAAGTTAGCGAAGACGTGTCTGAATCACGAGCTGATTTTCACGTTGGGAAGTAGGCTCCAAAAATCTTCCCCTTTGCTTATTTGTGACGTATTTGAACTTCATGTGCTAGCTACATAAATTTTAAAGATCTAGTGTGATGATCACTCAAGGTCACCAAACTCTTTTTATTACTCATTTGACTGAGCTTAGAGTGATTACTCCAAGCTCATACATACCTCGGTGAAGAGGATCAAGTCATATCGTAGTTCAAGATGATGAGTTTTTTTTTGAGTCGTACACAATTTATTCTCTTGCAGTCAAAGAGTAACATGCAGTTTATGCTCATACATTAAGGAGCGTAGCCAACCTTCATGGGAAGTATTGCTTCAGAAACTTAGCATTGATTCAACCAACTCTTACACCATCTTGGTCTACAATTTTATAAGCGCCACCTGAATATGCTTCTTTTACAACATACGGTCTATCCCATTTTGATGTAAACTTGTCACCGATGCGGTTTTTGAGGATTATGGGTCTCCGAACTGCTAAGACTAAGTCCCCCACTCGAAATAATTGAGGTCGCACTTTCTCTTTGAATACTCTTGCAAGTCGAGCTTGATAACACTCCAACCTTTGTTGTTCTTCCAATCTCTTCTCATCCAATGCCTCCAACTCTACTAGACGAAGTTGAGCGTTGCTTACAGTTGTAAGTTCCTCTTGGACTACTATTCGCAATTATGGAATTTGCTTATCCAATGGAAGGACTTCTACTACGCCATACACCAATGAAAATGAAGTCGCTTGTGTAGTCGTTCTAATTGTTGTACGATATTCCCACAAAGATTCACCAACTCTCTATAAGGAACTCGGCAAAATAGCCCTGTAACTTCGGGAGAAGGGGTTCCTCCTCACAAAGGGGGTCGCAGTGACCAGGCCCGGGCGACTGTTTACCAAAAACATATGTCTCCGCAGAGTCATAAGACCATGTATGGGGGCTGACGCCTTCCCAGTGACGGAAGGTCAAGGAAGTTGGTGACCTGATGACAGGAGAGTCGGCGACCGAAGCCCCGGTGAACGGCGGCCATAACTATAACGATCCTAAGGTAGAGAAATTCCTTGTCAGGTAAGTTCCAACCCACACGAAAGGCATAACGATCTGGGCACTGTCTCGGAGAGAGGCTCGGTGAAATAGACATGTCTTTGAAGATGCGGACTACCTGCACCTGGACAAAAAGACCCTATGAAGCTTCACTGTTCCCTAGGATTGGCTTTGGGACTTTCCTGTGCAACTTTCTTCAATAGGTTACCAAGTGTCTTGTTAAAAGTTTCAGCAAGACCATTGGGAGGTGCATTGTACATTGAAGATTTATGTTGTTTAAAATTGAACTTCTCGCACAAAGTACTCATGAGTTTATTGTTAAAGGGTGTCCCATTATTAGTGACTATACATCTTGGTATGCCATATCTAAAAATTATGTTTTATTTGATAAAATCAACAACATTTCCCCTTTTTTTACCTCTTTTAATATGTACAGCTTCAGCCCATCTAGAGAAATAGTCAGTGGCATCCAAGATATACATTTGTCCTTTTGACGACTTTGGAAGAGGTCCAACAACATCAAGTCCCCATGCATCAAAGGGCCATCACGCTACAGTCGGATGCAGAGCCTCTGGAGATCGATGGATGTAATCATCATGGAATTGACATACTTGACACTATTTTGCATGCTCTAAGCAATCCATCACCATTGTTGGCCAATAGTAGCCCATCCTCTTGATTAAAAATGAAGTTTAGACCCTGATTGGTGTGCTCCACACGTTCCAAAATGTTCCTCCTCCATTGTTTGTTGATTTTCTTCTTTGTCAAGACACCGCAAGAATAGTCCTTTCATAAGAACGACAAAACAACATTCAATCGTGAAAGATGAATCGTGGTACCCTACTCTTAATGTCTGCTCTTACTCATGGATCATCAGGCAGTCTTCCATGTTCAAGATACTCAATCAATGGTTTTCTCCAATCCTCTTCTTCAACCACTCGAATAGTCTTTCATCGATTTAAAGATCAAGACAACCAGGAATAACCCATCGATGACATACACACACCTTTGTTGTCTCATTTTCTCCAAGTGCCATTTTTGTAGCCAAGTTAGCTAAAGCATCTGCCATGCGATTTTATTCTTTTACGACGTGATTTAAGAATAGTTTGTCAAACCTTTCGAGTAATAAAGAAGCATATTGGTGATATGACGAACGATCTTCCTTCTTTAATTCGTAACTCCTTGAGAGTTGATTGATGATTAATTGAGAGTCACCATAGACATCCAATTGAGGAATTTGCATATCTGATGTCATTTTAAGGCCCACAATCAATGTTTGGTACTCTGCGGTGTTGTTGGAACATGTTTCACCTAGAACAAATTAGAATGGTAAGATTAGTCATTCTGGATGTAGGGTGATCAGCAAGGAAATTAGCAAGTGCTTACCCCTTCACAGCTTTTTGAGGTGTGTATATGATCTGATATTGATTAAACAATATAGACCATCTTGCTTGATGTCCTGAGAGAACTGGTCAAGTCATTACGAACTTCACGGGATCAGCCATGGAAATTAGCTTGATAGTGTATGCTTCAAAATAACACCTCAATTTTTTTATTGCATAAAGCAATGCTAAGCACATCTTCTCAATGGGTGTATAATTCAACTCAATAATGTATGGACCTTCTTCCACTATTATGTGATAGGATGATTGTGTCAAGTTTGAAACATCCATCTTACTTCCCACGAAGACTGTGATGGCTTTATCTTTCTCCTTCTTAGTTTCTCTATGAAATCGGTTGGGGACAACAATTGTGCTTCTTTTCACCTTCAAAAAACCATCAGTGGTGATTGACAATACAACATTTCTCTTCTACGTGATGGTAAAACACTATGAATCTCCTTGTCGTCAATTACTTCATAAGAATTTTGATTTTCATGCTCCATCAACCTCCATTCGGATAATGACTTTCTTTTGGTTCTCAAGCAACGAATACAGAAGTATTTAAGGTGGTGGCATATATGTCCCCTTGTTTAGAGGATCTTCTTTCATCCTTGCGGCCCAATCTTTCAAATGTAGAGACACAGGGTGTCAATCTTCCAATTGCGTTCAAACACCAAAGTCCATTGTGGTGTTTCACCCTTCTTAGATTCCTTTGTCTTTTCTATAGAGGTCTGGTGGGATGAAGCTATTTCCTTTCCCTTCTTAGATGAAATTCGAAGAGGCTCTACAAGGTAACTAAGAGTAGAGACATGATATCCTTACTTTCACAACTGCATTTGAGAATTTGTAAGCCCGTCTATCTTTTCACTAGTGACGTCATCCCTAAATTCTCCTAACTTCGGTGTATTTGAGAAGTAAACTGATTTTTCAAAAAATGTGAAGACCTTTTGATCAAAGTTTCTTTTATCTTACCAACTTGGGTATTACCTTTTGAGGGCTCCAAAGCGATAGACGAGACTTGTGCAACTAGGACAGTTATTTTCTCCTTCAAATCTTGGATTGTTATGTAACTGAGTTCCTTCCTCGATGAGTGGACTTATTGAGTACACTCCTCTAGGAGTGGTTGTCCCTTTTTTCGATGCTCATTTGGAATGTAGCAAAAAATTGGTTGCTTATTATCAATGTGGTCTGCATATATCCTTTAGATGGCGAGAGCTTAATGAAAACCTCTTTCGTTCTCTTCTTAGACATCTTGGTAGCGACCCATTGAACTTTACTATCTTCGAGATCAATTGGGTCGGCTTCTACATGTTCTTCTACATTTGCTTTTCTAGAATCTGAATAGAATTATGCAATCTCAAAAATATGACTTTGTCTTAGTGAAAGGATTGATCCCTCCGTCTATTTTGACAACTTCACCATCTTTCATATACTTCATGCACTGATGTAAAGTAGATGGTACCACTCCATTTTCATGAACCCAAGGATGTCCCAGAAACAAGTTGTATGATGTTTTGGCATCTATGAGATGAATCAAAGTGTTTGATTTCATGTCGCCAATGGACAATCCTACACGAATCTTCCCTATGGATCGTTGTCCTCCCCAATTGAAACCTTGGATTGTTAGGTTACTTTTGGACAATTCATCAATATAGATCCCAAGTTTTTTCAGAATAACTTTTGGCATGATATTGACTGTCGAACCACCATCGATTAGTATGCGATTGAGATGTTGTTCTCTAATAGACCCTACAACAAACAAGAGCCTATTATGTAGCTTAGACCCTAACAACAAGTCATAATATGTGAAGGAGATTGTAGCACAACGCGGGACAACTTTTTCATTAGTTTGATGTTCTTGTGTTATTGTTGGATTATGCTCACCTTCGTTTCCCTTTGTTTCGTCTATGCTAGAAATAACATGTGTTGCACTAATTTCACTACTGCAAAAGAATTTTTCACAAAAAAATTCATCCAATGTAATGAGCCTTCGAACCTTCTACAATGAACCATTGATCTTTCGGCTAGTACAAGGCTTGATGTTTTTTGATGGTTGTAGTTTATTCACATGACTACTTGTTGCTCTTGTCTTAGGAAGTTGTATCCTAAGGAATAATTGATGTCTCCGATTCTTATAAGTAACCAGAGTCCAACCATCATCTTTATTTTCTTTTGGTTGTCTATCTATAGTGAACCTTCAAGAGTTTTCCTTGGAAAATCAACTTCAATAGGCGCTAAACTTTCTAAACACAAGAAGGTGGTGTTTTGCATAGATGATGACCTTGAGAACTTCTTTTGATTTGGTGCTACACTAGCATGATTTGCCTCCGCTGTTTCATCTTGGTCAATGATGATTTTTCCTTCCCTTACCAACATCATGATTTTCTCCTTCAAGATAAAGCATTTACTTGTCCGTGGCCAAGGACGCGATGAAACTTGCAATATCTAGGACCACCAACCTTGTTGATCTCTTCGGGCCTCTTTGATTCAGGAATATCAATAACTTTCTTAGCTAGAAATTCCTTAAGAATCATACGTACATCTACATCTTTAAACTTGTAGAGCTTTGCCACTAACCCCTATAAGGTTGGACGACGCCTCTCCTCTCTTGGATATTGACTTGGGGCTTCCTCCTCTTTTAGTTTACTTTTGGTGGTGACCTTTACAGAAGTTGCTTTCACCTCTATAGATTTCTTAGTTTGGGTCTTTGAGGTCATACTTTTTCTAAACTCCTTTTTTTTTGTCAGATCAACAAAAGGAGATGCCTTCCCATGACTCGCGATGCTCAACTCATTGTCATGTGGTCATGTAACAAGTTCTTCAAAAGTTTGCGGTTTGATTCCTTGTAGTATGTATACAAGTCCCCAATGCACATTTCCACAGCAGATATTTCAGAAAAATAATCATTGCATTCCAAACTCAATCATATCCACCGATTGATGTAATCCACAACAGACTAATCCCTTCTTTTCTTAGTGTCCGTCAACTCTAACATGCTTACAGTTCGGCGAGTACTATAGAAACAATTGAAAAATTCCTTCTCGAGTTCCTTCCAACTATCAATAGACTCGTATTCCAGGTTGATGTACCAGTCGAATGCATTCCCTTTCAGCAAACGAACTAACTATTTTACCAAAATGTCACCATGTGTTCCAGCATTGCTATAAGTTTCAACAAAGTGGGTGATATGTTGCCTTGGGTTTCCCTTGCCATCAAACTATTGTAGCTTTGGTGGTTGATAGTTTGTTGGCATTGATAGACAATCAATCCGTCTAGTATATGACTTGGATTAATACAAGGTACTTTGTCGGGTTCCGCCGTATTGAGTGCTGATAGTGTTTGTTATTATGTATTGTAACTGTTGGACATATAATGCAGCAACTGAAGCAGATTGTTTCTCTTTTGAAATTTTGACTTTGCTAGAGATTCCTTAACGTCCTTGTTTCGTTGATCAAAAACAGATGGACAAGTGGACTCTCCAGGTGTGAAGGCCTCCAAATTGTTCATAAGTTGAGCACTATGAAGCTTTTTTTCATCAACAGATTTCGTCAAGGCCTCAATGGTTTGCTCCATCATCGCAAACTTTTCATCCATGTAAGTTGAGTCATCCATCAAAGCATTGACATTCATTGAAGTTGGATAATCCATTGAATATTTAGATTCACCAAAGTTGGAGCAAATTTGAGAAAATTCTCCGAAGAACACAGATGCAAGATTGCCCCTAGGTCTTGCACTTATGATCATCGTATGAGAGATGTTGTTTTTCATTGCTTCCAAAGAATTAAAGTATTCAGATCCATCTAGCCCACTATTTTTGAACTATGTAGAGTTATTGGGCCAACATGACTGAGATCAGCAGATACGACATCAGTAGAGTCCTTGCATGAAAATCAGTACTCTTTTATGAAAGCTATTGCAGTAGTTATTTTTTGTAGTTTCTGATTTACAAGAGAAATAAATGAAGAGTAGAATCGGTCCCACTGGGTGTGCCAAATCGGTTGGCAACAAATTTTTGTAAGGGCTGAAAATCGACAGCAAGCAAAATAAATAAAAGAAAATATGATTTTATTAATGAATCGTTGTGAGTATAATTCCATTATTCTCTCTCCTAAGTTTCTTCGCGATTCGAGGGCCTTCAGTAGCGCACTTCTCGAATTATTGGATGATGTAGACCTCCTTGAGATGTTGTCGGTCTACGGGACGTCGGAAAGCACTTCATCGTTTCAAGTTGATCTCCAAAAGAAATTTGTTGATCACTTCTTCGAAGAGTTATGTAGTTGATGGCGTAGATTTCTCCAATTGCGGAATACATGTTGAAGAATTTCCGTGATGTCCCTACAATGTCATGTTCATCACCTATTTATAGTTGTAGGGGGTGGACAATGTTGCTTGTCATTGGCCCAAGGATGTCATTTTGACACTTGACAGATTGTGATTGGTTCTTGCATTTGACAGGTACTACCACCTTATTTGGACACGTGGCGTCACCTTGTTGGTCTCGGATGCCTAGTCATTGTGACACGTGGCATGGGTTTGGGTTTCAAGGTGAAATGGACCTTGGATTTGAAATTAATAAGATGAACGTATTTATTTGTAAAGCCCAAATCAATCATTCAGCCCAAATGAACATGGAATTAATTCAAATGTTGTATGAATTTGATCTAATACAATTTATGTGTCTACATGATGAAGCTAGAAAGTCTTGGATGGAGTATAACTATCAGTTATACCTTAAAAGTGTGAAGAATGTGTTGTTATGAAAAAAGTAATTTTATTATTTTATGTTTGACATTATTCTTGTATGCATGAACTTTATTTATTATTTTTAATTTTGTTTAGACATTATGATTGTATGGTTTAACTTTTTTAAGTTAAGTCCTAATTTATATAAATGTGTTTGTTATGTTGAATTTATGTAATGTATTTGTTGTGTTGAATTTATATATAGGCATTCATTTTGTTGAATTTGTACATATGTCTTTGTTGTGTTGAATTTATATATAGGTGTTTGTTTTGTTGAATTTATGTAAATGTATATGTTTTGTTGAATTTACATATAGGTGTCGTTGACACCCAAATTTTGACCCTCCTTGATAGTTTAATTACCGAGCTTCTCGAGTTTAAACAATTTAAAATAATTAATTTTATAAAATCCCAAATACTTTTCAAAGTCATTTTAAGTAATCATAGTCAATTTTTATAATTTATAATTAGTAAAATGTCTTATGCATATATATATATATATATATATATATATATATATATATATATATATATATATATATATATATATATATATATATATATATATATATATATATATATATAATTAGTATAATAATTAATATTTCAAAAATCATTTCAAAAGATTTTAATTTTAGTAAGTATTTTATCAAATTAGTTTAGTTTAAATTATTCTTATAGCTTTGAATCATTAGTCTATAATTGAGTTAATTACGTTATTTTTGTTAAATTATAGAAGCTTATTAATTAATCTGAATTGGGCTTGTGGCCATCCTCTTGCCTTAAGCACTTTCCAGATCAATTTTGAACCCATTCCATCTGTCCATTATTCAATCAACGGCCCACTCCCTTTTCCAACCCAAACATACCGAATTAGTCCCAGCCCAATCCAAACAAAAAAACCCACCCGTCCCCATTTGTTTTCTTCTTTACAAGAAGAAATCCGCAACATACGCGAATTTCCCATAAAGAAAGCACCTTCAATTCCTCAACGCATCCAACGCGTGAAAGTCCTAACTACCAGCAAGCGTCAAACGCAAGCGAGACGCCCAGCGCGTACTGCTCAGTTCCACCGAGTGGCGAGTTCACGATGCAAGAAGAACGGGTGCCTGGTGTATCAGCATTCAGTTTCTTCGTCGTCTCCTCATTGTGCTCGTACGATCTTGTGCAGGCTTTCCGTGATTTTAGCCACGCAAATCGTCCTTGCAGAGCGAGATGAGGACACGTCGTGTAACAACCCTAAAAATGAATAAGATCAAGACTTAGGGTGTCCAGAATGCTTGCGATTAAATCAAAGTTCACACGGACTGATACGCGTAGAACCAGACCTTAGAACCCTTACTACGACCAATTCAAATAACTTGGGGAGTTAGTTGAGCTTGGAAAGGTTGGGACCAACCATGTAAGGCTCTCGAAAACTAAGATTTAATCGAAGGAGTCTTTACCGGACTTAAAAGAAGAAATCTTAAGTTTTGAAGGTCTAGGGTAAAATGGTCTTTTACCAGGCTAAGGGTAATATCGTAATTACCCTAAATATATAATTAATTAATTATTTAATAAGACGGAGGGGCAATTTTGGGAAAGAGAACCAAAATTTAACACTTGGAGTAGAGTCTTGCTCCACCCGGGTTCGAACCTAGGTGGAAGCAATGATTTAAATTGCTTTTATTTAAGGTTGATAAATTAATTTAATTAATTAATAATTGTTAAGTTGATTTAATAAAAAGAAAAAAAAATCAGATTTTTATTAAATTAATTAAATCCTATTTTTGACTAAGTCTTGAATTAGTCTCCTAATCCTAAAACAATACCTCCCTCACGTTTCTCAACCCTCTCCCACGATCCCAACTCTCTTTCCCTCATGCTCAGACTACCTAAAAAGGTCAAGAACAATTCAATAACAATTGTTCTTCACACTTGAAAGAAAAACTCACAAAAAGTTTTAAGAAAAAGCAAGGAAAATCAAAAACGTTAAGGCAAGAGAGATTTCCGTCAAGTTGGTGGTGGAACTTTGGGTGAATTGGGCGTGGTAAGAGGAGTTTCCGGGCAGCAACTTCAAGCTTTAACAACGTCAAAAGGTATGGGTTTCTCTCATGGAATTCTTTCTCCAAGAGTACTTTCTTTCGAACGCTTCTTAAACTCTTGAAACTAAGGTTGTTCCCCTTCATATGTCCTTGTCCTTAGCTCCCAAACGAATTTGTAGGATGGGTATGGTGTGCTGCTAGATTTTAGCATGAATGATGTGTTTAAATTAAATACGAACGTGTTTATGTGTGGGAAATCACGATAATGATCATCAAAATATGACAGGAAAAGTTGATGTATAGGTGTGTATAGGGCGGTGTTTTAGTCACTGTTTTGGGGTGTATAAGTTGTGTATTTATTGTGTATTTTATGTGTGTAATGGGTGTACAATGTGATGTTCATTATAATGAAGTATTGTGATTGAATAACCATTTTATAGCTATATAAACTTATGAAAAAAATGCAGCTAAAAATGGTTGGAGAAGGACTAAAATTTCCAGATTTTTGTATCTATAAAAAGTTCAAATTCTGGGTTTTTAAAATAAAATAAAATAAGTGAGGTCAATGGGAATCGAACCCAAGACCTCACCAGTGAAAGAAGCTGGAAAAAAAAAAGGGAAAAACGTGAAGAAGCTAAGGGGAATCAAACCCCTTAGCTACTGGTGTCGCGAAAGAGAAAAGGAAAAAATAAAATAAAAGAGGGGCTGGCGGTACGAACTCGCGACCAGCCCTGCCCTCGCGAAAAGAAAAGAAAAATAAAGGGGGGCTGGGGGTTCGAACTCGCGACCAGCCCTGCCCTCGCGAAAAGAAAAGAAAAATAAAGGGGGGCTGGGGGATCGAACTCGCGACCAGCCCTGCCCTCGCGAAAAGAAAAGAAAAATAAAGGGGGGCTGGGGGATCGAACTGGTGACCAGCGCTGTCCTCGCAAAAAGGAAAGAAAAAAATTAAAGGGGAGGCGTGGGATTCGAACCCACGACCTCCCAGTAAACGCGAAGGAAAGGTTTTGTTTTAAAAGAAAAAAATAGAGGGGCTGTGGGGGGTCGAACCCACCACCTCACAGCCCCCTCAGCGAAAATGAAACAAAAATAAGGGGGGCTGTGGGGGTTCGAACCCACAACCTCCCCAATGCAGTGAATTTTATTAAAATTAAAATTAAAGAGGTTGTGGGGGCTCGAACCCCCAACCCTTTGGTTAATTAAGAGTGAAATTAAAATAGAAAATTAATCCTTCAATATAAATGTTGAGATTTAATTTAGAATCTAATGTCATGATTATTAGAAATAAAATTAATCAAAAAAAATATAAATGATATCAAGTGATTCAAGATTTGGGTTCCTTTGCCCAAAACTTCGTATTGACGCATAAGTCATACGTGAGTAAAATATCCAAAATAATGCCATCTACTTAGATCAAAAATTAAGATCTTGGCATATATACAAGGTACATAAGTCTTGTACTATATAATCTTAGGAAAGTAAGAATCACTTAGCGAATTATGAATGAAGCCCCATGGCTTGTATGTATAGACACATAAGTCTAACATACGTTCAAAAGTAAGTGAACCTAAGATGTATGTTACCAAAACGTACTCACCTATGAGAGCGTAAAGTTGATGAAGAGACCAGTCTCTATGAACACTCTAATGAAAGTATTGAGATTAACACACTTAATACTAATGATGAGATGAGAAATCATCTATTGAGCTATGATGTCCTCATACTAGAAGCCAGCTTCCATGACGTATGAGTTGAATGTAAAGAAACTTTATACTGAGCACCGATAGACTAGCTATGAGCGGTGATGCCTTCTTTCGGGAAGGACGGAGGTTCACGTAACTCTCATGAGATGAGACTGTCCGGCTTTCCGGGTATGGGTCTCCTTATATCTCCTAGTCTTTGAACCTATACTGCCAATATAGGGATCTGGCGGGGTTAAATTCCCATGTACGCTAGCATGTTTATTGGGTCACTTTGGCCAGTGATTCCACCTATTTTCGGTGTGAGGGAGACACTGGATTTCATGATGCTCACATGATCTATGTCGGTTAAAGTTAAAGTTCCCAACGAATGAATGAGGCCAGCCTCAAATGAAGCACATAAAGAAATGAATTATACCGAAGGTTTTAGAATAGGATAATCAAGAGGTGAGCTAGACTCAGCTAATGACATTAGGTTATTCCTGATCATTGCACAGCAAACCCGATGAAAGTCTTAAACTACACCCTAGGAATAGCTGGTGTTCACACTGGCCTATGAATGAAATGTAATGAAGTACGTATGAATGAATGAAGCAGACTCTGTGTTTGCTAATGAAGACTCCCTAGTTGAAGTCCCATAAGTTGAGCCCTCATTTTGGAAAGTCTTACTGTTAATTCCATGGTTCCAAGGTCTCATGGCATATGAATGAATGATACGATAGAAGCTATGTGTTATGTGTTATGTGCTATGATATGTGCTATATGAAGATAATATGTGTTGTGTGCAATGCGATATTTAATATGATTCATGTTACTCTCATGGCATGACCTTACTAACTCAATTTGGAAAGTTCACTAACTTTCCTAATCTCAAATTGGCAAGTCTACTGACTTGACTTCCAAATATCATGTTGTTAGGAAAGAGCTATTCTTTCTCATGCATGTCCGTGGTATGTGCTTGCATATACCCATACTTAGTACAAGTGTGTACTAACCCCTACAAACTTTACTATTTTAGGTACAGGCACAGGTGGACGATAGAGCTACAGGATCGTCGTTGCAGATATCCGGACGTCAGCATTCATCCGGAGTTTGGTAGGTCCTCATGTTTTCGAGGATGCTATTGTTTTACATTCTAGCGTAGTTTTAGAGTTGAGCTAGTGGAGCATGTTCCATTAGCGCTTCTTTCCTGTTTTTATTCAGACATCGTATTGATGCCATTTCCGCAATTATACACTTAATACTTATTGATTTATTTATTTCAGTTACTTATCTTATAATGTTAGATGGTTGATGGTGAACAATTATGAAATGAAGAGAATGTTTAATAAGTATGTTAAGGAAACAAAAAGTTTCAAATTTTTCCCTAAAATTAACCTAGATGAAGTATGAATGACGTAAGTAGGCTTGTCTGCGACCTCTAAGAGGTCAACGACGCCGGTCTCGTCTGGGGTCTAGATTCCAGTCATGACAAAGTTGGTATCAGAACACTAGGTTAAATTACAAAAATAATAAGTTCACATCAACCACATTTAGTAGTTTCTAAGTCATGGTAGTGAAGTGCACCACTATCCTGAATTAGAGACTGCATGATGCGTAGGAAAATTTCTCTTCTTCTGATCTTATCGTGCTTTTCTGAATGTCTGATTTGTTGGTGTTATGAGCGTATCTAACATCAATTTTTGTTATTTTCAGAGAATGAACCCTAGGAGGGCTATTGGTCAGAGAAGAGGAAGAGCAGCTGCTGGGGGCAACCGAGTTCAACCCCAGGCTCCAGCTGAAGGAGTGGATGTGCCAGTTAATCCAACAGGGTTGACTGATGCTGAGGTGAGGGCATCTCTGGCCCAGATGGCACAGACCATTACTATGCAGGCCCACGCTATGACTGCCCAGGTCAACCGGCAGGATGTTCAGAGGGAGAACCCACCGGTTCGTAGCATGGCTGACAGGCTGAGGGATTTCACGAGGATGAATCCTCCTATTTTCATAGGGTCTAGGACTGCAGAGGATCCCCAGGAGTTTGTGGATAAGGTGCATAAGATCCTGGTGGCTATGAGGGCCACTGATATTGAGAAGGCTGAGCTGGCTTCCTATCAGCTCAAGGATGTTGTACAGACTTGGTGCAAGATGTGGCAAGATAGCCGTGTCTTAGGTGGAGTGCCAGTCACATGGGAGCTGTTTAAGACAGCATTTCTGGAGAGATTCTTCCCCAGGGAGATGATGGAGGCCAAGGTTGAGGAATTTATCAACCTTAAACAAGGTTCTATGACAGTCAGGGAGTATTCCCTGAAGTTTGTTAAGCTGTCAAGGTATGTTATTTTCCCTAGTATTTAATAGCAAGAATGAGGAGAATACTGAACTTTGTTGAAATCATCCAGGTATGCTACTTCCCTGGTTTGTAACAGCAGTGATGAGATGAGCAGGTTCCTCATAGGAATCAATGGGGACCTGGAGGAGGAGTGTCGATCTGCGATGCTCCATGATAATATGGATCTTTCCAGGTTGATGGTGCATGTCCAGCAGGTAGAGGACAGCCGCAGAAAGAGAGGTGTTCGTGATTCTAGGAGGTCTACGCCTCAAGATCAGGCAGGACCCAGTCATGGAGGCCACAGGAACAACTTTGGCATCCGTGAGAAGCCAAGGTTCAAAAAGGGGCAACAGAGTTTTGGGAATTCTAATCCTCAGAGGAGTGTTACACCTAGAGGAGGCAGACCTGAGTCCAAGAAGGGCAATGGAGGTGAGATGCAGCGTCCTAAGAAGAATTGTGCTAAGTGTGGCCGAGCTCACAGTGGAGAGTGCAGACAGGGCACTAATGCCTGTTTTGGTTGTGGTAAGAGTGGACACATGGTCAGAGACTGTCCACAGAATAGAGGTCAGGCTGGAGGTAATGCTCAGCCTAGGCCTAATCCACAGGGTGCAGCAGCAGCCGAGCCTCCTAAGAGGAACAGGTTCTATGCCCAGAAGGGCAGGGAGGAGCAGGAGAAGTCCGCTGATGTGGTCACAGGTATGCTGCAAGTGTTCTCAACTTCTGTTTATGCTTTACTTGATCCAGGGTCTACACTTTCCTTTGTAACTCCTCTGCTTGCTCTTACTTTTGAGATATTGCCTGAAGTTCTGCATGATCCTATAGTGGTTAGTACACCTTTAGGAGAGAATGTAAGAACTGATAGAGTATACAAGGATTTCCCAATAGTTGTGAGTGGTAAAACTATGTGTGCAAACTTGGTTGAGTTACCCATGCATGATTTTGATGTTATTCTTGGCATGGATTGGCTTCACAGTTGTTATGCTTGCTTTGACTGTAGTAGTAGAGTGGTGAAATTTTGCTTTCCTAATGAAGAAGAGTTAGTCTGGGAGGGGTACAATTCGAGTCGTCCTAATCCCTTGATTTCGAACCTTAAGGCCAATAAAATGATGTCCAAGGGGTTATTGTGTCATCTTGTGAGTGTTAATGATTTAGATCATGACATTCCTTCCATAGACTCAGTACCTGTAGTGAATGAGTTCTTAGATGTGTTTCCTGATGATTTGCTTGGAGTCCCTCCCCTTCGAGAGATTGACTTTGGTATCGATTTAGAACCCGATACTAAACCAATCTCAATTCCTCCTTACATAATGGCTCAAGCTGAACTCAAAGAGTTGAAGCTGCAGTTAAAGGATCTCACTGACAAGGGTTTCATTTTGCCGAGCATATCCCCTTAGGGCGCTCCAGTGTTATTTGTAAAGAAGAAAGATGGGACCCTTGGAATGTATATGGATTATCGGCAGCTCAACAAAGTCAATATAAAGAATAAGTATCCACTCTCCAGAATAGATAATTTGTTCAATCAGCTCCAAGGGTCTAGTTTCTTTGCTACGATTGATCTTCGTTCAGGGTATCATCAGCTTAGGGTTAGGGATGGAGATATCCCAAAGACAGCCTTTCGTACCCGCTATGGTCACTATGAGTTTCTAGTCATGTCATTTGGTCTCACGAATGCACCTGCTGCATTTATGGATCTCATGAACAGGGTCTTCCGTTAATACCTTGACTTTTTTGTCATAGTATTCATTGATGACATTCTCATCTACTCTAAGACCAAGGAAGAGCATGAACAACATTTGAGACTAACCTTGCAGGTACTTAGACAGCATCAGTTATATGCCAAATTCAGCAAATGTGAATTCTGTCTGAGATTAGTGACCTTCATGGGTCATGTTGTGTCCGATCAGGGCGTGGAGGTGGATCCCAAGAAGACTGAGGCTGTGAAGAACTGGCCAAAGCCTCTTACCCCCACTGACATCCGTAGCTTTTTGGGATTGGCTGGTTACTACCGCAGGTTTGTGGAGGGCTTTTCTTCTATTGCTGCCCCATTGACAGCTTTGACTAAGAAAAAAGCCAAGTTTGAATGGACGGAGATTTGTGAGAAGAGTTTCCAGGAGCTTAAGGACAGACTCACTTCAGCCCCGGTGCTTACTTTGCCTAAGTGTTGTGAGAATTACACTGTTTATCGTGATGCATCTAGGGTTGGTTTGGGATGTATTCTTATGCAGGTTGGTAAGGTGATAGCCTATGTATCCAGACAGCTCAAGGTTCATGAGAAGAATTATCCCAGTCATGACCTGGAGTTGGCAGCTGTGGTATTTGCACTAAAGCTGTGGAGGCATTATCTGTATAGAGTACATGTGGATGAGTTCACAGACCATAAGAGTCTCCAGTACGTGTTCACACAGAGGGAGTTGAATCTACGTCAGCAGAGATGGTTGGAGCTGTTGAAGGATTATGACATGAATGTGCACTACCATCCAGGTAAGGCTAATGTTGTAGCTGATGCTTTGAGCAGGATGAGCATGGGAAGTACAGCCCACGTTGAGGATGAGAAGAAGGAGCTGGTGAAAGATGTACACAGACTGGCCAGAATGGGTGTGCGTTTGGTTGACTCCACTAGTGGGGATGTTTCAGTTCATCCTAATTCTGAATCATCCTTGGTAGTTGAAGTCAAGCAGGGTCAGCATCTAGATCCTGTGTTGATGGAGCTGAAGGACGCAGTGCTGATGAAGATGAATGAGTCTTTCGCTTTGGGAGGTGATGGCATACTTAGGTATTAGGACAGGCTGTGTGTGCCAGATATGGATGATTTGCGGACCAGGATTATTGCAGAGGCCCATGGTTCCAGATATTCCATACATCCAGGTTCCACCAAGATGTATCATGATCTTAAGCAGATTTATTGGTGGGATGGCATGAAGAAGGACATTGCAGAATATGTGGCCAAGTGTCCTAATTGTCAGTAGGTTAAGGCAGAGCATGTTAAGCCTGGTGGTCTGACTCAGATTATTGAGGTTCTGACTTGGAAGTGGGAGGCCATTAATATGGACTTCGTGGTTGGCCTTCCGATTACTAGGAGGCAGCATGACTCCATATGGGTTATTGTGGACAGATTGACTAAGTATGCCCACTTTATCCCTATGAATTCTACTTACAGAGACAAGGATTATGCGAGACTCTACATTGATGAGATTGTGAGATGGCATGGGATTCCCTTGTCTATTATTTCAGATAGAGGAGCTCAGTTTACTTCACATTTCTGGAGATCTTTCCAGAAGAGCTTGGGCACGTAGGTGAAGCTTAGCACTGCCTTTCATCCTCAGACAGATGGGCAGGCAGAGCGCACCATTTAGACATTGGAGCACATGTTGAGACCGTGTGTGATTGACTTCAGAGGTAGCTGGGATGACCATCTGCCTTTGATAGAGTTTTCGTATAATAATAGCTATCACTCCAGCATTGGGATGGCACCGTTCGAGGCACTGTATGGTAGGAGGTGTAGATCTCCAGTTGGGTGGTTCGAGGTTGGAGAGTCATCCATTTTAGGTCCGGAGATCATTCATGAGGCCTTAGAGAAGGTCAGAGTGAATAGGGACATGTTGACTACTGCTTACAGTTGGAAGAAGTAATATGCTGATAACAGAAAACGGCCCTTAGAGTTTGATGTTGGTGACCAGGTTTACTTAAAAATATCACCTATGAAAGGGGTGATGAGATTTGATAGAAAAGGGAAGTTGAGTCCGAGGTATGTGGGGCCATATATGATCCTACAGCGTGTGGGTGAGGTGGCCTATGAGTTAGCATTGCCTGCGAGCTAGCTTCTGTTCATCCAGTCTTTCATGTCTCTATGTTGAAGAAGTGCCTAGGTGATCCAGCATCAATCTTACATGTTGAAGGTTTGGGGTTGGTGAAGACTTGTCTTATGAGGAGGTACCTGTTGAGATCTTAGACAAACAGGTCAAGCGACTGAGAAACAAAGAGATTGCCACAGTGAAGGTATGGTGGAGAAATCATCTTGTTGAGGGTGCTACGTGGGAGGCTGAGGCCGACATGAGAGCCCGCTACCCTCACCTTTTCATCTCTTGAGGTTAGACTTCCTACTCTTAAACCTATGGCTCCTTATGTCTCCGTGTTTTGTTGCTATTACTGACTATGTATAGTGATTTTATTATGATCTGACTGTCATTACGATGTGAAGTGGTAGTGTCATTCGGGGACGAATGTTCCTAAGTGGGGGATAATGTAACAACCCTAAAAATGAATAGGATCAAGTCTTAGGGTGTCAAGAATGCTTGCGATTAAACCAAAGTTCACACGGACTGATACGCGTAGAACCAGACCTTAGAACCCTTACTACGACCAAGTCAACTAACTTGGCGAGTTAGTTGAGCTTGGAAAGGTTGGGACCAACCATGTAAGGCTCTCGAAAACTAAGATTTAATCGAAGGAGTCTTTATCGGACTTAAAAGAAGATATCTTAAGTTTTGAAGGTCTAGGGGTAAAATGGTCTTTTACTAGGCTAAGGGTAATATCGTAATTACCCTAAATATATAATTAATTATTTATTTAATAATACGGAGGGGCAATTTTGGGAGAGAGAACCGAAATTTAACTCTTGGAGTAGAGTCTTGCTCCACCCTGGTTCGAACCTAGGTGGAAGCAATGATTTAAATTGCTTTTATTTAAGGTTGATAAATTAATTTAATTAATTAATAATTGTTAAGCTGATTTAATAAAAAGAAAAAAATCAGATTTTTATTAAATTAATTAAATCCTATTTTTGACTAAGTCTTGAATTAGTCTCCTAATCCTAACAATACCTCCCTCACGTTTCTCAACCCTCTCCCACGATCCCAACTCTCTTTACCTCATGCTCAGACTACCTAAAAAGCTCAAGAACAATTCAATAACAATTGTTCTTCACACTTGAAAGAAAAACTCACAAAAAGTTTTAAGAAAAAGCAAGGAAAATCAAAAACGTTAAGGCAAGAGAGATTTCCGTCTAGTAGGTGGTGGAACTTTGGGTGAATTGGGCGTGGTAAGAGGAGTTTCCAGGCAGCAACTTCAAGCTTTAACAACGTCAAAAGGTATGGGTTTCTCTCATGGAATTCTTTCTCCAAGAGTACTTTCTTTCGAACGCTTCTTAAACTCTTGAAACTAAGGTTGTTCCCCTTCATATGTCCTTGTCCTTAGCTCCCAAACGAATTTGTAGGATGGATATGGTGTGCTGCTAGATTTTAGCATGAATGATGTGTTTAAATTAAATACGAACGTGTTTATGTGTGGGAAATCACGATAATGATCATCAAAATATGACAGGAAAAGTTGATGTATAGGTGTGTATAGGGCGGTGTTTTAGTCACTGTTTTGGGGTGTATAAGTTGTGTATTTATTGTGTATTTTATGTGTGTAATGGGTGTACAATGTGATGTTCATTATAATGAAGTATTGTGATTGAATAACCATTTTATATCTATATAAACTTATGAAAAAAATACAGCTAAAAATGGTTGGAGAAGGACTAAAATTTCCAAATTTTTGTATCTATAAAAAGTGTCAAATTCTGGGTTTTTAAAATAAAATAAAATAAGTGAGGTCAATGGGAATCGAACCCAAGACCTCACCAGTGAAAGAAGCTGGAAAAAAAAGGAAAAACGTGAAGAAGCTAAGGGGAATCGAACCCCTTAGCTACTGGTGTCGCGAAAGAGAAAAGGACAAAATAAAATAAAAGAGGGGCTGGCGGTACGAACTCGCGACCAGCCATGCCCTCGCGAAAAGAAAAGAAAAATAAAGGGGGGGCTGGGGGTTCGAACTCGCGACCAGCCCTGCCCTCGCGAAAAGAAAAGAAAAATAAAGGGGGCTGGGGGATCGAACTCGCGTCCAGCCCTGCCCTCGCGAAAAGAAAAGAAAAATAAAGGGGGGCTGGGGGATCGAACTGGTGACAAGCGCTGCCCTCGCGAAAAGGAAAGAAAAAAATTAAAGGGGAGGCGTGGGATTCGAACCCACGACCTCCCAGTAAGCGCGAAGGAAAGGTTTGTTTTTAAAAGAAAAAAATAGAGGGGTTGTGGGGGGTCGAACCCACCACCTCACAGCCCCCTCAGCGAAAATGAAACAAAAATAAGGGGGGCTGTGGGGGTTCGAACCCACAACCTCCCCATTGTAGTGAATTTTATTAAAATTAAAATTAAAGAGGTTGTGGGGGCTCGAACCCCCAACCCTTTGGTTAATTAAGAGTGAAATTAAAATAGAAAATTAATCCTTCAATATAAATGTTGAGATTTAATTTAGAATCTAATGTCATGATTATTAGAAATAAAATTAATCAAAAAAAATATAAATGATATCAAGTGATTCAAGATTTGGGTTCCTTTGCCCAAAACTTCGTATTGACGCATAAGTCATACGTGAGTAATATATCCAAAATAATGCCATCTACTTAGATCAAAAATTAAGATCTTGGCATATATACAAGGTACATAAGTCTTGTACTATATAATCTTAGGAAAGTAAGAATCACTTAGCGAATTATGAATGAAGCCCCATGGCTTGTATGTATAGACACATAAGTCTAACATACGTTCAAAAGTAAGTGAACCTAAGATGTATGTTACCAAAACGTACTCACCTATGAGAGCGTAAAGTTGATGAAGAGACCAGTCTCTATGAACACTCTAATGAAAGTATTGAGATTAACACACTTAATACTAATGATGAGATGAGAAATCATCTATTGAGCTATGATGTCCTCATACTAGAAGCCAGCTTCCATGACGTATGAGTTGAATGTAAAGGAACTTTATACTGAGCACCGATACACTAGCTATGAGCGGTGATGCCTTCTTTCGGGAAGGACGGAGGTTCACGTAACTCTCATGAGATGAGACTGCGGCTTGCCGGGTATGGGTCTCCTTATATCTCCTAGTCTTTGAACCTATACTGCCAATATAGGGACCTGGCGGGGTTAAATTCCCATGTACGCTAGCATGTTTATTGGGTCACTTTGGCCGGTGATTCCACCTCTTTTATTTCATGATGCTCACATGATATATGTCGGTTAAAGTTAAAGTTCCCAACGAATGAATGAGGCCAGCCTCAAATGAAGCACATAAAGAAATGAATGATACCGAAGGTTTTAGGATAGGATAATCAAGAGGTGAGCTAGACTCAGCTAATGACATTAGGTTATTCCTGATCATTGCACAGCAAACCCGATGAAAGTCTTAAACTACACCCTAGGAATAGATGGTGTTCACACTGGCCTATGAATGAAATGTAATGAAGTACGTATGAATGAATGAAGCAGACTCTGTGTTTGCTAATGAAGACTCCCTAGTTGAAGTCCCATAAGTTGAGCCCTCATTTTGGAAAGTCTTATTGTTAATTCCATGGTTCCAAGGTCTCATGGCATATGAATGAATGATACGATAGAAGCTATGTGTTATGTGTTATGTGCTATGATATGTGCTATATGAAGATAATATGTGTTGTGTGCAATGCGATATTTAATATGATTCATATTACTCTCATGGCATGACCTTACTAACTCAATTTGGAAAGTTCACTAACTTTCCTAATCTCAAATTGGCAAGTGTACTGACTTGACTTCCAAATATCATGTTGTTAGGAAAGAGCTATTCTTTCTCATGCATGTCTGTGGTATGTGCTTGCATATACCCATACTTAGTACAAGTGTGTACTAACCCCTACAAACTTTACTATTTTAGGTACAGGCACAGGTGGACGATAGAGCTACAGGATCGTCGTTGCAGATATCCGGACGTCAGCATTCATCCGGAGTTTGGTAGGTCCTCATGTTTTCGAGGATGCTATTGTTTTACATTCTAGCGTAGTTTTAGAGTTGAGCTAGTGGAGCATGTTCCATTAGCGTTTCATTCCTGTTTTTATTCAGACTTCGTATTGATGCCATTTCGGCAATTATACACTTAATACTTATTGATTTATTTATTTCAGTTACTTATTTTATAATGTTAGATGGTTGATGGTGAACAATTATGAAATGAAGAGAATGTTTAATAAGTATGTTAAGAAAACAAAAATTTTCAAATTTTTCCCTAAAATTAACCTAGATGAAGTATGAATGACGTAAGTAGGCTTGTCTGCGACCTCTGAGAGGTCAACGACGCCGGTCTCGTCTGGGGTCTAGATTCCAGTTGTGACAAAGTTGGTATCAGAACACTAGGTTAAATTACGAAAATAATAAGTTCACATCAACCACATTTAGTAGTTTATAAGTCATGGTAGTGAAGTGCACCACTATCCTGAATTAGAGACTGCATGATGCGTAGGAAAATTTCTCTTCTTCTGATCTTATCGTGCTTTTCTGAATGTCTGATTTCTTGGTGTTATGAGCGTATCTAACATCAATTTTTATTGTTTTCAGAGAATGAACCCTAGGAGGGCTATTGGTCAGAGAAGAGGAAGAGCAGCTGCTGAGGGCAACCGAGTTCCACCCCAGGCTCCAGCTGAAGGAGTGGATGTGCCAGTTAATCCAACAAGGTTGACTGATGCTGAGGTGAGGTCATCTCTGGCCCAGATGGCACAGGCCATTACTATGCAGGCCCACTCTATGACTGCCCAGGTCAACCGGCAGGATGTTCAGAGGGAGAACCCACCGGTTCGTAGCATGGCTGACAGGCTGAGGGATTTCACGAGGATGAATCCTCCTATTTTCATAGGGTCTAGGACTGCAGAGGATCCCCAGGAGTTTGTGGATAAGGTGCATAAGATCCTGGTGGCTATGGGGGCCACTGATATTGAGAAGGCTGAGCTGGCTTCCTATCAGCTCAAGGATGTTGCACAGACTTGGTGCAAGATGTGGCAAGATAGCCGTGTCTTAGGTGGAGTGCCAGTCACATGGGAGCTGTTTAAGACAGCATTTCTGGAGAGATTCTTCCCCAGGAAGATGATGGAGGCCAAGGTTAAGGAATTTATCAACCTTAAACAAGGCTCTATGACAGTCAGGGAGTATTCCCTGAAGTTTGTTAAGCTGTCAAGGTATGTTATTTTCCCTATTATTTAATAGCAAGAATGAGGAGAATACTGAACTTTGTTGAAATCATCCAGGTATGCTACTTCCCTGGTTTCTAACAGCAGTGATGAGATGAGCAGGTTCCTCACAGGAATCAATGGGGACCTGGAGGAAGAGTGTCGATCTGTGATGCTCCATGATAATATGGATCTTTCCAGGTTGATGGTGCATGTCCAGCAGGTAGAGGACAGCCGTAGAAAGAGAGGTGTTCGTGATTCTAGGAGGCCTAGGCCTCAAGATCAGGCAGGACCCAGTCATGGAGGCCACAGGAACAACTTTGGCGTCCGTGAGAAGCCAAGGTTCAAAAAGGGGCAACAGAGTTCTGGGAATTCTAATCCTCAGAGGAGTGTTACACATAGAGGAGGCAGACCTGAGCCCAAGAAGGGCAATGGAGGTGAGATGCAGCGTCCTAAGAAGAATTGTGCTAAGTTTGGCCGAGCTCACAGTGGAGAGTGCAGACAGGGCACTAATGCCTGTTTCGGTTGTGGTAAGAGTGGACACATGGTCAGAGACTGTCCACAGAATAGAGGTCAGGCTGGAGGTGATGCTCAGCCTAGGCCTAATCCACAGGGTGCAGCAGCAGCCGAGCCTCCTAAGAGGAACAGGTTCTATGCCCAGAAGGGCAGGGAGGAGCAGGAGAAGTCCGCTGATGTGGTCACAGGTATGCTGCAAGTGTTCTCAACTTCTGTTTATGCTTTACTTGATCCAGGGTCTACACTTTCCTTTGTAACTCCTCTGCTTGCTCTTACTTTTGAGATATTGCCTGAAGTTCTGCATGATCCTATAGTGGTTAGTACACCTTTAGGAGAGAATGTAAGAACTGATAGAGTATACAAGGATTTCCCAATAGTTGTGAGTGGTAAAACTATGTGTGCAAACTTGGTTGAGTTACCCATGCATGATTTTGATGTTATTCTTGGCATGGATTGGCTTCACAGTTGTTATGCTTGCTTTGACTGTAGTAGTAGAGTGGTGAAATTTTGCTTTCCTAATGAAGAAGAGTTAGTCTGGGAGGGGTACAATTCGAGTCGTCCTAATCCCTTGATTTCGAACCTTAAGGCCAATAAAATGATGTCCAAGGGGTTATTGTGTCATCTTGTGAGAATTAATGATTTATATCATGACATTCCTTCCATAGACTCAGTACCTGTAGTGAATGAGTTCTTAGATGTGTTTCCTGATGATTTGCTTGGAGTCCCTCCCCTTCGAGAGATTGACTTTGGTATCGATTTAGAACCCGATACTAAACCAATCTCAATTCCTCCTTACCTAATGGCTCAAGCTGAACTCAAAGAGTTGAAGCTGCAGTTAAAGGATCTCACTGACAAGTGTTTCATTCTGCCGAGCATATCCCCTTAGGGCGCTCCAGTGTTGTTTGTAAAGAAGAAAGATGGGACCCCTAGAATGTGTATGGATTATCGGCAGCTCAACAAAGTCAATATAAAGAATAAGTATCCACTCCCCAGAATAGATGATTTGTTCAATCAGCTCCAAGGGTCTAGTTTCTTCGCTACGATTGATCTTCGTTCAGGGTATCATCAGCTTAGGGTTAGGGATGGAGATATCCCAAAGACAGCCTTTCGTACCCTCTATGGTCACTATGAGTTTCTAGTCATGTCATTTGGTCTCACGAATGCACCTGCTGCATTTATGGATCTCATGAACAGGGTCTTCCGTTAATACCTTGACTTTTTTGTCATAGTATTCATTGATGACATTCTCATCTACTCTAAGACCAAGGAAGAGCATGAACAACATTTGAGACTAACCTTGCAGGTACTTAGACAGCATCAGTTATATGCCAAATTCAGCAAATGTGAATTCTGTCTGAGATCAGTGACCTTCATGGGTCATGTTGTGTCCAATCAGGGCGTGGAGGTGGATCCCAAGAAGACTGAGGCTGTGAAGAACTTGCCAAAGCCTCTTACCCCCACTGGCATCCGTAGCTTTTTGGGATTGGCTGGTTACTACCGCAGGTTTGTGGAGGGCTTTTCTTCTATTGCTGCCCCATTGACAGCTTTGACTAAGAAGAAAGCCAAGTTTGAATGGACGGAGATTTGTGAGAAGAGTTTCCAGGAGCTTAAGGACAGACTCACTTCAGCCCCGGTGCTTACTTTGCCTAAGTGTAGTGAGAATTACACTGTTTATTGTGATGCATCTAGGGTTGGTTTGGGTTGTGTTCTTATGCAGGTTGGTAAGGTGATAGCCTATGCATCCAGACAGCTCAAGGTTCATGAGAAGAATTATCCCACTCATGACCTGGAGTTGGCAGCTGTGGTGTTTGCACTAAAGCTGTGGAGGCATTATCTGTATGGAGTGCATGTGGATGTGTTCACAGGCCATAAGAGTCTCCAGTACGTGTTCACACAGAGGGAGTTGAATCTACGTCAGCAGAGATGGTTGGAGCTGTTGAAGGATTATGACATGAATGTGCACTACCATCCAGGTAAGGCTAATGTTGTAGCTGATGCTTTGAGCAGGATGAGCATGGGAAGTACAGCCCACGTTGAGGATGAGAAGAAGGAGCTGGTGAAAGATGTGCACAGACTGGCCAGAATGGGTGTGCGTTTGGTTGACTCCACTAGTGGGGATGTTTCAGTTCATCCTAGTTCTGAATCATCCTTGGTAGTTGAAGTCAAGCAGGGTCAGCATCTAGATCCTGTGTTGATGGAGCTGAAGGACTCAGTGCTGATGAAGATGAATGAGTCTTTCGCTTTGGGAGGTGATGGCATACTTAGGTATTAGGACAGGCTGTGTGTGCCAGATATGGATGATTTGCGGACCAGGATTGTTGCAGAGGCCCATGGTTCCAGATATTCCATACATCCAGGTTCCACCAAGATGTATCATGATCTTAAGCAGATTTATTGGTGGGATGGAATGAAGAAGGACATTACAGAATATGTGGCCAAGTGTCCTAATTGTCAGCAGGTTAAGGTAGAGCATCTTAAGCCTGGTGTTCTGACTCAGATATTAGAGGTTCTGACTTGGAAGTGGGAGGCCATTAATATGGACTTCGTGGTTGGCCTTCCGATTACTAGGAGGCAGCATGACTCCATATGGGTTATTGTGGACAGATTGACTAAGTATGCCCACTTTATCCCTGTGAATTCTACTTACAGAGACGAGGATTATGCGAGACTCTACATTGATGAGATTGTGAGATGGCATGGGATTCCCTTATCTATTATTTCAGATAGAGGAGCTCAGTTTACTTCACATTTCTGGAGATCTTTCCAGAAGAGCTTGGGCACGCATGTGAAGCTTAGCACTGCCTTTCATCCTCGGACAGATGGGCAGGCAGAGCGCACCATTTAGACATTGGAGCACATGTTGAGAGCGTGTGTGATTGTCTTCAGAGGTAGCTGGGATGACCATCTGCCTTTGATAGAGTTTTCGTATAATAATAGCTATCACTCCAGCATTGGGATGGCACCGTTTGAGGCACTGTATGGTAGGAGGTGTAGATCTCCAGTTGGGTGGTTAGAGGTTGGAGAGTCATCCATTTTAGGTCCAGAGATCATTCATGAGGCCTTAGAGAAGGTCAGAGTGATTAAGGACAGGTTGACTACTGCTTACAGTCGGCAGAAGTAATATGCTGATAACAGAGAAAGGCCCTTAGAGTTTGATGTTGGTGACCAGGTTTACTTAAAAATATCACCTATGAAAGGGGTGATGAGATTTGGTAGAAAAGGGAAGCTGAGTCCGAGGTATGTGGGGCCATATGAGATCCTACAGCGTGTGGGTGAGGTGGCCTATGAGTTAGCATTGCCTGCGGAGCTAGCTTCTGTTCATCCAGTCTTTCATGTCTCTATGTTGAAGAAGTGCCTAGGTGATCCAGCATCAATCTTACATGTTGAAGGTTTGGGGTTGGTGAAGACTTGTCTTATGAGGAGGTACCTGTTGAGATCTTAGACAGACAGGTCAAGGGACTGAGAAACAAGGAGATTGCCACAGTGAAGGTATGGTGGAGAAATCATCTTGTTGAGGGTGCTACGTGGGAGGCTGAGGCCGACATGAGAGCCCGCTACCCTCACATTTTCATCTCTTGAGGTTAGACTTCCTACTCTTAAACCTATGGCTCCTTATCTCTCCGTGTTTTGTTGCTATTACTGACTATGTATAGTGATTTTATTATGATCTGACTGTCATTACGATGTGAAGTGGTAGTGTCATTCGAGGACGAATGTTCCTAAGGGGGGGATAATGTAACAACCCTAAAAATGAATAGGATCAAGTCTTAGGGTGTCAAGAATGCTTGCGATTAAACCAAAGTTCACACGGACTGATACGCGTAGAACCAGACCTTAGAACCCTTACTACGACCAAGTCAACTAACTTGGGGAGTTAGTTGAGCTTGGAAAGGTTGGGACCAACCATGTAAGGCTCTCGAAAACTAAGATTTAATCGAAGGTGTCTTTATCGGACTTAAAAGAAGAAATCTTAAGTTTTGAAGGTCTAGGGGTAAAATGGTCTTTTACTAGGCTAAGGGTAATATCTTAATTACCCTAAATATATAATTAATTATTTATTTAATAATACGGAGGGGCAATTTTGGGAGAGAGAACCGAAATTTAACTCTTGGAGTAGAGTCTTGCTCCACCCGGGTTCGAACCTAGGTGGAAGCAATGATTTAAATTGCTTTTATGTAAGGTTGATAAATTAATTTAATTAATTAATAATTGTTAAGCTGATTTAATAAAAAGACAAAAAATCAGATTTTTATTAAATTAATTAAATCCTATTTTTGACTAAGTCTTGAATTAGTCTCCTAATCCTAAAACAATACCTCCCTCACGTTTCTCAACCCTCTCCCACGATCCCAACTCTCTTTCCCTCACGCTCAGACTACCTAAAAATCTCAAGAACAATTCCATAACAATTGTTCTTCACACTTGAAAGAAAAACTCACAAAAAGTTTTAAGAAAAAGCAAGGAAAATCAAAAACGTTAAGGCAAGAGAGATTTCCGTCTAGTTGGTGGTGGAACTTTGGGTGAATTGGGCGTGGTAAGAGGAGTTTCCAGGCAGCAACTTCAAGCTTTAACAACGTCAAAAGGTATGGGTTTCTCTCATGGAATTCTTTCTCCAAGAGTACTTTCTTTCGAACGCTTCTTAAACTCTTGAAACTAAGGTTGTTCCCCTTCATATGTCCTTGTCCTTAGCTCCCAAACGAATTTGTAGGATGGGTATGGTGTGCTGCTAGATTTTAGCATGAATGATGTGTTTAAATTAAATACGAACGTGTTTATGTGCGAGAAATCACGATAATGATCATCAAAATATGACTGGAAAAGTTGATGTATAGGTGTGTATAGGGCGGTGTTTTAGTCACTGTTTTGGGGTGTATAAGTTGTGTATTTATTGTGTATTTTATGTGTGTAATGGGTGTACAATGTGATGTTCATTATAATGAAGTATTGTGATTGAATAACCATTTTATATCTATATAAACTTATGAAAAAAATACAGCTAAAAATGGTTGGAGAAGGACTAAAATTTCCAAATTTTTGTATCTATAAAAAGTGTCAAATTCTGGGTTTTTAAAATAAAATAAAATAAGTGAGGTCAATGGGAATCGAACCCAAGACCTCACCAGTGAAAGAAGCTGGAAAAAAAAAGGGAAAAACGTGAAGAAGCTAAGGGGAATCGAACCCCTTAGCTACTGGTGTCGCGAAAGAGAAAAGGAAAAAATAAAATAAAAGAGGGGCTGGGGGAACGAACTCGCGACCAGCCCTGCCCTCGCGAAAAGAAAAGAAAAATAAAGGGGGGGCTGGGGGTTCGAACTCGCGACCAGCCCTGCCCTCGCGAAAAGAAAAGAAAAATAAAGGGGGGTTGGGGGATCGAACTCGCGACCAGCCCTGCCCTCGCGAAAAGAAAAGAAAAATAAATGGGGGCTGGGGGATCGAACTGGCGACCAGCCCTGCCCTCGCGAAAAGGAAAGAAAAAAATTAAAGGGGAGGCATGGGATTCGAACCCACGACCTCCCAGTAAGCGCGAAGGAAAGGTTTTTTTTTAAAAGAAAAAAATAGAGGGGATGTGGGGGTTCGAACCCACCACCTCACAGCCCCCTCAGCGAAAATGAAACAAAAATAAAGGGGGCTGTGGGGGTTCGAACCCACAACCTCCCCATTGCAGTGAATTTTATTAAAATTAAAATTAAAGAGGTTGTGGGGGCTCGAACCCCCAACCCTTTGGTTAATTAAGAGTGAAATTAAAATAGAAAATTAATCCTTTAATATAAATGTTGAGATTTAATTTAGAATCTAATGTCATGAATATTAGAAATAAAATTAATGGAAAGAAAATATAAATGATATTCAAGTAATTCAAGATTTGGGTTCCTTTACCCAAAACTTCGTATTGACGCATAAGTCATACGTGAGTAAATATCCAAAATAATGCCATCTACTTAGATCAAAAATTAAGATCTTGGCATATATACAAGATACATAAGTCTTGTACTATATAATCTTAGGAAAGTAAGAAGCACTTAGCGAATTATGAATGAAGCCCCATGGCTTGTATATATAGACACATAAGTCTAACATACGTTCAAAAGTAAGTGAACCTAAGATGTATGTAATTAGATGACGAACCCTAGGAGGGTTAAGTATGAGTGTAAGATACACTAAAAGACCTAATGCATTAGTATATGATGAAATGAACCTTCACGTAATAAGAGGTGAGTAACTATGAAAAGCAAAGGTGCTAATAATGAAGAATGTGGTGACAACATGATATGAGGCTAATGTAAAAGATGAGAACAATCTCAAATGAGCCTAAGAAATTGTTACCAAAACGTACTCACCTATGAGAGCGTAAAGTTGATGAAGAGACCAGTCTCTATGAACACTCTAATGAAAGTATTGAGATTAACACACTTAATACTAATGATGAGATGAGAAATCATCTATTGAGCTATGATGTCCTCATACTAGAAGCCAGCTTCCATGACGTATGAGTTGAATGTAAAGGAACTTTATACTGAGTACCGATACACTAGCTATGAGCGGTGATGCCTTCTTTCGGGAAGGACGGAGGTTCACGTAACTCTCATGAGATGAGACTGTCCGGCTTGCCGGGTATGGGTCTCCTTATATCTCCTAGTCTTTGAACCTATTCTGCCAATATAGGGATCTGGCGGGGTTAAATTCCCATGTACGCTAGCATGTTTATTGGGTCACTTTGGCCGGTGATTCCACCTCTTTTTGGTGTGGGGGAGACACTGGATTTCATGATGCTCACATGATCTATGTCGGTTAAAGTTAAAGTTCCCAACGTATAAATGAGGCCAGCCTCAAATGAAGCACATAAAGAAATGAATGATACCGAAGGTGTTAGGATAGGATAATCAAGCGGTGAGCTAGACTCAGGTAATGACATTAGGTTATTCCTTATCATTGCACAGGAAACCCAATGAAAGTCTTAAACTACATCCTAGGTATAGCTGGTGTTCACACTGGCCTATGAATGACATGTAATGAAGTACGTATGAATGAATAAAGCAGACTCTGTGTTTGCTAATGAAGACTCCCTAGTTGAAGTCCCATATGTTGAGCCCTCATTTTGGAAAGTCTTATTGTTAATTCCATGTTTCCAAGGTCTCATGGCATATGAATTAATGATACGATAGAAGCTATGTGTTATGTGTTATGTGTTATGATATGTGCTATATGAAGATGATATGTGCTGTGTGCAATGCGATATTTAATATGATGCATGTTACTCATATGGCATGACCTTACTAACTCAATTTGGAAAGTTCACTAACTTTCCTTATCTCAAATTAGCAAGTCTACTGACTTGACTTCCAAATATCATGTTGTTAGGAAAGAGGTATTCTTTCTCATGCATGTCCGTGGTGTGTGCTTGCATATACCCATACTTAGTACAAGTGTGTACTAACCCCTACAAACTTTACTATTATAGGTACAGGCACAGGTGGACGATAGAGCTACAGGATCGTCGTTGCAGATATCCGGACGTCAGCATTCATTCGGATTTTGGTAGGTCCTTATGCTTTCGAGGATGCTACTGTTTTACATTCTAGCGTACTTTTAGAGTTGAGCTAGTGGAGCATGTTCCATTAGCGTTTCTTTCCTGTTTTTATTCAGACTTTGTATTGATGCCATTTCGACAATTATACACTTAATACTTATTGATTTATTTATTTCAGTTACTTATCTTATAATGTTAGATGGTTGATGGTGAACAATTATGAAATGAACAGAATGTTTAATAAGTATGTTAAGGAAACAAAAAGTTTCAAATTTTTCCCTAAAATTAACCTAGATGAAGTATGAATGACGTAAGTAAGCTTGTCTGCGACCTCTGAGAGGTCAACGACGCCGGTCTCGTCTGGGGTCTAGATTCCAGTCGTGACACGTCGCCCGTCCAGTACGAAGGATCGATACCGTCCCTCCACCTCGCTTCAAATCTATTCGAATTTATTTGGAATCGGGAGAATATCGATTCAGATAAGATTTTGGATTGTTTTTGAATTCGAAATGGGCCTAAAGGGCGGATCCGTTTTCATCCATCTTTCCTCAAGTTGAACCCTAAATTCCCCTCTATATAAGTTCTTTCTCTTTTTCCTTTTTGGGGGGGATTTTTTTTTTTTTTGAGTTTTTCTCTGAAATTCATTTGAAGCAAGAGTTTTTTTGAGTTGAGGTTTGCCATACAGGAAGAATCTTCTCTTCTGGGTCCAATTTTTTTTTCTAACAGAGGAGATAGAGTTAGATAGTTGGAAAAGAAAAGAGCAGACTTTTGAGATAAAACACACTAAAAATATCAGCGATACCGGTAGCTTCTTTTCAACATTGTTCAATTTTAACAATTTTTGCTCGCGTCTGCCTCTGTTTAGTTTGCCGGAATCGTAGGGGGTTTGAGGTTTGTCGTGAAAGGCTCTTCTCTAGCTCATCTCGTCCCAACTCGCTACTCGGAAAAACGTAATACTCCATCCCAATATATACTTTCATTATTATGTATTATTTAGTTTAGTTTTCTTCTCTCGTTTTGATTGTTTATGTTAAGTGTCATGCCTAGTTTTAGGTTGTTGGTTGTACGATTCACTTTCTTTGGATTAGTTTAATTATCTTTAGGCTTGCTATGTCATCTCAAATTATTTAGGGAAATAGAGTAAATATATATATATGTTTATCGTTACAAGCTGTGTGATCCAAGTCTCGAAATGGTTCTTTTAGTGGTATATCTAAAGGAGTTGGATAAGGTGTTGCTCGTTAAGTTCCAATATGCTAAAAAAATTGAAATTCTTATTGATTTCCATATTGTCATAAATCTATAAGTGATGAGCTTCTTTAGATTTCTTTTGTTCTTCTTTAATGTGATCTCTTTGATTAGTCAGAATGCAACTCTCCAAATATATTTGTTTGTTGCTCGAACTCTCTTTCTAAGATATTGCGTTGTGGTATTGTTGATATGGATTACCTTAGTGATCGATTGGAATTTGTTGGTGTGACATTTCATTAGAATTTGAGATCATGTAGTCTTGTTTCTATCTAAGTTTTGCGGAATATGTGTGGAATTGTGTGTGTTCCATCGATAGGCTCTATGTGCTCTTAATATAGTATTGCAGTTGGGTTTTCTTTGTAGTTTTCTTGAATCTGTTGGAGAGAACCCTTCAAAGTGTCATTTTCTTTTATCTTCATATGCTTATACCATTACTTTTCGATTATTATATGATGTATTTGGAACCATTCATGCCAATACTTTGATAGCATGTCTCTCATTTACCTTGCCTTTATGGCAAAGGTAGTAGCAATCTAAATGGATTTATTTCAAAGTGAAATGATGTCTCGAGTGCTGCATTCTTTTTAGTTTTAGTTAAATTTTAATTCATGTAGAGACAATGTAGTTAGTTATTTTCGCATATCTTGTTTCTTGATAAATCATATCTTTTCTTTAAAACTTTCATTCGTGTTGACTGCAAATTTAATTCATAAAAAATGTCCATGTTTTTTCCTCCTCTTAAGCTAATTGATGATTATGTTACACCGATCTTCACTTGATTAGTTATCTGATTAAATAATCCTTTGATTCATGTGACGTCAAGTAGAATTCTGGCTGTTTCTTGTTGCTTGGCATATAAGTATTGACATATATTGAGTCCTCCAATTCATAAGATTATTATGCATATCAATTGAAGTTAGTTTGGCATATAAGTTTTCCTTAACAGTGATCTATCAAAATATATTGTTTTAATTTCAAAACTTCTCTAAAATGCATTGGCTCGAACAGCTTTCCTAGCATGCATATTATCATGTTTTTTTATGGCTTGCGTAATTAAAGTTCTCATATAAATAAAGGCATGAATTAGTTATGTATGCCCTATCTTTTCTATGATCTTTCGGTATGAGATTTGCCATCTAGCACTATTGAATAATCCGGCTTCTTAATTTATATAGTGATCTATATGTTTGCGTGATTATCTCATAGATTGGTATAGTGACTAAGCATATACATCGTAACTTTTTTTTTTTCATGTGCATTGGATACATTATATATTTTAAATGTGCACTTTCTGATAAAATGGAGTGAATTGTTTAGTTTGACGGAAATTCATTCATAATCTTCGATATTCCTTCTTAGTCGATATGGGAATTCATTGTTGTGTAGTGTCTTACGTGATTTATCATATTGTCCTTGTTCCTCATAATTTGACACTTACGTGTTTTTTTTTTATATCGCATGTGAAATTCGTTCGAGTTCACCACGAACTCTTGCCTTCCGTTTGCATTTCGAGAGAGCCATAAAGGCTCAAAATTCTATTCATCGAGTCAAGCCATAAAATTGATGTACAGGTTCCAAGGTTTAAAGGATTGAAGGAAGTCGAAGAAGTTGGAGTAGAAGACCCTTTCCTCTTTTCATATTTTTGTGTTTTGTTGTTTTAGGGCCTAAGCCCATGTTGTCTTTTCTTTTTCGTATTTACTATTTATGTTGTATGATTAGAATAGGACAAGTACGAAGATAAATGGGTTAAAAATCCAAAATAGGTGGGTCCAAATTCCGGTCCAGGCGGACATAAAACCTGGGTGTGTACCCAAATCACTCTCTCTCTCTCTCTCTCCCTCTTTACGTGCTTTTAATTATTTGTTTAATTGTCGTTAGTCTTAAGGTTAGAAATCTGAATCCCCGCAAATGCCGTATTGTTTTAACGACTTAAATCAAGTTTAAGTAACTTCAAAATAATAAAGTTAGATATTTCACTTAGATGCAAGTTAAGTTTTCATTTCCAAACAACTCTAAATATTTTTTATTCCAAATCAATTCAAGTTAAGTTTTAGCCAAATAAAATTAGTTGTCGGATAACAGTATTAAGCGGATATTTTAGGTGCCTAACACCTTTCTAAGATATAAATAGGAATCGCCGAACCCTTTAAAAATCTTTCAAAATTTATTTCTTTGTTTTAGTCAAATTGAAAGAAACGTTTTCTTGATTTTTTCTTAAACAATTAAGTGACGACTTTCAAAAAGTCGAAAACACTTACGAAAAATTTTGAAATATTTTCCGAATAAAACAGAAATGGCGACTCTGCTGTGGATTAGGAGGATACTAACCTTAAAACTAAATTACTTGGCTATGTGCAAAACTTGCTTATTTGCTTTCCTTTATTGTTTTGAAATATGTTGCATTTTCATGGCATTGTTCCGCCAAACGGCAAGTAGTTTGCATTAGGAAACAAAAGTTACGTGGCTTTCCACGGCTTCTTTCAGAAATACACAAGTGTTCTTTTGGAAGTATCAAACGAATAGTTGGAAAGCGGTCATCCAACGTCGTTTGGTAGCTTCACCCCGTTGTCTGTCCGACTCGGGTAACCTTCAATTTGAAACAAATTCTAGCAAGCCTAAGATAGAGCGAAACCAAAACCAAAAATTAATCATTAGCCTAAGACGGCTTAATACCCAAGGTGTATTAAGTCCATTTAGTAGAAAATCACCAAAATCGTGTCCAAGGTCTCCGACCTCACGACACATCATTTTATTTGACATTTGAATGATGTACGTGTGAAAACCAATTTGGGGTGGGTAAACCTAACTAGCTTATGTTTTGTAGATATGGACTGTTTTCCAAAGTTTGACATGATCATAGCAGCACCACCCCAACTCAAAAAGTGGTATGACAATCTCGACGGGGATCATAGAAGAACCCTCAACAAATACGTGGGTGCTCTGACAAAGTTGATCAACATGAACGGTTGACCGAAACTGGTTGAGGTCCTCACGGGATATTGGGATAACCAACTAATGGTGTTCCGATTTGGAACCGCTGAAATTACCCCGACTTTGGAGGAGATCAGAGACTGCATAGACACAGTAGGTACTGGGATAGAAAGAAAGGCAAGAAAACAAGAAGACATCTTTATCCCTAATAAGCCTTCCGTAGAAGATATTGCGGATTGGTTCAGGTTGGGGAAAATTTTTGCCTACTGGTGCCAAGAATCCCACATATCATTCAGAGACCTTTATATCAGATTTGGACACGCGAGCTTCTACGCCACTTACAACCGAGAGTTCAAGGTTTCCTACAGAGAATGGAACGAAATTCATCCTCTGGCATTTGCTGTAGCGTTATTGGAATGATGGTCATCCCGCATGGCCCAAGTCAGAGCATCAATACCCGAGTTATAACACTAGCGCACACTCTATTCAAGGGGTACGAGAACCAAGGGACAGTAAAATACTACCCTATAGCTCCGGTCATCCTGTCCGACATGTATCGAGCCTTGGGAAAGTGCAAAGAGGGGCATCAATACTTCCAAGGGTGAAACCTACTCCTTCAGTGGTGGATTCTGATCCATTTGGCAAAGGGTTCTGGGACTCAGAAGTTGCATACTCTCGACAACAAGAATACACTCAAAGACTTAAATGACATGATGTACTGGGCCAATATGGATAATCGGAGAACAAGGGGGAGATGGGCTCAGATTTTCTCCAAATTAAGAGAAGAAGATCTCCAATGGATGCTCGATCTCTTCATCTCCAAAGAAGTCGTCGTGGAGAGCCGCAGACAGCTTGTGCTCCCTCTACCAGGTATTCGGGGAATTCGCCCTTATGCACCCTTTCGAGTCTTGCGACAGTTTGGGAGGAGACAAACCAAACCTAAAGAGGCGTACTATGGCGCTTATGTATATGATATTGGAGACGATAGGGTGCACGACGCGTCTGAAATGTTCAGAGAATGGAAAGGTGCCAAGCGGATGGATAAAGACACCATCGCCCCTGATCGCTTCAATACTGGATATGACGAGGATTACAAAGAATGGCTGAAGAAAGACATACAAAGCATCTCCTCCCAAACCCCGTGCAGCTTTCGCAGCATAACAGATAGAGAAGCCAAAGCAGTGGCCGAGCTACGAGAGGTAAAGAAAGAGGCCCAAGAAATGTACGTTAAGTTTGTCGAGAACCAAGATGCTCTTGAGAAGGCAACTCAAGAGGTGGAAAGACTAAGACGTAGTTACGACGACTTCGACTCATGGGTCAAAGATAAGATTGAGAGGATGCGATACGAAAGCTGGGAGGACAAAGGATGCCAGGGTGAAGGATTCTTGCTGATGTTGCGATATATGTATCACCAATACAAGACTCAAGAAAACAGCGATGGAGCAGGACCATCTGGAACAACATAGTGGATTTCGACCCTGAGCGGGTTTTTCTATATGTATTTGTCATTTTAGCCCCTTCGTGGGCATGCTTTATTGCGTTTCAGTACATTCCAATGGCCCCTGCATGGGTCTGTCTTTTAGTGTTTTATCCTTTTATTCCCCTTTGTGAACGTTATTATTCATTTGTGAAATTTATTTGGGGGGAATTGTTTATTTGGTTCAAATTCACGCGTACATCATTCAAATGTGCTAGGCCTACCCTTGGCATAAAAGGGTCCCCATGTATATTTTAGGATGCGATATATGTGCTATTAACTGCTTGTGTGTTATGTTGCTGCGAATGAGGATATTGGAAATCAACTCCTTTCCAGAAATTTCCAAAATATACAAATAAGTCACTGTTACAAAATGTCCGATCAAAATTTCCGAGTCTCAAGTTTCTCACTCAAAAGACACCTCTCATACCACGAATCCTAAAAATCTAATCTACTGTCTCAGGAAAGGAAAAATCACCGTTATGGACAAAGGAAAGAGTATCCAAGCTGACCCAAGTGAAGAGGAGAGGATCGACATACAAAAGCAGCGTGGAAAGCATCTGTATGACTTATTGTTTCCTCCTGGGAGCCCCGAAGAGGAAATCGACGAAGAGGGTTATAAGGATGCACTTGCCCGCAAACCTTCTTTCGAAGGACGTCTGGCAAAAGGAGACAAGAAAGTTTCTCTCGAAGCGTATCCACATGAATGTCGAAAAAGGATAGAGGTCATTTCGTGCGCACTCATTTTCCAACACTATCAGTCTAGGCGTATGCTGGGACCCGTCGAAAGAGCATCATCCCAAGAGGGATCAGGGGATCGCCGCAAGACGTGTGAGTGTCATCCCAACCAAAAAGGGCATACGATAGAAGAATGCATAGAATTCAAGAACACGGTCCGTCGTTTGTTCAGTATGGACAGTATTCCAAACACTTGGGGTAACAGCGTCCTCCTTGTATGTGATGAACCACGACTTGACAAACCGGTCATAGAGAAGACCAGATTATTTCATTGCGCGTTCACGCCTTTCAAGAAAACGATGATGGAAATCTACTCAGAACTAGTTAGAATGGCGTCTTCACCCATTTCTACAAGGGCATGAACAGGCAGTATTCTCTTCAGCACGAAGTTCAGAAGCATTGTCCCTATCACAATGCCACAGACCACAACATTGAAAAGTGTCTTGACTTCCACCACGACCTCAAATCCCTCATCGACATGGGAAAGATTCAAGTCGAGATTGTCCCCCGTGGTTGAGATGACGTAGAGAATAAAGAATGACTAAGATATAGTCATCATTTTATCTTTAAAGCTCTGTTATTGCCTTTCAATTTCCTTGTAACTGTAATGCATGAATGAAATTATTTCCATTTGTACTCGAACTACGTTGGGCCTAAATTCTCCTTGTGAGATACGTAGGCAGCCTTTCAAAGCCCGGTCCCTATCTTTGAAAATTTTCATTTCCCCCTTTATGTTACAAGGAAATATGAAGACCAGATCAACTGACATCGAAGAATAGATGCAAGAAGACCATAGCTCAATATGATTTAGCCTTTCTGAAACAGTGTCAAATTAAAAAACAAGCAAACTTCTGCTTGCTAAAAAATATGTTTCCGTCCTTACTCGTGGGTTGAAGATATTCCTCAAACATAGCAACTTGTGTGTTTATTTGCTCTATGTGTGATATTATGCGTTTTGTATTCTGAATCCAAACTGACAAATCGGTCTTTGAGTTGTTTTCCTCCTCAAGTATTTTGAACTGATTTGTGTTGATTAAGCTGGCAGATCATCCTTACTTCACCAGATCGAAAGGTCCCGCAGACTCCTTCCTAGAGCAAAATTCTGATAAAGAAAAGACGATTATAGGAGACAATAACGAAGAAGTAGGTCTCACTGATGTTGTGGTGGCTCAACCCACCATGGTGGACCAAAATGAGTTGATTCTACAGTTGATGCAACAGATTGCAGAGATGAGGGTAGAGATGCAGAGAAGGCAAGATTTGCCTCTACCAGGATATAATGTTAATGCTGCAGATGGAAGGCCTCCTATCTACTTCCCTTCCTCGAACATGGATCCAGCTCAAGGCGTGTCTCTCGCTCAGAATCCCCCAGCTATAGACCCAACTACCCAAAATCTGCAATATGCTTCCGCCTCTTACCAAACTCCACCACCTCTTCCGAATAACCACTCCCAAATGCCATCTCATTCTCAAAATACCCAACCTCAATCCGCTCTACCACCGCAAAACCAAAGTCAAAATGTAAATCAGAACACTTTTAATCCTCAAACATCCCACCACCGCTTAAATCAGAATATCAATCCTCAGACTTATCCACAGAATTACCAAACTTCTCAAAACGCCCAAAGTCCTTCCATAGCTCCACCCTTACCTAAAAGAACCACTTTCCGGATTCCCGTCCCTGCTGAGCACGACGTGCATGGTTCTGAGTTGGACCATTACAAGGAACAGGAAAGAGAATGGAGGGCGAAGGAAGAGGCAAAGGTGGACATAAAAGAGGAGATCAAGAAAGCCATGAAAGAGCTCCAATGTGTCCCTCATATCGCCGAGCTTAGTTATGATGATTTATGTATTCATCCAAATTTGTACCTTCTAGAAGGGTTCAAAATCCTAAAATTTGAAACTTTCGGAGGAGTGGGAACCCTATGGCTCATTTGAGAGTCTACTGAGACCAGCTCGTTGGAGTTGGTAGGGATGAAGCTCTATTGATGCGGTTCTTCAGCCGAAGCCTATGCAGAGAAGCTCTTGAATGGTTCACCTCGCATGAAACCAGACAATGGCCCAGCTGGAATGCTCTGTCAAAGGATTTCATCGAGCGATTTGCTTACAATGTAGAAATCGTTCCTGATCGTTACTCTTTGGAGAAGATGAAGAAAGAAATCGACCGAGAGCTATAGAGAGTTTGCCTATAAGTGGAGAAAAGAAGGTGCGAGGGTAAGACCGCCTATGGCTAAAAAAGAAATTGTTGAAGTGTTCGTGCGGGTGCAAGAGCCCGAGTATTACAACAGAATCATGTTGCTTGTGGGAGTGAAGTTTGCCGAGATAGTCAAGATCGGTGAAACTATCGAAGATGGTTTAAAATCAGGAAAGATAGCCCGTGTAGCCGCGTCGCCCGGCTCTTCAGGGTTGTCAAAGAAGAAGAGAGAGGACATTGTCGCTGCTTCATATGAGGGGAGGAAAAACCCTAGAAGATCGTCATCATCCCAAGGTCGTTCTCGATTCTCTCAAAACTCCTACCAATCTAGTCAGACAAATAATCCTCTTCCAGTCTACCAAAATCCTCATCCAGTCTACCAAAATTCACCCCCAAATTACCAAAATCCATCTCCCACTTACCAAAATCATCCTCCACTTTACCAAATTCCGTCTCCTCATTATCAAAGTGTTTCTCCCAACTATGCTAATGTGCAGTCGATCTATAGATCACCCCCTGCTGTTTATCAAGTCCAAGCTCCACTATACCAAAATTCCCCTCCAAATTACCAAGCTCCCTTGCCAAACTACCAAACAAATCCATATCCCAAAAATCAAACTCCTCGTCCCAAGAACAGAAGTTACCAACAGACGCCTCCTCCACAAGGCAGTTATGACCCACCGCGACCAAGATTTGAGAAGAAGACTCTGAGAAACTTCACTGCGCTCGCCGAAAGCCGAACAAAGTTGTAAGAGCAATTGGCTGCGATCGGATATATCCACCCAGTGGGGCCCAAACCGGTGGATACCAGTTCTAAGTTCTATAAGCCTGATCAAAGGTGTGCTTATCATTCCAACAGTGTTGGGCATGATACTGAGGACTGTATCAACCTCAAGCACAAAATTGAGGATCTAATCGACCAAGAGGTTGTCTGTCTACAACCAGCTGCGCCCAATGTCAACACCAACCCTTTGCCGAATCATGGAGGCGGCAATGTTAATATGATAGAGAAAGATGATGATTAGTGTGTGACAAAAGTGATAACTCCAATTGTTCGTGACGAGTTGGAAAGGTATGTGTCTTCGTTGAGCATCAAAGAGAAAAAAGAGTTCGTTATCTTGACACCCGCAAACGCTATTGCCTTGGTGCTGTCAGAAACTCTTGTCATGCCAAAATTTGTGATTGAAAGTGATGCCGCTCAGGGTATGACCTGTTCTGGGAGGTATTATACTCCTGAAGAGTTAGATCTTGGAGAAAAGAATAAGGATCAGGGAAAAAGGCCGATAAGTGAAGGCGAAGCGGAAGAATTCTGGATAAAGATGCAGCCAAAGGACTATTCTATTATTAAGCATTTGGAGAAGACTCCAGCCCAGATTTCTGTGTAGGCCCTGTTGATGAGCTCATAGTTGCACAGGCAGGCCTTAATGAAGGCTCTTGATGATACATATGTGCCCGTGGGCACAAGTAGCGATAATGTGGCCGCTATGATCAACCAAGTCATCCGAGGACATCGGATTAGCTTTTGCGATGATGAGCTGTCTTTTGAAGGGAGGTCACATAACAAGGCGCTGCACATCACTGTTGTAAGCCACGAGAAGGTCATAAATCGCGTCTTGGTGGATGATGGATCTGGTCTGAATATTTGCCCATTGTCGACATTGAGGCAGTTACGGTTGGATTTGGGGAAGTTTGAACAAAACCAAGTCAATGTAAGAGCCTTTGATGGGGTTCAGAGAGATACGTTGGTAGCGGTAAATCGGGTTATCCAAATGGGTCCGGCAGAATTCAGCGCACAGTTTTAAGTATTGGACATTGACACCAGCAATAACCTTCTTCTCGAAAGGCCTTTCATTCATATGGCTGGAGTTGTGCCTTCTACCCTTCATCAGATGATGAAACTCGTTTGGAAGAACGAAGAGCTGGTTATTCATGGTGAAGGTAGTCACTCCGGTACACAGACGCCAATTATCGATGAAGTGTATCGAGGTACTGATTTCTATAAGGTGGAGCTGGTAAATGCCACCGGTCAGGACTTGGCCCCACAGCCTTCTATGCCTGCCGTGTATAAGATGATAGCCACTGTGATGCTGCAGAATGGTTTTTGAACCAGGTTTTGGATTGGGAAGAAATTCTCAAGGAATTATTGAGCCTGTTTTGGTCCCCGTCAAAGGAGCAAGATATGGTTTGGGGTATATCCCCACAGATGATGATATGAAGGAAAAGAAGAAGAATGATCAAGCATTGGCTAAGCCAATCCCTCATCTGTATCAATCATTCTCGGTCCGAGAGTACGCCGAGCCTGACGACATTAGGGAAGGAATCTGCAGTCTTTTCGAGGAGATCGATGTTGTTATTGAGGAAGAGGTCGAGCTAGCTGGTATCCGTGGTGCTGAGCCCGGGGAGATACTGCAGAATTGGACCTCCACGCCGATTCTAATTCCCCGAACTCCTTGGTAGAAGGGCATAATTTTATACATATTTAAATCGGTGGTAGTCCAAAAGAGGCCCAAGACCCACCATTTCACTTTTCCCTTAATTACTTGAGTTTTTAAAATTTCACTCGTGATGTTTGAAAAAGGCAACATGGCCTTTCGTCGTGGCCAAGTTTGCATCGTTTGTTTAATTTGAATGAAAGCCTCTTTTATTAAAATTTACTTATTTACTTATTTGCTATATTTTACTTTCCTAACTTTGTTTATTTATTGTTTCAGTAATATAAGTTTTAAACCTGCCAATGTCATGTCATATCACGAGCTAAACGAACAAAGTGAGGCAGGTGATGACGAGGTTGATGATTACGAAGAGGAAAATGAGGCATCAGAGTATGTTGCCGAGTAATTTTGACAGTTTGAAAACCAGCATAAACCAAATCTAGAGGAAACTGAAACTGTAAATCTGGGGGACCAGGAGTGTGTCAAAGAGGCCAAAATTAGCGTTCGCTTGAATGAAACTCAGAGGAAGCATCTAATACATTTGCTCACTGAATACATTGATGTGTTCGTCTGGGAAGTCATCGACATGCTAGGGCTGAGTACCAATGTTGTGTCTCACAAGTTGCCAATTAATCCAGGGTTCAGTCCGGTGAAGCAGAAAACTCACAAATTCAAGCATGAGTTAAGTTTAAAGATTAAAGAAGAAATTACCAAACAGATAGAGTCTCGGTTGGTGGAAGTGACACAATACCCGACTTGGTTGGCCAATAATGTTCTGGTCGCCAAGAAAGATGGGAAGATCAGAATTTGTGTCGACTACAGAGATCTCAACAAAGCCAGCCCTAAGAATAATTTTCCGTTGCCAAACATTCATATTCTGATTGATATTTGTGCTAAGCATGAAATGTAGTCATTTGTGGATTGTTACGCAGGTTATCATCAAATTCTGATGGATGAGGAAGATGCAGAAAAGACAGCTTTTATTACACCTTGGGGTGTATATCATTACAGGGTGATCCCATTTGGCCTCAAGAATGCTGGTGCTACCTATATGAGGGCTATGACGACTATATTTCATGATATGATTCATAAGGAGATCGAGGTGTACGTAGATGACGTCATAATCAAGTCCCGCAAGAGTTCGGACCACTTGACGCATCTAAGGAAGTTCTTTGATCGTCTACGTCATTATAACTTGAAATTAAATCCCGCTAAATGCGCTTTCGCGGTCCCAACCGGCAAGTTGTTGGGATTTATAGTCAGCAGAAGGGGCATTGATCTCGATACTTCCAAGATTAAAGCAATCCAAGAATTACCTCCGCCGAAGACGAGAAAAGAGGTGATGAGTTTCTTAGGGAGGTTGAACTACATCAGTCCATTCATAGCTCAATCAACCGTGGTGTGTGAGCCTATCTTCAAGCTGTTGAAGAAAGATGCTCCGACAAAGTGGACCGAAGAGTGTCAGACTGCTTTTGATGCTATCAAGAACTATTTGTCAAATCCACCGATATTGGTTCCTCCACGAGAAGGGAGTCCTTTGTTGCTGTATTTGTCCATCTCAGATAGTGCATTCGGATGCGTACTCGGTCAACACGATGAGACAGGAAAGAAGGAAAAGGCTATCTATTACATAAGCAAGAAGTTTAATCCATACGAGTCTCGATACACTCTGTTGGAGAGAACGTATTGTGCTTTGACTTGGCTTACCCAGAAGTTGAGACATTATTTGTCTTCGTATACTACATATCTCATTTCCAGAATGGATCCATTGAAGTATATTTTCCAGAAGGCGATGCCGACCGGAAAGTTAGCTAAATGGCAAATGTTGTTGAGTGAATTTGATATAGTATACGTGACTCAGAAGGCGATAAAAGCACAGGCTTTGGCTGATCATCTTGCAGAAAATCATGTTGATGAAGAATATGAACCGCTCAAGATTTATTTTCACAATGAAGAAGTATCGTTTGTGGGGGAAGATATTTCTGAAATGTATCCTGGCTGGAGATTATTCTTTGATGGAGCGACAAATCACCAAGGAAAAGGTATCGGAGAGGTTTTAGTGTCAGAATTTGGTCAGCACTATCCCATGGCAGCTAAACTCCGATTTAATTGCACGAACAACATGGCTGAATATGAAGCTTATGTTCTTGGTATGAAAATGGCCATCGACATGAATGTCCATGAGTTATTGGTCATGGGAGATTCAGATCTATTAATTCATTAGGTTCAAGGAGAGTGGTCCATGAAGAACCCGAAGATTATACTTTACGTGTAGTACGTACAGAAGTTGTGCAAAAGATTTCATAAGATCGAGCTCAGACATACTCCAAGAATACAAAATGAGTTGGCCGATGCTCTTGCCACCATCGCTTCGATGATTAAACATCCAGATACTGATTATATTGATCCTCTGGATATAGGTTGAAAGAACATCCGGTCCATTGTTCAAATGTTGAAGCAGAACCTGACGGTAGCCATGGTATTTTGATATAAAGAAGTATTTGGAGTCTGGGATTTATCCGGAAGATGCTACATCCAACCAAAAGAAGTTGATACGCCGTATGGCTCTCAATGTTTTTTTAAGTGGACAAATCCTTTATAAGAGGACTCCCGATTTGGTTCTTCTAAGATGCGTCGATGCAGTTGAAGCTGCGAAGCTTATTGAACAGATACATGCTGGAGTTTGCGGCACACACATGAATGGACTCACTTTGGCGAGAAAAATCCTTCGAGCCGGTTATTTCTGGATGACTATGGAGAATGATTGTTGCAAGTTTGTGCATAAATGTCATAAATGTCAAGTGCATGGTGATTTGATCCGAGTGCCGCCTCACGAACTCAATGCTATGAGTTCACCTTGTCCATTTGTAGCTTGGGGTATGGACGTCATCGGTCCGATAGAGCCATCCGCTTCTAATGGACACAGATTTATTTTGGTTGCCATTGACTATTTCACCAAGTGGGTAGAAGCTGTTTCTTACAAGTCGGTGACCAAGAAAGTTGTAGCTGATTTTGTGCGCAACAATTTGATATGCAGGTTTGGAGTACCAGAATCTATCATCATTGATAACGGTGCAAATCTCAACAGTCACTTGATGAGAGATATTTGTGAACAATTTAAGATTACTCACCGAAACTCAACTGCTTATCGTCCTCAAATGAATGGAGTCGTAGAAGCCGCCAATAGGAATATCAAGAAAATTCTGAGAAAAATAATTGACAATCACCGAGGTTGGCATGAGATGTTACCATATGCTTTATTGGGTTATTAAACGACTGTCAGAACGTCAACTGGAGCTACTCCATATTTGCTAGTATATGGAACCGAAGCAGTCATACCTGCTGAGGTTGAAATACCATCGTTGAGAATCATCCAAGAAGCTGAGTTGAGTAATGCTGAATGGGTTAGCAAGAGAATTGATCAGTTATCTTTGATTGACAAGAAGAGAATGGTGGCCGTTTGTCATGGTCAGCTATATTGACAGAGAATGATTCGTGCTTTCCACAAGAGAGTCAAAGCGAGAATTTTTGAAATCGGTCAGTTGGTACTTAAGCGCATTTTTCCTCATCAAGAAGAGTACAAAGGAAAGTTCGCACCAAATTGGCAAGGATCCTACATGGTTCGCAAAGTATTATCTGGAGGTGCTTTGGTCCTGTCGGAGATGGATGGCACTGCATGGCCGAAATCGATCAACTCAGATGCCGTCAAGAGATACTATGTGTGAAGTTTCGGTTTGCATTTCTGTTATTTACTTGTAATCGTTCTATTTGCTTGTATTTTGCTTTGCTTAAAATTTTATCCCTCTTGTAATGAACTACGTCTGACCTGAATTCTCAAGAATGAGATACGTAGGCAGCCTATGTTGGCCTCGGTCACTCCCTTATTCCCTTTAATATTTCTTTTCTTTGAACTACGTTCGACCTGAATTCTCATGAATGAGATACGTAGGCGGCCTATGTCGGCCTCGGTCGGTTTCTTTGTAAATTTTCTTATTTTGTTACCTTTGAGAGGGAACTACGTTTGACCTGATTCCTGCCTCAACGGGATACGTAGGCGCCATAAGGGTTCGGTCATATCTCCCGTAAGATTTATATTCCTCTTTACAATAGAAACTGGACAGAATTTTTGAGAGGGTCTCAAAAATTCTCGAGAAAAAGATTACTCCTCAACAAGACAAGACTGAAGATATGTCGAGATTTGCAATCGGGACAGAATTTTTGAGAGGATCTAAAAAATTTATAGTCAAAGATAAATTTGAGACATGTAACTGGGACAGAAATTGTGAGGATGGCCTCAAAATTTCAACATGGGTTCATCTGTCTGGAGTGGCTTTGAATACTCCCCATCGCATAATAAGATAGACCTCCAAACATCAGTCTCAATGAAGTTCGCTCAGCCTGATGTGACATGACACTTGGTTGTGACCTTTTTCAAAATACTACTTCTCGAAAATTTATTTTCTTAAAGATTTTCCTTTATGTTTCATTTGTTTTGGCATGAAATATTATCTTATCTATCAAGAGTTGGGAGGTCAGGAAGATCAACCAGAGATAGTAGGACGAGGAGCAGACAACTGAAGAATCGACACAGATCAGTCCGTTTTAAAACTAATAATTTTTCTGTGGATGCAGGTTTATAACTTTGCTTTGATATCAGCAAATTCCTCCGATCGAGGAATATAGAGAAGTCAAAGGGGGAGAAAGCTCCCCCAAAATTAGCAGTGCTCCTATAGACAGAGGAATTATTTTATATTGCTTATACAGGAGACTTGGGAATATGAATGGTTTATTTCAGTAAATTTCCGATAACATGAAGTCTATAAGGAATGTCCAGCTACATTCGAAGGTGAACCAAGCAAAAATCTCAAGAAAGGGTTTACGGTTTCTGTAAAGGACGTCATCTGCATCATAATGTCAGATATGATATTATACGTTACCCTGAGGGGTCATTTATTTTATTGTCGATCAAGACGATACATTACCCGGAGGGGTCATTTATTTTATTGTCGATCAAGACAATACATTACCCGAATGGGTCATTTATTTTATTGTCGATCAAGATGATACATTACCCAGAGGGTCATTTATTTTATTGTCGATCAAGATAATACATTACCCGGAGGGGTCATTTATTTTATTATCGATCAAGATAGTACACTACCCATAGGGGTCATTCATTTTATCATCGATCAAGACTATATACTATCTGGAAATTCATTTTACCATTATTGTCAATTGAGATGATATGATTATCCAAAAAACACCCAGAAGATCACTATATTGCTCGATTGAAGCACTATCTTCAATTGGTACCGAGGACGACACCAAGAACAAATATTCATGCATCGCGGAAGATCATGCATCGCGAGTCAATATTCATGCATCGCGGAAGATCCATGCATCGCGAGTCAATATTCATGCATCGCAGAAGATCCATGCATCGCGAGTCAATATCCATGCATCGCGAGTCAATATCCATGCATCGCGGAAGATCCATGCATCGCGAGTCAATATTCATGCATCGAGGAAGATCCATGCATCGAGAGTCAATATACATGCATCGCGAGTCAATCATCGCGGAAGATTCATGCATCGTGAGTCAATATTCATGCATCGCGGAAGATCATACATCGCGAGTAAATACTCATGCATCGTAAGTTAATATCCAAGAGTCACGAGAAGATTTCATACCTCGCAAAAATTATGCGTCGCGAGAAGATTTCATACCTCGCAAAAATTATGTATCGCGAGAAGATTTCATACCTCGCAGAAGTTATGCATCGCGAGAAGATTTCATACCTCGCAAATATTCATGCATCGCGGGAAGATATTCATGCCCCCCAAGAAATCATGCACTACCAGAGAAGGAATCGTGCATCTCAAGAGAAATATTTACCCATCAACATCAACTGCATCTTGTATTTGGAAAGATTAGACGCCGAAAGAATCATTAAAGACGACATCAAAAAATATCAACAATGCATCAGCTTTTATTTTTTTCAACATCAAATGAAGAGTACATCGAAGATTATATTGCAAACATAAGACATAAGCTTTATTTTCTTTACGTCAAAACCGATCGATTTGACGTCAAATGTTGAAACTAAGTAATGGTAAAAGACACTGTCTCCCATTTGAATTGCATTTTATGCTGACGAGTTTTATCTCAGTCTTTGTAGAGAGCATCCGAAAGGATGAATTCTCCTGAACCACAGGCGCGAACGACATAAAAAAGGATGCAGCACAACGTGAAACTTTTTCTTAGCGGCGAACTAGGACATAGTCCAAAGAGGATTGTCAAACTCTTAGGACGCGAGCAGAGGAGCGACTTCCACCATAATCAAACCACACCCCTATCAGAAGGCATGTGGGTTTTTCTTTGGCTTTTTTCAGGTTTGGTCTCGCATCCGGAAATTTCAATCTACCGAAAGCAAGTCTCCAATCTGAGTGACAATGCACCAAGAGCTTTGGAAATTATGTCCGTGTAAGTTCTTAATTATGGGTGTGAAGCGCGCCACATTCATGGATAAGAGGTTACAAGCCTCCTTTTCATACTCGTTTAATTTTGTCACTTATCCAGAACCAAAGGTTGTTTAACATAATAGATTTCCTTTTCAACCGATCGAGTCGAACTACAAGCAGCCTGATTCCTGAGGTTTAAGCATATGTAGGCGGGCTCAACATTGAAAACTTGGCTGTATTCCAACATCCTCTCTTAAATCTTATTCCCGAGTATCCCGATCCTTTCATAATTCAACATCGAGGTAGCTTTTGAATTTATTCAAAATCGTGCGTTAAATCAAGCTTATTGAACTACAATTGGCCTGAATTCTCATATATCCTGAGATATGTAGGAAACCCACTTCTGGGGTTCGGCCGTAATTTCTTGAGTCCGTACCAAATCCCTTTCCTAAAATATGAAGATGAGGTCGGTCAAAATTGATTTGGTCAATTTCATTTTCCTCGATTTCTTGCATCAATCCCAAGTAAAATGAGGGACAGTTGTTGTGGCCATCCTCTTGCCTTAAGCACTTTCCAGATCAATTTTGAACCCATTCCATCTGTCCATTATTCAATCAACAGCCCACTCCCTTTTCCAACCCAAAAATTCCAAATTAGTCCCAGCCCAATCTAAACAAAACCCCGACCCGGCCCCATTTGTTTTCTTCTTTACAAGAAGAAATCCGCAACAGACGCGAATTTCCCATAAAGAAAGCACCTCCACTTCCTCAACGCGTCCAATGCGTGAAAGTCCAGACTACCAGCAAGCGTCAAACGCAAGCGAGACGCCAGCGCGTACTGCTCAATTCCACCGAGCGGCGAGTTCACGATGCAAGAAGAACGCGTTCGTGGTGTATCAGCATTCAGTTTCTTCGTCGTCTTCCTCACTGCGCTCGTACGATCTTGTGCAAACTTTCCGTGATTTTACCCACGCAAATCGTCCTTGCAGAGCGAGATGAGGACACGTCACCCGTCCAGTACGAAGGATCGATCTCGTCCCTCCACCTCGCTTCAAATCTGTTCGAATTCATTTGGAATCGGGAGAATATTTGATTCGGATATGATTTTGGATTGTTTTTGAATTCGAAATAGGCCTAAAGGGCTGATCCGTTTTCATCCATCTTTACTCAAGTTGGAACCCTAAATTCCCCTCTATATAAGTTTGTTCTCTTTTTCCTTTTTGGGGGGATTATTTTTTTTTGAGTTTTTCTCTGAAATCGTTTAGAGCAAGAGTTTTTTTTAGTTGAGGTTTGGCATACATGAAGAATCTTCTCTTCTGGGTCCAATTTTTTTTTCTCTGCACAGAAATAGGGAGCAACACTAAGAAATTTCACTAAGGAAAATATTCAAGGATTCCGATTTTGGACTAGAAGAAAGTTTTAAAAAAAAGGGTGTGAAAGAGTTAGAAAAACAGAGGAGATAGAGTTAGATAGTTGGAAAAGAAAAGAGCAGACTTTTGAGATAAAACACACTAAAAATATCAGCGATACCGGTAGCTTCTTTTCGACATCGTTCAATTTTTATCGATTTATGCTCGCGTCTGCCTCTGTTTGGTTTGCCGGAATCGTAGGGGGTTTGAGGTTTGTCGTGAAAGGCTCTTCTCCAGATCGTCTCGTCCCAACTCGCTACTCAGAAAAAGGTAATACTCCCTCCCAACATATACTTTCATTATAATATATTATTTAGTTTAGTTTTCTTCTCTCGTTTTGATTGTTTATGTTAAGTGTCATGCCTAGTTTTAGGTTGTTGGTTGTACGATTCACTTTCTTTGGATTAGTTTAATTATCTTTAGGCTTGCTATGTCATCTCAAATTATTTGGGGAAATAGAGTAAATATATATGTTTATCGTTACAAGCTGTGTGATCCAAGTCTCGAAATGGTTCTTTTAGTGGTATATCTAAAGGAGTTGGATAAGGTGTTGCTCCTGTTAAGTCCCAATATGCTAAAAAATTTGAAATTCTTATTTATTTCCATATTGTCATAAATCTATAAGGGATGAGCTTCTTTAGATTTCTTTTGTTCTTCTTTAATGTGATCTCTTTGATTAGTCAGAATGCAACTCTCCAAATATATTTGCTTGTTGCTCGAACTCTCTTTCTAAGATATTGTGTTGTGGTATTGTTCATATGGATTACCTTAGTGATCGATTGGAATTTGTTGGTGTGACATTTCATTAGAATCTGAGATCATGTAGTCTTGTTTCTATCTAAGTTTTGCGGAATATGTGTGGAATTGTGTGTGTTCCATCGATAGGCTCTATTTGCTCTTAATATAGTATTGCAGTTGGATTTTCTTTGTAGTTTGCTTGAATCTGTTGGAGAGAACCCTTCAAAGTGTCATTTTCTTTTATCTTCATATGCTTATACCATTACTTTTCGATTATTATATGATGTATTTGGAACCATTCATGCCAATACGTTGATAGCATGTCTCTGTTTTACCTTGCCTTTATGGCAAGGGTAGTAGCAATCTAAATGGATTTATTTCAAAGTGAAATGATGTCTCGAGTGCTGTATTCTTTTTAGTTTTAGTTAAATTTTAATTCATGTAGAGACAATGTAGTTAGTTATTTTCGCATATCTTGTTTCTTGATAAATCATATCTTTTCTTTAAAACTTTCATTCGTGTTGACTGCAAATTTAATTCATAAAAAATGTCCATGTTTTTTCCTCCTCTTAAGCTAATTGATGATTATGTTACACCGATCTTCACTTGATTAGTTCTCTGATTAAATTTTCCTTTGATTCATGTGACGTCAAGTAGAATTCTGGCTGTTTCTTGTTGCTTGGCATATGAGTATTGACATATATTGAGTCCTCCAGTTCTAAGATTATTATGCATATCAAATTGAAGTTAGTTTGGCATATAAGTTTTTCTTAACAGTGATCTATCAAAATATATTGTTTTAATTTCAAAACTTCTCTAAAATGCATTGGCTCGAACAGCTTTCCTAGCATGCATATTATCATGTTTTTTTTATGGCTTGCGTAATTAAAGTTCTCATATAAATAAGGGCATGAATTAGTTATGTGTGCCCTATCTTTTCTATGATCTTTCGGTATGAGATTTGCCATCTAGCACTATTGAAGAATCTGGCTTCTTAATTTATATAGTGATCTGTATGTTTGTGTGATTATCTTAGCATTGATTGGTATAGTGACTAAGCATATACATCGTATGTTTTTTTTTCCATGTGCATTGGTTACATTATATATTTTAAATGTGCACTTTCTGATAAAATGGAGTGAATTGTTTAGTTTGACGGGAATTTATTCATAATCTTCGACGTTCCTTCTTAGTCGATATGGGAATTCATTGTTGTGTAGTGTCTTACGTGATTTATCATATTGTCCTTATTCCTCATAATTTGACACTTACGCTTTTTTTTTTTTTTATATCGCATGTGAAATTCGTTCGAGTTTACCACGAACTCTAGCCTTCCCTTTGCATTTCGAGAGAGCCATAAAGGCTCAAAATTCCATTCATCGAGTCAAGCCATAAAATTGACGTACAGGTTCCAAGGTTTAAAGGATTGAAGGAAGTCGAAGAAGTTGGAGTAGAAGACCCTTTCATCTTTTCATATTTTTGTGTTTTGTTATTTTAGGGCCTAAGCCCATGTTGTCTTTTCTTTTTCGTATTTACTATTTATTTTATATGATTAGAATAGGACAGGTACGAAGATAAATGGGTTAAAAACTCAAAACATTTGGGTCCAAATTCCGGTCCAGCCGGACAGAAAACTCGGGTTTGGACCCTAATCTCTCTCTCTCTCTCTCTCTCCCTCTTTACGTGCTTTTAATTATTTGTTTGATTGTCGTTAGTCTTAAGGTTAGAAATCCGAATCCCCGCAAATGCCGTATTGTTTTAACGACTTAAATCAAGTTTAAGTAACTTCAAAATAATAAAGTTAGATATTTCACTTAGATGCAAGTTAAGTTTTCATTTCCAAACAACTCTAAATATTTTTTATTCCAAATCAATTTAAGTTAAGTTTTAGCCAAATAAAATTAGTTGTCGGATAATTGTATTAAGCGGATATTTTAGGTGCCTAACACCTTCCTAAGATATAAATAGGAATCTCCGAACCCTTTAAAAATCTTTCAAAATTGATTTCTCTTTTAGTCAAATTGAGAAAAGTTTTCTTGATTTTTTCTTTAAAAATTAAGTGGCGACTCTCAAAAAGTCGAAAACTCTTACTAAAAATCTTGAAATATTTTCCGAATAAAACAGGTGTTTGTTATGTTGAATTTATATGTATGTGTTTGTTGTGTAACTTTATATATAGGTGCTTATTGTATGTTGTGATTGAATTTATATAAAGACATACATAATACATAAATGTGTTCCTTAGTTTAGCTTTATTTACGTTTATGTCATTCAACTTTAGGTATGCACTAGTAGGCGCTTAAACTTGTATAAAGTTGAACAAGTAAATACATGAGTTCTACATGATATTATACACAGAGTACATCACATGTGTGTCTATTTGTTCAACTTTATACAAATTTGATGTCTACTTGTACACATCAAAAGTTGAAGGGCATAAATATAATTTGAAGACAAGTTAAAGGAAATATTTATGTATTACGCCTTATATAAATGTCGTTAGTAATATAAAGTGGTAGAATTGAAATATTTATTGTGGATTCAAAAAATTTGTAAGTAAGTAAAATATATGTATGTCACGTGTGAAATAATGAAACTTTTATACTCTTGATTTTCTTTAATTGGAGATATTTTTATTTCTAGTTAAATGGAGGATTTGGACTTTACTATTTCATCACATTTAAGTGATTTGTTAGATCAAGAAGATGAAGAACAAGAACAAAGTAGGAGAGAACAAAGTAGGAGAGAGCAAAACGAGAAAAAATGGATGGCTCTATGCTGGATATAATTTTTTTTTTATATAAATAAGTCAAAATTTAAAAAAAAAAGTTTTTAACTTATTTTTTTAAAAACAAATTATACACCTCTCATCCATCCCCATTGCATCCCACCCCACGAGGTCCATTTCTTCCTTTTCCTAATACTCACCCTTCTTCATCATTGTTAGTTCTCCAGGATGAACTTTTACTATTTTTATTTACGCCTTATTTCTTATTTCCAATTTAATTGAAAATGTTTCTTAAAAGATTTGTTTTTACTTTGTTTATTTTGATTTTACCTTTTTTCTTTTTTCTATTTTTGCTTCGATTAATGGGGGAGAAGGGGTTCGGGTCAGGGCTGGTGTGTGTGGAGAGGTGACGACGGAGAGAATATATTTGAATAATGAATTCCATTTTTTATCATAAAAAATATATGGATGTTGGTCTCCATTATTTTAGCGAACAAGATGTAGATTTATATCTCCATTTTTTTCCAGCAAAGAACCATCGATAGTGATCTTTATTTTTTTGGAAAAAAAGGGAATTTTTTTTACATCTACAAAATTAATAATATAATGATAAGAAAAAGCTAAACAAAACGAAGAACAAAAAGATGGAAATTTATATAAGAAAAAATTGGCATTGAATTGTTTTCAAGAAATGGTTGCAGAAATGACGGGAGTTATCTGCAAAGAGACAAGATTGTTAGTTTTTTTTTAAATAATGAGAGAAATGAAGAAAAAATTTAAAAAGAAAAAGGAAAATGTTAAAATTACAATTTCACACGCTTACCAAGCGTGCATCACACTTTTCATGCCCATAAAATGTTTAAATGGTACAAATTCTAGAGGGTAAAGGTGTTCAATAAGTATAAATTCTAGTTAAGGTGTCTAAATGAATTATACAGATAACTTTAAGGGGCAACAGATGACTTAGCACATTCACAAAAAGTGCTACAACCTTTAACGACATTAATTAATTGTCATTGAATTCAATGTTGTTATATACTTTAGGGATATTTATACAGAGTATCAATTGCCTCTGAAAACACATATTTAATTATAATTAGGCTATTAATTATCATTAAAGATCATTTTTGTTGTAGTGATAACTCATCATTTGATAATTTTTTTAATTTTTGATAAAGAAGTAATAACTCTTTCTGGATTTTTTTAATTAAATTTGTGAACCATAAACTTGGATACTATCGGAAAGACTATCTTTTTGAAAAATATATTAAGAACATGTCTTTTTCTTCTTGATTGTTTGGAAAGTAAAGTCGTCTTTATTATTATTTTTGGATATTTGTGTGTTCAAGTGCTCACAAAATTATCTTGTTAGATTTTAATATGTTATGTTTCAAAATTTTGGTTTAGTATATCCCGTTGTGAACATCCAGATGTCACCTACTGCTTGGTTGATAATTGCATTAATTTTTTGTTACTGGATACTATAACTATAACAATAACTATGTTTTAATCCAAATAAGCTGGGGCCAGTGATATGAAACCTTAAAAATAGTAATGACTATTTTGAGACAATGACCAAAAACATTTATGTGATTGATTACGGACTTGCTTCAGTTTTCACTTGTTCATGTTGTTTGTTGATTGCCACCTGTTAAGTTTCATAGTTGATTTTATACTATTATTCATTGTATATTAGTTTCTATTTTTGGTTGGCCGATTATACCTACCCAGTACATATTGCTCAGTACAGAGCCCTACTCGTGTTTTTTTCTTTGTTTTCATTTTAGGGAGTGCAGCGAGTGTACCAATGACTTCAGCTTGCCCTCAGCTCTAGCCAGTCTCCAGCATATCAGGTTACAGGGTGAGCTATTCATTCAAACTCGTATTGGATTCTCTCGGTCATGACATGATGTCCTATATTTTTGGACACATACCATTTTATTCTTTTATTTTGGTGTATTTGATACTCATAGACTTAGTATTTGGAGATTAGATGTCCTTTATGTGATGACTTTCAGATTTTGGGGATAATGTGTAATAAACTTTAGAGGTTGATTTGATTGGTTACTTTAACAAGTTTTGAGTTTTCGCATTTTATTGTTATTCGTAGTTGATTTATTGGTATATGTTGGTTTTAGATTTCTTGGTTTACCCACTTAGGATGTTAAGTGTGGGTGCCACTCACGACTCATTTTAGCTCGTTACAAACTTGGTATCAGAGCCTTAGGTTCGGTGATTTCATCACAAAAGGACAAGTCTGGTAGAGTCTTGCGGAACGGTATGGGAACTCCTTTACTTTTCTTCGAGAGACTATAGGACTTTAGGAAAACTTCATTCCTTGTTTCTTTAGTGCTACTACCTTAATCTAATTTGTATATGTTGGAGTTAGATTCCTCGCTTCACCCACTTAGGAGGTTAAGTGTGGCGCCACTCACGACTCATTTTGGGTCGTGACAAATAAATATGTCAATTACTACTTCTCTATTTATTATTATACTTAAATGTCTGAAAAATTATTTACACTCATTATTACTCTTTATTAAAAAAAAGGGATAATGCACAAGTACCCCCTCAACCTATGTCTGAAATCTCAGAGACACACTTATACTATACTAAGGTCCTATTACCCCCTGAACTTATTTTATTAATAATTTTCTACCCCTTTTCGGCCTACGTGGCACTATCTTGTGGGTCCAATGCTGATTGACTTTTTTTTTCAAGTTAGTGCCACATAGACCTAAAAGGGGTAGAAAATTACTTATAAAGTAAGTTCAGGGGGGTAATAGGACCTTAGTATAGTATAAGTGTGTCTCCAGAATTTCGGGCATAGATTGAGGGGGTACTTGTGTATTTTCCCTAAACATATAATTAAAAGTCTCAATATTTACTACTTTAATATTTCAAGATATTTGTCTATTTTTTTTCTACTTTCACTTTTGTTAAACACAATGGAATAGTATAAAAAGAGAAGAAGTTGATTTTCTTGCATTTTTAATAAAACTAAAACACCCAACAAATGTTGAATAGTTCATGAGATTATTTTTTTTGTCTTCGTTATTTTATTTTTTCCTTCTTTTATTTATTTTAAAATTCTTATCTCATAACTTATACCAAATTGAACTTTCATTTTAATTAATATTATTAACTCTTTTTCTTTAAAATTTTATTCATAACCCTCAACTATTTAATTTTAAAATTTAAGATACCTTATGATATTAATTTCTTCAATTTTGTCTATATAAATTCATATTTTGTTTTCATTAGATTCCTACTCAAGATTATTATTTTTATTTCATATTTGAAATAGTGATATTCTATATTATTGTTTTAGTGTCAGGTTTTATACTTTAGTTTGACTCTACGAAAAGGCTCTTGGATATGGATAGAAGGGGTGCCTAATAAAAGCTCAAAAAAAATTGCATCGATTATATGATTTTTTATCATCTTTGTTTTTGTGGTTAAGGACTTGACAAAATTGTGTTGTTATTTTTCTCTTTTTACTTACTTTTTCACATATTCTCTTTCTCTATTTTAAAATTTACGTTCTTATAAATTTTTTTAATTTATTAGATTATATTTTCATTTAGGCTCAAATTAGTCATTTATAACTTTGTCAGAACACAACTAAGTATGTTATAGACGTTTTAATTTTATTACTCATGACTCAAAAATGCATATTAAGTATTGAAATACGGAATTATTATGTATTTCATATGGTGAAGAACCATTTAAATTTGTTCATTTCTTCTACTTCTAATGAATCACCATACACTACTAAAAAAACAGTGAATACCGACCTCCAGAGGTCAATATTCCCTGAAATACTGACCAAAAACCAACTTCCCAGCTTAGGTCGGAAAAGCTTGGTCGCTATTCAATTCTGACTTCTGAAAGTCGGTATTTACTGACCTCGAGAGGTCAGTATCAATTTATGTTGATAAAATTCATTATTTTATTTTCCAACTTCTGAAGGTCACTTTTATAGATTTCTTTACTTTTTCATTTTTATTATTTTCGTCTTCAAGAGGTCAGAATATTTAATTATCATATTTTGAAATACCAACCTCCGGATGTCGGTATGTTTTAATTTTGTTTTTTCTTAATTTTTAAATTCTGACCTCCGAAAGTAGGTAGTCTTATTTTTTATTTTTAAGATTCCGACCTTCAGAGGTCGGTAGTTTTATTTCTTATTTTTGAGATTGCAACCTCCGGAAGTCGATATTTTTTATTTCTTATTTTTTAGATTCCGACCTCCAGAGGTCGATATTATTATTTCTTATTTTTTAGATTCTGACCTCCGGAGGTCGATATTTTAATTTTTTATTTTTTAGATTCTGAAATCGGAGGTCGGTATTTTATTTCTTATTTTTGAGATTCCGACCTCCGTAGGTCGGTATTTCTGCTACAAAAGTGCCAACATTGAGCTGCAATTTTAGTATCCCACTTGCATATTTATATCAAAACAACCCAAATAAGCTATTTCAAAATAAACTTCATCCAACCCGAACAATTTCAAATTAGCTATTTTAAAATAAACTTCATCCAACCAAAACAACACAATATTTTCAATATAAACTTCATCCAACTTCAAAATAAACTTCATCCATCTTCAAAATAAACTAAAATACGATCAATCAATTCCAAAAATATAGAAGTCTAAAATGTCAAACCGATACAACTACTCCTTATCACCCTCACTCTCCTTATCAAACTTATCATTCTCATCACCCTCCTTATCAGATCCATCACTGCTTGTCGAACAAGGATGAAGAATATTTCCTGATTCAAAAAGAAAAGTTAGTTGGGACTGAAGCGCTGCATACCTCTTGTTCTCTGCTTCTTTTGTTGCCGCAATCTCCTCCTCTCTCTTCCTCTCTCTTTCTTCTCTCTGTCGACTACAACAACAAGCTCGACATTGAGAAAAACTATCTTACCCTCCATTATAGATATTGTCTATTTATCCCCGCAATCGAAGCTAGATGATGATGAACCACAATATCAATCCTGCTTCTTTTGATATGTCTTTTCTGGATAGCCGTAGAATGAACCTCTAATAATTCACCTACACTTTGTTTCCAAAGATTCTCACTTTCTTTTTGTGTAAATGAACTGTCCCGGCTCTCAAGAGGTAGAGTACTACGATATTCCTGAGATATTCGTATAAACCTATCATGTAATTAAACAAAGAACTCTATAAGAATGTAATATATACAAGGGGAAAAAAAGATTAGCTTGCATGGAGTTATTACATATGTATCTTGAGCACATGTCTCAACCCATCTTTCTTCTTCTCCGGGGTTCGTACTCTTCGTGACATGTGTAACCTTGAACATCTCTTCTATAGCTACCGGCGTACCCAATTCTTTTTCCTGCAAATAACATAAATAGAATTTAATCTCCAAAAACTACATATCAAAAAAGAAAAAAATATATTTTACAAAATTAAGAAAGTATACCATTCTTTCCTTCCTAGTAATTAGGCTAATAGCTCCACCAGTGTGCAAAAAGTCTCCCTTTGCTGATGCGCGAGCCATCTTCCCAATCTCACTCCTCTTTTTAAACTTTTCATCAATACCCAATGTTCTAGTAACAGATCCCATCGAGCTGGTACCGTAAACTTAGGAATTCTATTTTTTCCGACATTCACTAAATGTGCTAGAAAGCAACTTTGAAGCTTTAACCTTGAAGTTCGCTTGAACTTCTTCCTCATGTTCGGGAGCCCATAATAGTATTTCTGTAATGAAAAATAACTAAATATTTATTGTTCAAATGAATAGTGAATTTAAATGTATATGAAGTGAACTTAATTGATCCACATTCTTAACCTAAATTCATTTAACATCTGCGCCATGTTGTTAATTGGAATCGAACTCCATGTTGGGTACACACCATTATAGTGAGTACCGATGCACTTTAAAGTAATCTTTGTCATACCCACATCCGGACGTAAGCTGAAATATGAGTTCATTGACATAGAGTGGTAAACAAAAAATAATCAATCAATTAAATAAATATAGATAGACAAATGAAAAATGAAACATGATTAAATCATACTTGTGTCCTAACGGCTTGATGACAAGTCTCCGAAAATTGTCTCTATCGCTTGGCTGAGGACCACGTGCATCTGAGTGCTGGGTGGTGGGAGTATTAGGCTCCGAGACATTGGATTCAAGATGAAGATTGGAAAGTCCAACTGATCCACTATTATTATTCAAATTATTGCACTAACTAGCACTAGCTGATGGTATGGTAGAATCACGACCAAGATGGGAATAGCCCTACAATGTTTGGTAACGTGATCTAGGTACCACAGTAGGTGTATATATAGTATAACCAGATTGTGGAGCCACATGAGTAGAGGCATTATGTGCCTGGTGTGCCGAGTGAGTAGCTAAAACTGAGGCTTGTTTTGAAATATTAACTCTAGAGGGATCATTAGATATCACGACCCAGTGGACCTTCTCATAGCATTGGCCTTAGATTTTTTTTCTGGATTTGCTAACATTTTTTATTTACCCTTGTCTTTATCTACCATCTATATCAATTAAATATAAAGATTAAAAAAGAATAGTACAAAATAATGTCATAATGTCGAATAAATATATCAAACAAAGTTATCATAACATAACACTTAATCCAAATAGTCTTTCACAATGACGAACAAACATTAAAACTGTTAAAATATAAAGTATACTAAAATATGAATACCTAAAAATGTAACACCCCGTAGCCAAAACAGACCAAAAATCAGTTTTTCAGAAAAATCTACTGGTGCAACCAACGGTGGCATCAAAGGACCGTAGCCTGACCCACGATCCGTCCTGCACAACCGTCGATGGGATCAGAAACTCCCAAAAATTTCAGCCCAATAAAAATTGGTTAAGTCTTGGACGACGAATGGACTTACGGTCCGTAGGTCAGACGACGGTCTGTAGTCCGTGATCGTCGATCAAGACTCCCTTCACCCACTCTCTGACAAGAGCTACGGATGACCAGCACGATCCGTAGGTGGAAAATTTGCAGACAGTTAAGGGGAAATGCAGTTGGGTCAAATTTAAATGGCAATACCTCTTAGCGCAAAATGAATTAGGTGTCCTATGACCTACCAACAGATAGATGATTGAAATATCTTTCCATATCCACCGACCTTGATAAAATCAGACCTCCGAGTAAAAAGTAATGCCCATTTTAGTAAAGGCCTGTCGAACAGGCACAATCGACGGACCCAACAACGGGGCGTCGGTCAGACGACGGACCGTCAGTCCTGGCCGTCGTTTGGTCCGACAGCAACTTTCCCAGGGGTCTTTTTGACCTTTCCCACTCCGTTTAAACCCTAAGTTACATCGTTTTGACCCTAAATCATCATACTTTAGTCAGTTTAAGCCTAGAAACATAATTAAAACATATCCAAGTCAAATCATTAAATCAAAACTGAGAAAATTAGAAGCAAGAGAGGAGAAAAAGCTCAAGAACCCTAGTTCAAGAACGCCACAAGCTCCAGCAGTTCCAGCCCCAAAACTTAAGTATTTTTCCGTGGATTTCATCACCAGGTATGTGGGATTTCACTAGTGGGTTCCTTTCACCCATTGGGTCCCTAGTTTTCAATCAGTTCTTGATTCTCTTGTCATGATTAAACCTAGGGTTTCTAGAACTTTGATAGAACTTCATGAATTTATTAAATATATGTTCCAAATCAGATTATCATGTTATTACTCAGATCATCGCATGAATTTTAGAACCCTAGCTTTGTATTTCTTTAGTTCTTGAATTACACATGCTAGGTCAGATATTTCAGACACTTCAGATATACATGCCTCAGTTATAAATGCATAATTACCAGATTAATTGTTGCATTCTCAGTTTGCATGTTCAGTTTTGAGTTATCCAGTATTTACAGAAATTCAGACATAATCAGTTAATTTACAGAATTCATTGGGAGTAGCATAATACCGAGTCGGACTAGGGTTTAGCGTACCCAATAGTCCCAGAACTACTAGCCAAGTAGGTTATAAGTCCCCTCTGTGGGTAATCAGTTTAGTGATCACGCCAGCATGCCTTTATACCTTTGGCAGGGTATATTGGGTCCTCTCAATGGGGCGTATACATCGGACTCCACATTTAGCTCATGTGGTTTTATTATCGGTTATTAGTAGCTCCCACAGTTCAGTCAGACTCTCTGCATTGACCATTTATCAGTATATTCAGTATTCAGTTTCAGCATGTTATAAATTGGTCATTGCATTCAGTTAGCTCAGAAATTCAGTATATTATGTTCAGTTTATTATACTTGCTTTTGTGCTTGTTCATTTATGTTTTATTTCAGCTTTACTCCATCCTACATGCTCAATACCTTTCAAGTACTGACGCATACGTGAGCTACATCTTATCATGATGTAGGTTCAGGTTCTCAGCATCCAGATCACGCATAGATCGATTTTCGATCTCCAGTTCAGCAGATTAAGTGGTGAGTACTCATTCTCCGAGGACAATAGTCATGAGTTTCTTTTCAGTATTTAGTCTTTTGGTTTCAGTTTTTGCTAGATTTAGCTGGGGTTGTCCCAGTATTTCTAGTCCAGTTTAGAGGCTATTTTCAGACATAGTTAGATTCAGCTTAGTATTGAGTTAGTATTTCTTTTGTATTAAACTCATTGTTTCCATATTATATCAGTTTTAGCATATGGGTATTCCCCATCTTTTCAGATTAAATTGTGATTTATCTTCCACATCAGTTTATTATTCTTTAGTATGCTCATGATCATGCCAGCAGGAATAGCTTGGGATCACTTGTGGTCCTAGGTTCCGTGTCCGCGTCTCGGGGGTAGCTCGGGGCGTGACCAAAACTCTACCAACTAAACATAAAAATTGTTCTTCATCCTCTTCTCATGTTTCTTCATCATTTATCCATTCACTTGCATCATTTTCCGAGTTTCCTCCTCATCTATCCATTCATCTTCTTCAAAAGTTTCCTCCTCATCCTCCTCCAAATTTGTTGGCATATCTAAATCTTCTCTATTAACTTCTTCTAAAATGTGATCAGGATGCTCCAAATTCATTTTTAACTCAGCATCCACCACCTGATGAACACTTGATATTTCATTTTGATATGCAACATCCAATTCATTCTCAACTTCCACTCGCCCCATCGGTTTTGTTTTGATTACAACTCACCAATCATACTTATCCCTACACAACGGATAAGGAGCATAGTACATTTGTTTAGTATTCAGTGCAATAATAAAAGGATCATAAGCCTCATACTTCCTAGTGTGCCTGACTTCAATGATATTATGTTGCTTAAGCTTCCTCGTACCTCTTGAAGTTTGATCAAACCACTTGCATAGAAAAAGTACTATTTGTTTGATTGGCCAACCCGAATACTCCAACTCTAAAATCTCCTGTAGGATGCCAACATAATCAACATTCTCGTTTTGATTTCTATCATCACCTTTAACCCAAACACCACTATAATTTCTAAGCTATCAGACTCATTTACTTCAGCTAATTGAATTGTGGAAGCTTCTTTAATCTCCAACTCATGCGCTTCTTCAATTTCCAATTCATCACCATCATCTAAAAAGTTATTGTCATCAATTTGGAATGAATTTTGTTGCAAATTCTATAAGTAGTGTTTTGCTTGATTCACTCGTCACAGTGAAATAACAAGATCATAGTTTCACCACTCTTATAAGGGATTTGTATCTTACACTGAAGATGCGCTCCTTACAGTGAAATAAGAATCGCATAATTTCATAATTCAAGCTGAATTTGGAAATATATTTTTGCTAATCTGGAAATCTGTTGGCCATGATTTTTACATATGTTGCATATCTATGATGTTTCCAACGGAACAAAAATCGCATTATTTCAAGGTTGCTACGCCAACTTATTGATTTTCTCCCGAAGTTGCTGAAAGCTGAAAAGTTGAGCGAGACAGAACTGGAGCTAACTTTGAAATATACTTGTACTAATCTGGAAGATTTTGGCCGTGATTTTTACATATATTGTACTTCTATGAGTTATGCTTCCAACGAAAAAGTAATCACATCATTTTGAGCCTCCTACGTCGAGTTATTGATTTCTCCCAAAGTTGCTCAAAGCTGAAGAATTGAGCGAGGCAGAATTTGAGCTGACTTAAAAATATATATCTACACTAATCTGGAGATTTGTTGGTCGTGAGTTTTACATATGTTACATTTCTATGAGTTATGCTTCCAATTAAAGAAGAACCACATTATTTTTATACTCCCATATAGAGTTATTGGTTTTCTACTGTAGGTGCTCAAAGTTGAAAAGTTGATCAAGGCAAAATTCAAGCTAACTTTGGAGTAGTAGGCGTACTAAGCCGAAAATCTTTCAGTCACGAGTTTCACACATATGGTTTATTTGTGTGGGTTATTTTTCTAATGAAATGACACTCCTCATTTGAGGGTTCCTACTATGAGTTAGTGAATTACAAACATAAGAGCTCAAATCTAAAATCTTAGAAAAAGTTGTCCGACATATAAGAGCAAGTTACAAATCACACGACAAGCATTTGAAATAGAGAAATGAAAGAAGGCATTTGAGAAGAAAAAAGACAGCACTTTGATTCATTCAAGAAGGATTTTCACTACATCATAGCAATGTTCCAGAAAACAGACAAAAAAAACACAATAGAAAAAGAAAATGAAAGAGAATGTCCTTATGGAGGAAGAATACAAAGGAAAGAGCTCATGAGTAAGAATGTCTCAGCCTCCTCCTTTAGCTTAGCTAGTTCTTTTATTTTTGTTTCCGATAAGGGGATGATTTTCTCGATGACATGAATTTCATCTTCACAGTTAGTGATAGTCTCTTAATTTTCAGACAGCCTCTATGGTTTTCTTCTTCTTTGAAGACAACACTTTTAACTCTTTTTCAGCTCCTGTATAGACTTTGTCAAGCTCTTCCAAGTGTTAATCCATATTGACTTTCTACTCATTTGCGATAGGGCTGCATATCGGTCGGTTCGGTTCGGTTTTGAACACTATCGGTTTTACTTATCGGTTATCGGTTTGTAGACTAGCTAAACCATTAAAGAACCATTAAGTTTTCGGTTTATCGGTTATCGGTTAATCAGTTATCGACTCTTATCGGTTCGATTATCAGGTTAACCGTTAACATCTCATCCAATTTTTTAAAATAAAAATCACATGAATTTGAAGATGATGTAATTAAACTAATTAAGTCTACAGAATTAGCAAATTGCAATTTGCAATTTGCACTGCAATTTGCAGGCAGAAAATGAAATGCAAAATTGCAAATTGTATAAGCAGCAAAAGGAAAAGTTATGTATAAGCAGCAACAACAACAAAAATGAAATGCAAAATTGCAAATTGTCTTTCATATTACTAATACAACAAATACCTTTCAAGTTTAACTTTTGTCTTTCTCCTGCAGTCCTGCTCCTTCTTGTTCAACACAACATCAACATTCATCACTTAACAGTTAACACTACAACACCTGTACAAGACATATATAAACTTTGCAACACAAATCTGAAATCTCATAATAAAATAACATGATAAAGCAGCAACAAACTGTATCAGTGGTTAAAGACACCCTTTGTTGTGTTTCCTTAAAAACAGCCATCACCTTACGTTTTTCTTCATCAAAAAGATCAAAACAGTCACGAGTCACAGTGGTACGGGAAGGAATGTGGAAACAAGGTTGTGCTACTTTCATAAATTGTTTAAAACCTTCTTTTTCAACAAATCTGAAAGGAAGCTCATCAATAATTACCATACGACACAAGGCCTTTCTACACTCTTCTTGATCAAATTTCCATGGAACAACAATAACATCACCATTGTTACCCCCTATCATTGGTTGAAATGCTAATCTTGATTGTTTAATATCAATATTATAAGGCATCTTTGTGCATTTGTTTATATGAGTAAGCATTGACGTTGTACCATGTTCTTTTGTGTCAGCAAAATACTCTTTCTTACAATAGTTACAAACAGCCTTTTCAGTTCCATCAGAATCAGTTTTACGAGTGAAATGATCCCACGCACGAGATCTTTTTTTCCTTCCTTTCCTTACTTTAGACTCAATAGTTTGACTTTGATCTATTACATTTGAATTAGAAGCCCCACTTTCACGAATAACCTTATCAATTATGATATTTTCAGCCATGGTACATTCACCAAAAACTGCGAAAAGATATAAACACTAAGTAGTTTTATTAAAGAAAGAACTACAAAGTACAAACAATAGGCTAAGTAGTAAGTAGTATCATATTTTTACACACTTGACAATAGACGATTAGACACATCACAGTAAACAGTTCACACAAAGAAGCAAATTTAAATTCTGAAATTTGAGCTTTTTACAACCAACAAATGAACAAATCACATTTAAAGGAGTAAATGTACAATGGATCTTTGGCTCGATGATCTTATTCGCTGGAACTATTATGGTACAACAAATAAGTAGAATAACTAAAAATCGTAATTCGTTACCTTTTGTCTAACGCCTGCGGCCCGAGTGACTGACTGTAGTAGTGGAGATGGAGTAGTCGTCGCCTGAGGTGGAGTGGTCGTCGCCTGAAGTGGAGGTAAGAGGAGAGCGGGCGGCGGCTGTAAAACTGTTGAACCCTAAATCGTGAGAACTGAGAAGTGAGAAGTGAGGAATCAGGAATGGATTGTAAATTAGATATTTAGGAATAAAAAATAATTGTAATTGTTGACAACTTACTGTGATTTGTGTTAGGGATTTTGGGTTATGATTTCTATTGAAATTTGGGCCTAATTTTGAATATGGGTCGGCTGGGCATGCCTGTCAAGTGTCAACTAATAATGGGCCTTATCGGGGTATCGGGTAGGCCAAAATTTTGGCTTCCCAACCCGACCCCCGAACCAATTACCCAATAAAGTAATTTCCTAAATCGAGCCTAGAACCGTTAGCCCATTAACCCGGATCGTTAGCCCAATAACCCGAAAATCGGTTCGGGTTAATGGTTTGACCCAATTTTTGTACAGGCCTAATTTGCGGTATCAATACATTGTTGTGCAGTAGAAAGAAACTCTTGATAAGAATCTCATGTTATCTTTTGAGAAGTGGACTGCCTCGCAGCATCGTAATCTCCATATTTCTTTAAAAAATCTTCAAGCAAAATCTCCAAAGGAGAAAGGTTAATGATGTTTGTCGCACCCTATTTTCGTTCCGGCCGAAAACAGTTCGCAACATAATATGGCTGACACTCTGACTATTTGAAAAAAATTATTTGTTTTAGAGTCGCCACCTAAATTTTAAGGAAAATATTAGGAAAACCATTTTTTAAATATGTAAAATGTAAACTCTGCTTTGATTTGCGAAACCAGTGAGATTCTGAGTAAGGGTTTTGGTTACTCGAGGGGAAGGTGTTAAGCACCCCTCAGAGCCTATCCGAAGATAGTCCTTAAACTCAATTTAGGAAAATATAATTTAGGAAAACTTGTTTATTTATTCTCTTTAAAATCAATTGTGAGTAAATTTTATTAGTTTTAAGAAGAAAAAAAGAGTAAAACACAAGGTACAACATATATATGTCTTATAAAATAGATTTAATGGTAATATTTCTATTATGTGGTAAAAAAAATAAAAACATAATGTACTTCAAATGTATGATAAATTTATATGTAAGAAAAATATATAGTTGTATCATAATAAACTAACAAAATTATAGATGTTATATTTGTGAAAATTAGTCGGCTTATTAAGACGAGAAATAAAATATAATAGTAGTTTGATGTAAATGTGTAGTAATATGTATAATTTAAATAAAATATATATGATGGAGTTTTTTTTTTCTCTAAAATGTATGAAAATTAGATATTTAAAATATTATATAGAGTTTGCAATTTTTTTAAATATATTTATTACAAAGTGTAGTATATACATGTAGGTTTGTTTAAAACATATGAATGTTTATTATTTTGTTTACATGTAGATATAAGTTAACAATATATTAAGTTCAAAATAATATGTGTAAAATATAGAAAATTATAAAATAAAGAAATCATATTGGTAAAACAAGATAGTAAATATATTATGTAAAGAAAAATATAGAACTTATACCTTTATATATATGACATATATATGTATGTATGTACCTTGTATTTGAACCCGTTGATATATCTAAAATTTGAAATGGCATGATAGAAGAATAAAATATTTTGACAATATTTAGAAAAATAAATAAAGTATAGCCAATAGATTTTATAAAGAGCTGATAAAAAAAAACTATTGGGACTTATTTTATAACTAAACATTTTATGCCATTTTTATTCATAAAAAAACATAGCGCCTAGTTCCAAATTATATTTCAAGAAAAGTAATTATTTTAGCACACATATTTCCAAAATATATTTCAAGAAAATTAATTATTTTTAGCCTAACATATTTCTAAATGTGTTTATTTTAGCATATAAACTATTGTTAAATTTATTTGGCGAACAGTTAGGCATACATGATATGCTCAAACCTTTTGAAATTTCATTTTTTGAAAATTTCTTAAACTATAAGTCCCTTTTCAACTTAAAAGGACTGAAAGATTGTTCTAAGTAAAAAATGTCAACCCATTTTAAGAAAATATATTTTTTCTTTTGTATTTTTGGTTCTAAAGTTGTTTCAACTTAATTTATAAGCATATAATGTTAGCTCACATAAATAAACTTCAAAAATAAAGGACAAGCAATATATCCAAATTTGTAAGTAAAGATTAGCCAACATATCAAAATATTATTAAAATAATGAAAGACAAGGCTAAGGAATATTTGACTCCTAAATTTGCGAGACTCCAAGCATTGCGGTGATCCTAATTTGCTGTTGGCCTAATATGTTAGGCCAATAACGAGTTCAAAAATAAAAAAAAACTTGTGTAGAGCAGCAAACTAAGTGCTTCAACGTCAAGTATCCAACTTCAACCTTACTCCAACTCGAATTCAAAATCGAAAACGGAAAGACGAAAAAAACATAAAAAAAGAATTTCAAATCTAATCCTTGAAATGTCTCTTCTCTTTCTTTTCTCTCGTCCTCTGCCCTCTCTCCCTCTTTTTTTTATGAATGGAACAGGGTATGCCCTTTTATAGGCATAATCGAACCTCAAAGACGGATTTGAAATACGAAAATTTCTAAGGATGGAGTTGCAATTAGATATCAATATATATCCCTTTCTTAGATTTGACATTTCGACCATAAATTCAAATTATTTGAACAAAACATATTCAAAGTAGAGGTGTAGGGATCTGTTTTTCCTATCAAAAGGGCTGATAGAAAAGACTTAAAGTTGACAAGAGAAGGGGAGAAGGCGCATGGGGAAGGAGAGGATGTTGGAGACCGCCGGATATTGTTATTTTCCGGCGGTCCATGGCCGCTCTTGATGGGAGGGGAGGCGCTTTGGGAAGAGGCGTATGGGGAAGATGAGAATTTTGGAGAAAGGGAAGTGTCCTTCTGAAAAAGAGAAGATGAACGTTGCTTTCTTTTCTTTCTCTATTGGGAAAGATGAAAAAATCTTGACTAATTTGGGCCGTCCGATCGTTTGATCGGACGGTTAAGATAAATGATGAGTTAAAAATAAAAGCATTATATATGTATTATAAATAATAGTAAAAGCTGAATTAATCAGGACCATTAGATCAAATTGTAGGGTCGAGATTGATCTAAAGAAGCACAATCCATGTGCTCGCCTATGTGGCATACATGGATTGGCTAGCTAATAAGACATGGATTGCCAAAGTGTCTTAAATTATAATCATTTAAATTATATCATCTTCTTTATTTAATAGTCATAATTTATTAAATTAAACATGACTATTTAACAAGATTAGCCCTTTTTGATAAAATTAGTCACTCTTAAACATTAAATTAATAGAAATTGGTAACTCATTAATTAATTAAGATTTCAAATTTAATAAATGTACGAAAATATCTATTGTGACGAAAGAAATTATATTTGAACAAAAAAAAAATAGACTCAATTTTTTAAGAACGTCATTTATTATTAAAAATAAATGAGAAAGTAAGTAGTAATATATATAATTTATTTACTTTTTTTTTTATAATAAACGACATTTATAGAATAAATTTATTTAATTATTAAAAAAAATCTTTTCGTATTCTTATAAATTCTTACGACATATATTATTATTATTATTATTATATTATTATTATTATATTATTATTATTATTATTATTATTATTATCATTATTATTATTATTATTATTATTATTATTATTATGTGGAGAGCCAAAATTGGGTGTCAACAGCTTGCCCCTTTCTTTGCCCATGGAAGAGAGTAAAGAAGACGTGGACAAAGAAATATTGGCACAAACCAATTTTAGGCGATCCACAAAATTTACTTGAATAATTACTTGGCAAGAATATTTATGGAGTTATGACCGAACTCTGGCTTTCGAGTTGCCTACATATCTCAGGTTTCATGAGAAATCAGGTCATATGTAGTTCGAGAGTGCAGGATTATAGCAAATTTTGTTAAAACAAAATTTGCCCTAGTATCGGATTATGGTAATACTGAAATTTTTGTGGTGAGGTGTGTAGATATTAGCACGAATAGAGAGACGAGATATAGTTCTTAAAGAACGTGAATGAGAAATGCTCTGTAGCGACTTCTACTTAAGACTTAGAATAGGGGGATGAATTTTCTAAAATGCCCCAGTGTCGAGTTATAATGAACTGAGACCTGAGAGAGCTATAAGTAAGTTGAAATTTGGACTTTTGAAAATCTAGTCGAGTTGAGTTTTAAAAGTGAATCCTTGACGTAGCTAGTAATGCTTGACACTGCACTAACTTGCCCTAGTTTGCTGCTGAGAGGGAGTTCCTCGTTGTATTATGTTATCCTGTTGTAATGTATTATCCTGCAAAGGATGTAAAAAGGTGAAAAGTACCTGTTGCGGTTCAAAAATTATAAATTGAAATAGTAATGTAAAGAGTAGAGTGTAGATATTAAAACGATTTTTTTGGTGTCTTTTGTGTTGTAGGTAAAGTAACTTGTAATGTAGAGCCCTCGGCTGGCGGGGCTACTATAATGTAAAGGCCGCATCTGACTGCGTAAAATAACTTGAAATGTAGAGGCCCTCGACTGGCGGGGATGTTGTAATGTAAAGTACGCATCTGACTGCGTGAAATAACTTGAAATGTAGAGGCCCTCGACTGGCGGGGCTGTTGTAATGTAAAGTACGCATCTGACTGCGTGAAATAACTTGAAATGTAGAGGCCCTCAACTGACAGGGCTGTTGTAATATAAAATCCGCATTTGACTGCGTGAAATAACTTGAAATGTAGAGGCCCTCGACTGGCGGGGCTATTGTAATGTAAAATCCGCATCTGACTGCGTAAAATAACTTGTTATGTAACACTTGATTGTTAGTGTATAACAGCGTTGCTACGCTTGTATGCCCCCGGTCGGTGGAGCTTTCGTGACGTCGTTACGATGTTAGCAGTATGAAGTTTGTTATACACAGCCCCCGTTTGGTTGAGCTTTGGTGACGTTGCTATGTACAGCCCCGATCGGTGGAGCTTGATGAAGTATGCTATATACAACCTCCAATCGGCGGAGTTTGAGTGACATTTGTTATGTACAGTCCCCAGGCTTATGGATTTTGGCATTGTTAGAAGGTGGTCTCTGGTTGGCGGAGTTGTTGATGAGGTTAGTTTACAAGCTCCAATTGGTGGAGTTATTTCGACAGAAAACTAACTATACTATTTCGCTACGAGGGCCCTCTTTCTTCAGTATTTTGATCCAGACCTTGAGAATACCTGCAAAAGATAAATGAAGTTTTCTTAGACATACGTTTTCAAATTGAAGTACTTCGAAAAAACTAAAGTAGGGTAAGAGTATTTTGGCTCATGATTGTGAGAAGTCGAATAGCGTTTCCGGTCATGCCCCGAGACTTCATGTTATATTCCTTGATTCCTATAATCCTGCACTCAAAGAAAATTTTAGTTTGGGAGGGGGTGTTGATTTGTGTCGACTCGCGTACTGAAGCCTCGTCACTAGAATCCTTTGACACCTTGTCAGTCCCGCCCATAGTTTCTTAACTTAGAGACATGGTAGATGGATGGGTAAAAAAAAAATAAAAAAATAAATAAAAAAAATATTCCTTTTAAGATTTTTCTTTTTAGCTTATATATTTTAAAAAATAAGTGCACTACGTATTTATTAGATGTGTGTGTGTATACACATATATGTATATATTAATTAATTATCCAGCGTTTTAGATTATGACATGTTTTGAAGTCCATCGAGCTTTCCATTTGTTGACTATATCCAACATAGTTCTGTTGTAGCTTTTACTCTTCTGATGAAGTTTTCCTAGCTCTTTTGTAGATACTGCGATGATTGAGATTCTTCAGATGCTGAGGTTACACGAACTATGAGGTAGTGTTTCCTAAGGGTAAGAAGAAAATAGGAATTATGCAATGCATTGATCGAGCCTGACTCAGGCTGCCTACGTATCCCCAAAAATAGGAATCAGATCATAACGTAGTTCAAATACAAGTAGGAGAGATAGAATTATGTAATGCAATGACCGAGCTTGACTCAAGCTGCCTACGTATCCAAATAGAATCAGGTCAGGACGTAGTTCAGATTACAATAAGAAAGTGAAAAATATGCAAAGAGAAAGTAAGAATATGTAATGCAATGACCGAGCCTGACTCAGGCTGCCTACGTATCCAAGCGAAATCAGGTCAGAACGTAGTTCGAGTACAACAAGGGAGAGTGATAAAAAAAATGAAATGCAATAACCGGGCCTGACTCAGGCTGCCTACGTATCCAAGCGGAATCAGGTCAGGACGTAGTTCAGATTACAATAAGAAAGTGAAAAATATGAAATGCAAGGGACCGAATCTGACAAGGATTGCCTACGTATCCCACCGAGGGAATTCAGGTCAAGCGTAGTTCTATATACATGGAAATAATTATTTTGGGTTTTCTAAGGGAGACCGAATCCGATGTGGGTTGCCTACGTATCCCACCGTGGGAAGTCAGGTCTTGACGTAGTTCTGTTATATGAAAAATGCAAAAGTACAAAAATAAGCGCTAATCATGAGCTCTTCAGATGTAGTATTTCTTGATGGCGTCTGAATTGATCGGCTTTGTGCTAATTCTGCCGTCCATTTCTGCTAAGATTACTGCTCCTCCGGAGAGTACCCTATGAACCATATAGGGTCCTTGCCAATTTGGTGCAAATTTCCCTTTGGCTTCTTCTTGGTGAGGAAAGATCTTTTTCAATACTAATTGCCCCGGTGTGAACTGTCGAGGTTTGACTTTCTTGTTGAATGCTTTGGTCATTCTGTTCTGATAGAGTTGACCATGACAAACTGCATCCATCCTCTTTTCATCGATGAGCATCAGTTGTTCATGCCTGGTACGTATCCATTCTGCATCGTCCAGACCAACCTCTTGGATAATCCTTAAAGATGGTATTTCTACCTCAGCAGGTATAACTGCTTCCGAACCATAAACCAACATATAAGGAGTTGCCCCAGTTGATGTTCGGATTGTGGTGCGATAACCAAGTAAAGCATACGATAGCTTTTCATGCCATTGGCTGTGACTATCCACTATTTTCCTTAGGATCTTCTTGATATTCTTATTTGCAGCCTCAACTTCTCCATTCATCTGTGGTCGGTAAACTGTGGAATTGCGATGAGCAATCTTGAACCTTTCACAAGTTTCCTTCATAAGATCGCTATTGAGGTTGGCTGCATTATCTGTTATGATTGATTCTGGAATTCCAAACCGACAGACTATGTTATTGTGAACAAAGTCTGCCACTACCTTCTTAGTCACTGCCTTGTATGTCGAAGCTTCAACCCATTTTGTGAAATAATCGATAGCCACCAGGATGAAACGATGTCCATTTGACGCAGGAGGCTCTATAGGTCCGATAACATCCATGCCCCAAGCGACAAACGGCCAAGGTGAACCCATTACGTTAAGTTCATTCGGTGGAACTCGTATAAAATCTCCGTGCACTTGACACTGATGACACTTTTGCACATGCCGGATGCTATCTCTCTCCATGGTCATCCAAAAATATCCGGCTCTTAAAATCTTCTTTGCCAAAGTGAACCCATTCATGTGAGGTCCGCATGTTCCTGCATGTATTTCTTCAAAAAGCCTTGTTGCTTCTGCGGCATCGACACACCGCAACAATCCTAAATCCGAAGTTCTCCTATATAGGATTTCTCCATTAAGGAAGAAATGATTGGCCATCCTCCTTAAAGTCCGTTTCTGCTGACTTGTGGCATTTTCAGGATATTTTTGTGATTTTATCAACCTTTTGATGTCATAGTACAAGGGTTTCCCATCCGGTTCCTCATCTACATGAAAACAGTATGCATTTTAATCATGTATCTCTATATCAATAGGGTCGATATAACTCTTGTCTGGATGCTGAATCATCGAGGACAATGTTGCCAAAGCATCGGCAAATTCATTTTGAGTTCGAGGGACATGCTTAAACTCGATCTTTTCAAACCTCCTACTTAACTCATTTATGTAATGCAAATAAGGAAGGATCTTGACATTTTTAGTGGTCCATTCTCCTTGCACTTGGTGAACCAACAAATAAGAATCTCCTATCACCAAGAGTTCTTTGATGTTCATGTCTACGGCCATCCTGAGTCCGAGAATACAAGCTTCATATTCTGCCATGTTGTTGGTACAGTAGAACCTAATCTTTGCTGAAATTGGATAATACTGAGCAGTTTTTGAAACTAAGACTGCTCCTATTCCAACTCCAATAGAGTTTGACGCTCCATCGAAGAACATTCTCCATCCATCATATGATTCTGATATGTCTTCCCCTACAAACAAAACCTCTTCATCGGGGAAGTAGGTCGTGAGTGGCTTGTAATCCTGGTCCACCGGGTTTTCTGCTAGGTGATCAGCCAAGGCTTGTCCTTTGATGGCCTTCTGTGTCACGTACACAATATCAAACTCGCTCAACAAAATTTGCCACTTTGCGAGCTTACCTGTAGGCATTGGTTTCTGAAAGATGTACTTTAATGGATCCATTCTTGAGATCAAGTACGTGGTGTATGCAGATAGGTAATGCCTAAACTTTTGTGCGATCCAAGTTAAAGCACAACATGTTCATTCCAACAAGGTGTATCTCGCCTCGTATGGTGTGAACTTCTTGCTCAGATAGTAAATGGCTTGTTCTCTTCTACCTGTCTCATCATGCTGCCCCAATACACATCCAAACGCGTTATCCATGACAGATAGATACAACAACAAAGGCTTTCCAGGCTCTGGAGGGACCAATACTGGTGGGTTGGACAAGTACTCTTTGATTCTATCGAAAGCTCTTTGGCATTCCTCTGTCCATTTCGTGGCAGCATCTTTCTTCAGTAATTTGAATATGGGTTCGCCAATCACTGTGGATTGAGCTATGAATCGATTGATGTAATTCAGTCTTCCCAAGAAACTCATCACGTCCTTCCTGGACTTAGGTGGAGGTAGCTCTTGGATTGCCTTTATCTTCGATGGATCCAACTCTATGCCCTTTCTACTAACGATGAATCCCAGTAGCTTCCCCGCGGGTACCCCAAATGCACACTTTGCTGGATTTAACTTCAGATTATACTTCCGCAACCTCTCAAAGAACTTTCGTAAGTCGCTCAAGTGGTCTGAACATCTTTTGGATTTGATAACGACATCATCTACGTACACTTCAATTTCCTTATGGATCATATCATGAAAAAGGGTAGTCATGGCCCTCATGTAAGTTGCGCCGGCATTTTTGAGACCAAATGGCATTACTCTGTAGAAATATACTCCCCATGGAGTGATAAATGTGGTCTTCTCTGCATCACCTTTATCCATCAGGATTTGGTGATATCCTGCAAAGCAATCGACAAATGATTGCAACTCATGCTTCGCACAATTATCGATGAGTATGTGCATATTTGGAAGGGGCAAATCATCCTTGGGACTGGCTCTATTTAGGTCTCGATAGTCCATACATATTCTGATCTTTCCATCCTTTTTTGGCACCGGCATAATGTTGGCTAACCACGTGGGGTAATTTGTGACCCTCACAACGTTTGCCTCAATCTGTTTTGTGACCTCCTCCTTGATCCTTAAACTCAAATCCGGCTTGAATTTTCTTGTCTTTTGCTTAACAAGTAGACAAGTGGGATCAATAGGTAATTTGTGCGAGACAATATCAGTGCTTAATCCTGGCATGTCGTCATAAGACCAAGCAAATATGTCAACATACTGCTTAAGCAACTCTATTAATTCTTGCTTTCTTTCAGCCTCCAAATGTATGCTGACTCGTGTTTCCTTCAGGATTTCTTCATCTCCTAAATTGACAACTTCTGTTTCATCCATATTGGGCTTCTTCTGACTTTCAACTTGCTCAATATCATGTGGTAGATTTTCAGGCATCATGCTTTCATCATACTCTTCGTGATCTTGTTCATCATTTTCACCTAGCTCGGTGGATTCGTTACATGTCATAACCGTCGAACGAGGTTTTTTATTAATATAAGTGCTGAAAAGTACAAAAAGTAAGTAAAAATAAATAGATATTTAAAATAGCGTGAAAATTCAATAAAAACAAAAACTTTTTATTTCAAAGCATTTAGCTTTTAGAAGAGGCAAGCAACAAAAGGTTAGGCATGATTCAAGCCTCAATTTGATCATGCAAGTTTTAGAAATTAAAACTACTTCTCCACACTACCAGGCCTCTTGTTGAAACAAGGATGGGTTGATGGTCCAGTTCTGCAAGACTTCTCCAGGTTTGGCATCACGAATGGTCAATTTGCTGAGATTTATCTCTTCCTCCTCTCTAGTCATGGCCACGAACAGATTGCCTATTCCTTCCACGATGTTGTCAATGTTAGCTCGATCCGAAATAAAAGCTTGTTCTGGTACGAAGATTGTATCTCTTTTCCTCTGGTGGTCTTTTCCTGAGGCTGACTCGTATCCGAGACCGTTGGTGCCTCTCTGATGTTTCAGCTGGATTGGCTCAACTATTCCATTGGACTTGGGTCCAAGTCCGCTCTTTGGCTGATAACCATATTTCAACATCTCCGACGCAACCATTTTTGCTGTACTTGATAATTTTGCATTGGTTGTCTCTGCTTCCTCTATGACCCTTATAGCTTGCATAATCTCCAAAGTATGGAAAGTTGATCCTTCTAAATCATCGGTGATTGTGATAGAATTAACAGAATGAATGGGATGACTAAGCTCTCCATGAATGGTAACTTCTGTGCGACCCCATTCAAACTTCACACACTGATGGAGAGTGGAAGGAACCGCTCTTGCCATATGAACCCATGGTCTTCCCAATAACAGGTTGTAGTTGGATGATAAATCCATCACTTGAAATAGAATGGGGAATTCGGCCAGCCCTACTTGCAATGTGAGATAGATTTCTCCAATGACACTTCTTTGCGCTCCATCAAAAGCTCTAACTTTTACACGGCTTTCCCTTATTTCTCCCGTACTAACACCTAAATCTTTCAGAGTGGTGAAAGGACAGATGTTGCATCCAAAACCACCATCAATTTAGCCTCGAGTCACAATCTTATCACAACATTTGACTGCAATATGAAGCGCTTTGTTGTGACCAGCCCCTTCTGCAGGTAACTCATTATCGAGGAAAGAGATCTTGTTAGATTCCACTATTCTTCCAATTGATGCAACTAAGGTTTCACTTGTGGTCTCTTTTGGAATGATTACTCCGCTTAACACCTCCATTAAAGCATTCCTATGAGATTCAGAACTCATAAGCAGAGACCAAATGGATATGTGGGCTGGCGTCTTCTTCAACTGTTCTTCAACCGAATAGTCTTTAGACTGCATCTTCTTCCAAAACTCTGCGGCTTCAACATCAGTAACGTTCTTTTTTAGATTTTGTTCTTTTCCGAGAACTCTTTGAGTTAGATCCTCCGGGGCATAACATCTTCCTGACCTAGTCATTCCTTGAGCCACGGCAGCGTCGATCATCTTTCCCTTGACGCCTGTTTGATAGTCCCAAGGGACTGCCTTAGTGTCATACTCAGCCTTTCTAGCAATTAGAGTAGTCACTACAACTCTCGGGAGATACGTTTGGACGGTCAGAGGTTTCCTTAGTTGAACAGTGATAACAGGTTGCGCTGTAGATGTCATGGCGTCTGCTCCAACCACGTCTGGACAATCAGGGCCCTTGTATTCTTCCTCCAAAGTGACCATGTTGACTTCCCGATTCTCATGGTTTGGCAAGGGATTGTTGTTCACATTCGGAGGTGCTGGAGTGCATTTGATTACTCCTCTCCTGATCAAAGACTCGACCTGTTTCTTGAAACCATAACAATCTTCTGTGTCATGCCCTTGGACTCCCGAGTGGTAAGCGCATCGCTTGTTTCCATCAAAATTACAAGGGATTGGATCAGAAAGTTTCCCTTCAACTGGTTGCAGTACTCCCGCTGTCCTCAACCTTTCAAACAATTGGGCATAAGGTTCAACAATGGGTGTGTAAGCACGAATATTTCTAGCTTCGAGATTTGGACGCGGTCTTGGAGCATATGCTGGTCTATTTTGGTGGATTGGTGCTTGGACAGGCATATATGGTCTTGGAGGATTTTGGTATGCTGGTGCTCGGGGTGGATTATAGTGTGGTTGGGTATTATATACTGGGTGTGGGGTGTAGGAAGTATGTGCAACAATTTGGGGATTGTTAGGGTATCGATGGGATGGTCCTCCTTGTTGGTAGGTGACAGCTGAAACATCCTCCTTTTCTTCTTAACGTTGCTAATGGCGCCTAATTGGATGGCTTTGCTTGCAGCCTGCAATGCGACCATAGATTGAATCTTCCCAGATTTAACACCCTATTCTATAAAGTCCCCCATTTTTACTAGTTCTGCAAGCTTCTGGCCCATCATTGACATCATCTTGTCAAAGTAGACACCTTCTTGAGCTCGAATAAAGTACTTTGATGAGAGCTCACTCTCATCTAGTGGTGGTTGCACCCTTGCGGCCTCAGTTCTCCAACGTCGTGCATATTCTTAGGAATTCTCAGATGGCTTCTTCTGTATATTAGCCAATGAGAATCTGTCAGCAGTAATTTCAGTATTGAATCTGAAACGAGTCATGAAGTCCTCGGCCATTTCCTGTCAGTCACGCCATTTGCGAGGGTCTAGGCGGGTATACCAGGTCAATGCTTCTCCAGACAGACTCCGGATGAACAACTTCATCCTCAGCTTCTCATTTTTTCCGAGACCAACTAACTTGTCACAGTATGCCCTTAAATGTGCGTGAGGGTCACCTTTTCCATCAAACATGTCAAACTTTGGTGGTTTATACCCTACCGGCATGTCAATGTCTGGGTGGATGCACAAGTCATCATAATCCAGACTCTCCGTTCCTCTAGTAACTTGCAAACTTTTCAATGCCTTTCTTAGACCCTCAAGCTGGGCATTTATTGACGCTTCTTGTTTTAGCTGGGCATCTTTCTCCATTTCTGCATATTGATCAACCTCATACGGGACATTAACAGTTGCTGAAATTGTGAAGGTAGGAGCTCCAGCGGCATATACGGGTGGAACATGTGGCTCATAGGGAGCGGCGACATGTGCCCCAAGTATTTGCTGCATTGTAGGTTTGGTAGGGTCGCGATTATAAAGGTCGGGAGCGGTTCTGACCGCAGTTGGTAAAGCTGGTGGAACTTGACCATGAACAGGAGCATGTTGAGTTGGTTCGGATTGATTTGGTAAGTCGGCAGAAGGCAAGTCAGCCATCGGAAAGTATATAGGTGTCTTGAAAGTAGGGAAAGTGGTCCCCGATAGTTTTGCCAAGTCTCGCACTTGACGTAATTCTTCCCTCAAGATATCGAGTTCTTGTTCCATGTGAGCCATCTTTTCCTCATTTTGGATGTCAGCTATATTTCGAGAACTTTCGGGGTTCTCGATAGGTACTATTATATTTGCCGCATTATTGATCTCGTGTTTGTCGGTCATTTTTCCTTTTGATCAAAGGTTGTATCGTGAGTCAGCCAGTTTGCAAGTCGACACAAATCAACGTTCTTTGGGGATAAATAAAGAAAACAAAACAAAAAGAAAACTATGTTAGTTTGGGAAATATTAAAAGATGTAACAAACAAGCAAATGTAACACGTATATACGCCAAATTGGCAACATTCAAACGCGTCCTAATATAGAACCTCTTTTTGCCTGAGGTAGGCCTACGTTGCAATTAGTTTGATAATAAATTATCCATTTAAACATACTTCAGATTTTGGAGCAAACATAACTTCATTGATTAAGGTAGTCTTGGATATTACATTGGGATAGGGAATCAAAACCCAAGAAATGAAAGTACAGGTGGCAATAAGTCATACAAGAGAATTAGGCCACATGGCACTTTGAAGTGCTTATGATAGAAAAAAAAACAAAGTTCAAAGAAGAAAGATGGATCTACGGCCAGGTTGGAGCATCATCACCGTCATCGTCCCCGTCATAAAATGGCTCTGGGTGGTATTCTGGGGATTCATTGATCTTCCATTCCCAGTTGTTAGGATCTTTCTCAAAACCTATGGCACCATATTCTGAGTGAGCGTCTTCTACTATTAGAGTAGGTTCATCCTCCATATGCATCACTCCTCCATCTCTAGGGTCATACAAGTTAGAGTCATGCTCTGAGTATTCTTCTGGGTCCTCTTACATCTCCTCAGTTGGTTCCCTGGGATCCTCTTCTAGGTCTTCCTCCTTCTCTTTATTTGGTCCATCATCAATGGTCTGTATGAGATGGTCGATAGACTGTGGGGTCACCTATTGATACATGGATGTAGTGATGTGCATGAAATTCAATAGCTCTGTGCCAATATGATTTGACCTTTGAGTGTCTGTGAACCCTAAAATTCCTTCATAGCTAGGTCTAGCGAGAATTCCTCCCATCATAAACCAAGTATAATATTCAGGTGTGCACCATGATTCAACCCCCATGTCTGAGTCAAGAATACCGCACCATCCTTGTACCAAAGCAGAGATCCTTTCGATCGGGATTCTTTCTTCATAATCGACCTCTATCAATGCCATATTTGACCATAGAGGAATGCCTTGGGTAATCCCAAACTGTCGGAGGACTCTTAGAGGTGCGTAAGGTTGGATGCCTTCCAACCCGATTAACTCAATGAAATAGGCCTGGTTAGCTCTCAACAAAGCTCGGCCATGGACCCATGGCAGTCGCCATTGAATACGATTCCCTGTGAGGTGGGTCAGGAAAATACGCCAACCTTCTTCATTATTTGGGGCATCCCACATGCTCAACCTTATCGCATAACTCCTGATCTTGTTTTGTGAGGCTGCTTCAGTGCCATTTTCTGCTCGTCTTTGATAGAAGTGTTCAAGCGCCCAAATCTGCAACAACAGGTTACTTCCCTTGAAGTGATCATATCCTCTAGAGCAGAGGGATAATGATCGAAAGATTTCTGCCAAGATCATGGGTACCATGGTCACTCTAACAGGTCCCCTAAACATGAAGATGACCATAGGCAGTAAGTTAATGTCTACACAACCTCTTTTCTTAGGGAAGATCATAATAACCAAAAAAGTCAACACGAAAACGATAGCCCTTAATCTTTCCCAATCAATCCTAGAGATGAAAAATTCCTGTTGGAACCTATCATAGCTTTCTCGGCGGCCGAACCTTTTAAACAGATAATCTAACTTGACCCATCCCTCGTCAACTCTTCGCAAGCATGGGCCTATCCTTAAACACAAGAACTGGAGAAAACTAGTTCCCGATGTAGTGCGCGGGGCCAAGAGTACTCGTCCAGCCAACGGTAAATCCGCAATTTGACTTATTTCTTCCAGGGTCGGTGTGATTTCAAAATTTGCGAACTGGAAAGTCACTGTTATTGGCTGCCAAAATTCAATCATTAGTGTAATGAGTGACTTGTTTGCCTCCACATCCAATAGATCAATTAAAGACCCTAAGTGTGGCATGATCTCGGCTCCGTATGCCACTCTGACGTTACCCCACCACTTTTTCAAAGTTCGAGGAACCTCAGTAAGCATCTGGATGTTAGGAAGGTTTTGATTGATTTGCATCTGAAAGAAAGGGTAAAGGGTAGGATGAGTTTATTTGCTCCATATCCGTTAAGTGTTTAAGTTTGGATAATTTATATCAATTTCACATTAAGTTTATGTCGTCGAGTTTTAAAGAAGAAACTCTTTGACATTTGGGTGGTTTCCTAAGTGCAACGACAATACCGTATATTGTCTTGCCTAAGGTTATGCAATATGACCTATTCTAAGAGTAAGATTATTTTTCTTAATGATTGAGAGTAGGACTGAGTAATTGCGAGAAGGTGCACTATCTTAATCGCACCAACTCTGAAACTAAGGAATCCAAAGAGAGTTTCGAAGGAGTGCAGGAACACCCCTCGCGTGTACAGTGTGTGCGTGTACGGCCAAGACTCGATAGAATGTGCAAATGACAGTGTAGAAAAAGCAGTAACAAGTAGTGTTTTAAAACAAATAAGGAACACAAGTTTGGATTTCACTTGCAACCTTTCAATCAAAGCAACATATCAACTAATAAGCTGAAAATAAACACGTAATCATAAAAGTTAATCCTAAAATGAGTTTTTCTAAGATTAAAACCTAGATAAGTCCCCAGCGGAGTCGCCAAGATGTCGCACCCTATTTTCGTTCCGGCCGAAAATAGTTCGCAACATAATATGGCTGACACTCTGACTATTTGAAAAAAATTGTTTGTTTTAGAGTCGCCACCTAAATTTTAAGGAAAATATTAGGAAAACCATTTTTTAAATATGTAAAATGTAAACTCTGCTTTGATTTGCGAAACCAGTGAGATTCTGAGTAACGGTTTTGGTTACTCGAGGGGAAGGTGTTAAGCACCCCTCAGAGCCTATCCGAAGATAGTCCTTAAACTCAATTTAGGAAAATATAATTTAGGAAAACTTGTTTATTTATTCTCTTTAAAATCAATTGTGAGTAAATTTTATTAGTTTTAAGAAAAAAAAAGAGTAAAACACAAGGTACAACATATATGTCTTATAAAATAGATTTAATGGTAATATTTCTATTATGTGGTAAAAAAAAAAATAATGTACTTCAAATGTATGATAAATTTATATGTAAAATATATAGTTGTATCATAATAAACTAACAAAATTATAGATGTTATATTTGTGAAAATTAGTCGGCTTATTAAGACGAGAAATAAAATATAATAGTAGTTTGATGTAAATGTGTAGTAATATGTATAATTTAAATAAAATATATATGATGGAGTTTTTTTTTTCTCTAAAATGTATGAAAATTAGATATTTAAAATATTATATAGAGTTTGCGATTTTTTTAAATATATTTATTACAAAGTGCAGTATATACATGTAGGTTTGTTTAAAACATATGAATGTTTATTATTTTGTTTACATGTAGATATAAGTTAACAATATATTAAGTTCAAAATAATATGTGTAAAATATAGAAAATTATAAAATAAAGAAATCATATTGGTAAAACAAGATAGTAAATATATTATGTAAAGAAAAATATAGAACTTATACCTTTATATATATGACATATATATGTATGTATGTACCTTGTATTTGAACCCGTTGATATATCTAAAATTTGAAATGGCATGATAGAAGAATAAAATATTTTGACAATATTTAGAAAAATAAATAAAGTGTAGCCAATATATTTTATAAAGAGCTGATAAAAAAAAAACTATTGGGACTTATTTTATAACTAAAAATTTTATTCCATTTTTATTCATAAAAAAACATAGCGCCTAGTTCCAAATTATATTTCAAGAAAAGTAATTATTTTAGCACAACATATTTCCAAAATATATTTCAAGAAAATTAATTATTTTTAGCCTAACATATTTCTAAATGTGTTTATTTTAGCATATAAACTATTGTTAAATTTATTTGGCGAACAGTTAGGCATACATGATATGCTCAAACCTTTTGAAATTTCATTTTTTGAAAATTTCTTAAACTATAAGTCCCTTTTCAACTTAAAAGGACTGAAAGATTGTTCTAAGTAAAAAATGTCAACCCATTTTAAGAAAATATATTTTTTCTTTTGTATTTTTGGTTCTAAAGTTGTTTCAACTTAATTTATAAGCATATAATGTTAGCTCACATAAATAAACTTCAAAAATAAAGGACAAGCAATATATCCAAATTTGTAAGTAAAGGTTAGCCAACATATCAAAATATTATTAAAATAATGAAAGACAAGGCTAAGGAATATTTGACTCCTAAATTTGCGAGACTCCAAGCATTACGGTGATCCTAATTTGCTGTTGGCCTAATAGTTAGGCCAATAACGAGTTCAAAAATAAAAAAACTTGTGTAGAGCAGCAAACTAAGTGCTTCAACGTCAAGTATCCAACTTCAACCTTACTCCAACTCGAATTCAAAATCGAAAACGGAAAGACGAAAAAAAACATAAAAAAAAAATTTCAAATCTAATCCTTGAAATGTCTCTTCTCTTTCTTTTCTCTCGTCCTCTGCCCTCTCTCCCTTTTTTTTATGAATGGAATAGGGTATGCCCTTTTATAGGCATAATCGAACCTCAAAGACGGATTTGAAATACGAAAATTTCTAAGGATGGAGTTGCAATTAGATATCAATATATCAATTATCCCTTTCTTAGATTTGACATTTCGACCATAAATTCAAATTATTTGAACAAAACATATTCAAAGTAGAGGTGTAGGGATCTGTTTTTCCTATCAAAAGGGCTGATAGAAAAGACTTAAAGTTGACAAGAGAAGGGGAGGAGGCGCATGGGGAAGGAGAGGATGTTGGAGACCGCCGGATATTGTTATTTTCCGGCGGTCCATGGCCGCTCTTGATGGGAGGGGAGGCGCTTTGGGAAGAGGCGTATGGGGAAGATGAGAATTTTGGAGAAAGGGAAGTGTCCTTCTGAAAAAGAGAAGATGAACGTTGCTTTCTTTTCTTTCTCTATTGGGAAAGATGAAAAAATCTTGACTAATTTGGGCCGTCCGGTCGTTTGATCGGACGGTTAAGATAAATGATGAGTTAAAAATAAAAGCATTATATATGTATTATAAATAATAGTAAAAGCTGAATTAATCAGGACCATTGTAGGGTCGAGATTGATCTAAAGAAGCACAATCCATGTGCTCGCCTATGTGGCATACATGGATTGGCTAGCTAATAAGACATGGATTGCCAAAGTGTCTTAAATTAAAATCATTTAAATTATATCATCTTCTTTATTTAATAGTCATAATTTATTAAATTAAACATGACTATTTAACAAGATTAGCCCTTTTTGATAAAGTTAGTCACTCTTAAACATTAAATTAATAGAAATTGGTAACTCATTAATTAATTAAGATTTCAAATTTAATAAATGTGCGAAAATATCTATTGTGACGAAAGAAATTATATTTGAACAAAAAAAAATAGACTCATTTTTTTAATAACGTCATTTATTATTAAAAATAAATGAGAAAGTAAGTAGTAATATATATAATTTATTTACCTTTTTATTTTATAATAAACGACATTTATAGAATAAATTTATTTAATTATTAAAAAAAATCTTTTCGTATTCTTATAAAATCTTACGACATATATTATTATTATTATATTATTATTATTATTATTATTATTATTATTATTATTATATTATTATTATTATTATTATTATTATTATTATTACTATTATTATCATTATTATTATTATTATTATTATTATTATTATTACTATTATTATCATTATTATTATTATTATTATTATTATTATTATTATTATTATTATTATTATGTGGAGAGCCAAAATTGAGTGTCAACAATGTTAACTTCTCGAATCCCTTTAGGAATCAAGGTAACACCTTCCTCCAACTCTTTGAAGTTCTCTGAAAATTCAACAAAGAATTGAGTAATGCACTCACATAAGGTACGCCACATTCAAGAAATGTAAGATAATTTGAAGCTGGAAATAGTCTTTTGTGGTTCAAAATTAGAGTCAATTCTCAGCAAAGAGCGGACCAAATCCTTGGAAACATCTGAACATCCAATTTGAGAGGTTTCAACAACCTCCACATTAGTAGTTTAGATATTTGAGAAGTTTCAAACTTTTCAGGAAAAGGGTCCATCGGCTTTGTTGGTTGAATCTCATTCACGGCTTAACTCTTAACTTCAACAATAGGGAGGTGAGAACTCTTCGCCACATTGAGAGAGTTCAAGCTTGTGATAAAATCTTCAAATACATTTACATCGCTAGTGATGTCCCCAAGACCCAACTGCATAATTAAAAAAACATAATTAATATCTAATAAAAAAAAAGGGGGCAGGCAAGTTTAGAGAAATATTCAACAAGTGACTTTTACCTGTTGTGCCACTTCTATCAAGGGCATTGTAGAACCAGCAGCACCATCTTCAAAGATCACAATATCAATACTAATGAAATCCAATTCAGCAAACTCGCATTGTTGAGTGTTCAAGTCCTTAAGCTTTTTCTTCAAACATTTCCAATGTAGCTCTTGGCTAACATTGCTCTCATTAGATCTAGAGGTTGCACTAGTACTAATGTCAATCTCATGAAGTCAAATAGGTGTTTTTGACGTGTTGCTACAAGATGGTGCAATGTCAAGTGACTTTACGACACCTTTGCCCGAAGAGCTGGAAGGTTTCTTCTTCTTGAGAGTTACGTCATTTACCTCTTTATCAGTGCTGTTGGCAGACTTGGGAGTATGTAAAGGTCCCTTAAATCCGTTATCCATATGTGCAGTCTTTTCCTTCGAGCTTTTAGACTTGGAAACAACTCTGACGGATTGTGGAGGAATATTTGGCGTTGCTTTGGACTTTAAAGAATCAGGAAGCTTTTCTTGAAGTTGCTCTCCTTTGGCTGGTAAAGAAGCATCATCCTTTTTTGGACCTCTCAAAATTATGTGGGTACTTCATCTCAGCAGAATCCCTCGATGGGTTGGCCACTAATCTGAATACTCACGAGTCATTAAAGACCCCTTATTGGAAGGACGCATTGGTATGATGATCTTCAAAGAGCTTCCAAGATGAACACATCAATCTTATAGTTACACCAAAGCTAGCAGTGAACCATCATAATGGTGCTCTATGAGTGCACCGGGAACGTCTTTGTTTTACTCAAAAAAATGACTAGATTTTCAAAATATCGATTAAACTTATGGTTTGAGATAAATTGAATTTCCAAAAGAAATAGAGTCGCTACTTAATTTTTTTAATAAAAATCAAGAAAAAAACATAAGTTTTCAAAAGGATCTAAACAAATAAAAATCAATTTGAAAATATAAGGGTTCGAAGTTCAATGTACATTCCGAGAAGGTGTTAGGCCCTCGGAATGTACATTGAACTTCGAACCCTTATATTTTCAAATTGATTTTTATATGTTGAGATCCTTTTGGAAACTTATGTTCTTTTCTTGATTTATTAAAAAATTAATTGGCGACTCTGTTTCTTTTGGAAATTCGATTTATCTTAAATCATAAGTTTAATAAATTTTTTGAAAACCTAGTCATTTTTTTAGTAAAAAAAATGGCGACTCTGCTGGGAGAAAGACGAAGTAGAGGGGTCGGGGTGGGTTGGGTTGCTGTTGTATTGTATTGTTTGTTGTTTTAGTGGGCTGTAATATAGTATAGTGGGCTTCTAATGGATATTAAATTGTTGTTGTATGGTGCAAATAGTTGGGCCTCAACTGTGAGTTGATTTACTCTCAAAGTTCAGTTAAAAGCTTGAATGAAAAAGGTTTAAGAGTTGAGTCAAAAATTGGGTAGAATTAAATTTAAGACTTGGCCACACATATTATGATTATAGCCATTCGAAATTACAAAATGTAGCCGAATTGAATTAACTGGTGAATTCGACTAAAGGTTAAACAACACGAATTGATAAAATCAATTAACAAGTTTCTTAATCTGAACAAAAAATAAAATATTTAACTTGATTACAAACTAATTAACCTGAAATAGAGACTATTTAATAATTAAACTAATTAACAAAATATTTAATTAAACCAAATCTTTTTAGACGATTTCCTAATAGTTATCAAATAAACTAATTACATAAAAAATGTTTTTGTTATTAAAAATTATAAGAGAGACCAAAATTACCTCAAATACATGAAAAATATTTTGAACTTTATAAAAATTAATTATTTCAACTCGTTTCAATTTAAGAAGCTCAATGATAAATTTATAGTGTGGAGGTCCAAAATTGGGTGTCAACAACTGTCCCTCATTTGATTTGGATTGACGAAAGAAATCCGAGGAAAATGAAATTGACGAATCCAATTATGACCGACCACATCTTCATCTTTGGAAAAAGGATTTGGTATGGACTTTAGGAATTATGGCCGAACTCCAGAAATGGGTTTCCTAGATATCTCAAGTTGTATGAGAATTCAGGCCACCTGTAGTTTGATACACTTAATTTGATTCACGATTTTGAAAGAATTCAAAAGTCACCCCAATACCGAATTATGAAGGGACCGAAATACTTGAGAATAAGATTTAAAAGCGAATAGTGGAATACAACCGAGTTTTCAACATTGAGCCCGCCTACGTATCCTTAAACTCAAGGGATCAGACTGCTTCTAGTTCGACTCGATTGGTTGAAAAGAAAATCTAGTATGCAAGATAACTTTTGGTTTTGGAAGATTGACAAATAAGTCGAGTATGAAAAAGAGTTTTGCAACCTCTTATGCATCAATATGGAGTTCTTCACATCCATAAGTAAGAACTTACACGGACATAATTTCAAAGCTCTTATGCATTATCAGTCGGATTGGAAAGTTTCTTCCGGTGAACACCAAAAATTTCAGGAGGAAAACGGAAATTGATAACCATAAGAAAAACTCACATTCCTTTTAGTAGGGGTGTGTTTGATTGTGGTGGAAGTCGCTCCTGAGATCGCGTCCTAAGAGTTCAGCACTCCTCTTATGACTATATCCCAATTCGTTGCTAAGAAAAAGTTTCACGTTGTGCTGCATCCTTTTTTATGTAGTTCGCACCTGTGGTGTGCTTTGAGAACGCATCCTCTTAGGATGCTCTCGAAAAAGACTAAGAGAACCATTAGCATAAAATTTAATTCAAATGGAGAGATAGCATTTTTTACCATATTGACACGTAGTTGTTCTCCTTGAACATTTGACGTCAACTTTTTTTCAGTTTGACGTAAATCAATTAGAGCTGGTATTTCATATTTGCTATATAATCATCAATGTACTCTTTTTTGATGTCGAAGTAATAAGAAATAGACTGATGTAATATGTTGATAGCTCTTTTGATGGCGTTCATGCAAATGAAAATAATGATGATGATTCTTCATTTGTAAGATGACGATAGTCCATTGGTAGGATGATGTTGATCCATTGGTAGGATAATATTTCTATATAATAGGATGATGATGATACTCCATCGATAGAATGATGATGATACTGAAGATTCTTCGGTAGGATAATGTTGATTTATTGGTAGGATAATATTGATGATATATTGATAGGATAATGATGATCTATTGGTAGGATGATAATAATGATCTATCGACAGGATGATGGTGGTGGTTATCCATTGATAGGATAAATGATTCTTCATTTATAGGATGATGATTTTGCTTCATCGATAGGATGATGTTGATGCTCCATTAATAGGATAAATGATTCAATATTTATAGTATGACGACAATGATAGGTGATGATGTTGATCCATTGATAGGGTGATAATGAAGCTGAAGATTATTCGGTAGGATAACGTTGATGACCCATTGGTAGGATAATGCAGATCAATTGGTAGGATAGTGATGATTCATGATAGGATAATGATACTAGATATCCGTCGGTGGGAGGATGTTCATCCATAGGTGGGTTAATAATAATGATTCATTGGTAGGATAATGCTAATGAATATCCGTCAGTGGGATGATGTTGATCCATAAGTAGGATAATGTTGATTCATTGGTAGTATAATGATAATGAAGATGCGTCTATGGGATGATATTGATCCATTGGTAGGATAATGTTGATGATCCATTGGTAGGATAATGCTAATCCATTGGTAGGATAATGAAAATGAAGATCCTTCTGTTGGATGACGTTGATGAAGATAAAGGTCCATTGGTAGGGTAATATTGATCCATTGGTAGGATAATGTTGATGATCCATTGGTAGGATAATATTGATCCATTGGTAGGATAATGTTGATGGTGATGATAAAGATCCATCGGTAGGAAGATGTTGATAAAGATGATAAAGGTGCATCGGTAAGATGATGCTTATCCATTGATAGGAGGATATCTATCGATACCGGGCAAATATGATGCTTCATCGAGAAACATAGGTGATCTTCTAGGTATCTTTTAAGTGGTAGTATCGTCTCAGTCGACAATATAAATAAAAAATGACCCTCGGAGTAGTGGTATCATCTCATTCAATAATACGACATAAATGACTCTCTGGGTAGTAATAGCATCATGTCTGATAATATGATGCAAATAACGTCCTTCAAGTATTTTTCATTGATAAAAAACCAAAAAATGTCTTTCCTCGGGGTTCTCATTTGTTCTATCTCTGACCATAGTTGCATGTTCATTATGGATTTCGCTTTGTTGGGAATCGAATGAAATAATACTATTCATATTCCTATATCTTTGATCTAAGCAACATAAATTATTTCCTACATTTACAGAAAAAGTTAACAATTTTTGGGAGATCTTCGCCCTTTGTCTTATCCATATTCATTGAATGGAGGAATATGTTGATTTTTAGGTAAATCTACAAACCTGCATCCACAGAAAAAGTATTAGTTTAAAAATGAATTGATCTGTGTAGATCTCTTTGATGCTTGCTCCTTGTCTTGCTATCTTCAGTTGATCGCTCTGATCCCTCGCTTCTCGATAGACAAGACAAACATTTTATGCAAAATATTTCAAACATATAGATAAAATCCTTAATAGAAGAGTTTTCAGAAAACTGTAATTGAAAAAGGTCACTACCAAGTGTCATGTCATGTCAGGCTTAAATAAACTTCCTTGGTCCGAAACTTTTGTATGTCCAGTAGCTTGTTCTGGACAATTAAAAAAAACTTAAATCTTGACAAATTTTTGACATGGTTCTCCTGAATCTAATATAATCGGGAAGTTTTGTAGTTGACTCTGAAACCCAATGATGTGGGAGATTGTTGAAGTTGACTACGAACTTTAATGATGTCAGAGATCATTTGAAGTTAGTGTTAAACTTCTAATCATGCTCAATATATTCGAAACTGACTATAAACTCCTAGGGATGCTTGAAGAAATTTTTGAGGTCATTCTAAAAATTTCTGTCCCAGTTAGATATCTTGGAGTATCTCGAACTGTTGATATATTACTTGTAGAATTTTTGAGACCTTCTCAAAAAATTTGTCTCAGTTGCAACTCTCAATGTGTCTTCAGCCTCGGCTTATTGGAGAGATCCTCTTCTTGAGAATTTTTGAGTCCTTTTCAAAAGTTCTGTCCTAGTTAAGAAAAATATAAATCTTATGGAGATATGATCGAGCCATTGTGGCGCCTACGTATCCCGTTGAGGCAGGAATCAGGTCAAATGTAATTCCCCCTCGAGATTAACAAAAATTAGAAAACCTAACTAAAGAAACGACTAAGGCCGTCATAGGCCGCCTACGTATCTCATTCTTGAGAATTCATGTTAGACGTAGTTCATTACAAAGGGATAAGTTCTAAGTATAAACAATTACAAATGAATAAAGGCGATTACAAGGAAAAGATAGAAATCGAGCTTTCAAACAAGATATGTTTCGACAACATTTGAGTAGATTGATGACTTGTGAGATCTAATATTCATGCTCAACCATACAATGTCATCAAAAAAATGTATTGATGTGCTCGCTAAGCAAACTGATAAGTTCTCTCTCCTGTGCTTTTGTCAGTTATGCCCCAATTTTAATCTTTTTGACGCATTCATCATTTTCCTGATTCACTATTCCAATCTTTTCTGAATTCAGCTCTTTGTGACTTCGAACTGTCTGAATTCCTTAACCATGTGTTTGGGTACCATGACCTTCTCATTATAGTCCTCAAACTCGTCCGCATCTACTCTATTTTATTCATTCAGCTTATGACATGACACAACACGACATTGATAGTTTTGAAAATTATTTCACTGAAATTATAGAAAAATATTGTTAGATATCAAATATAAAACAAGTAAAACAATTTTTTGCAATAAAGGAGTTTTTTATTTGAAATAAGAAAATAAGAACTTTGACAAAAAAATCATTTTGCCTTTTTTTCAAACTAATAGGAAGGAGATTAAAACATAGTGAGGCAAAATAAAATAAATGATTTGTTTCGAGCCTCATTCGGAACACCACCAATTTTAGAAATAACATAGAAAATTGTCTATTCTACCAAGACGAGCAAGGAATCAAGAGCAGAGTGGATGTCCAGTTAGGCATTTTCTCATTTGGCTCGCTGTCTAGTATGACTGGTGTCTCAATCATCTCTTCAAGAACAATATCACCGTATTTGAAAAAATTATTGATTCCTTCCCTAGACCATTTTTCATTGGAAAAGACTGATATGAGTGATGAAATAATTTTGGAAAAACTTGATCGATCTTCTGCTCGTTATGACCCTCCTTTGGTACTAAAGCAAAATCTTGATGAGGTGTCATGAACCCAAATTCAGATTTCTCTCTTTTGGTTGGAGAGGATACAACATTCTCAAGCTTTTCAAGGTTGGCTGAGATTATAAATTTCTCACATTCAAATCTTCTTCGACCTCAATCATATTAATTGTCACCCCTCCATGATTTGGCATGGGGTTACCATTGACATTAGGAGTGGGAGTCTGAAGAATGACGACCTTTTGATCTATCAAGTCTTGAATTTTATGTTTCAAGTTTATACAATCCTTGGTAATATGCCCAGCACCTCTTGAATGGTAAGCACAGTGAAGATCGGTTCTATAAATCTTGAAGTTGACATTGATATTTTTGGATCAATTGTCTGTATCAAGCCAGCTGATTTCAATCTCTCAAAATTTTGTGGTCGCCTCTTAACTGAAACAGTAAAGACTCTAGAAGGTTTCTTCTTAAGATTTGGACGAGGAGGACAGCGCGAAGGTACTTGACGGTAATTTGGAGGATTTTGGTGAGTTGGTGCTTGCGTTTGGAAATTTGAATATTGTGGTGCTCGGTAGCTAGGAAGGGTACTTTGGTAGTATGGTGGTGGATTTTGGTAACTTGGTTGGATATTTGAACAATTAATTGATGTAGCTTGATAATATGGATGAGTAGTTTGGTAATTTAAAGGTGGAGTTTGGTAATCAAAAGGTGGAATTTGGTAACTTAGTGGTGGAGTTTGGTAATTAGGAGATAGAATTTGGTAATTTGGTAGTGGAGTTTGATAACCTGATTGAGTACAACAAGATGGATATGAACTTTGTGGAGCTCGAGGATAACCTTTGTAAGGTGAGGATTTTCTAAAGTGTCCTTTTCCATCAGATGCGCAGGAAATAGAAGACACATCCTCTCTTTTCTTTTTCAACAATCTTGAAGATTCAGTTCGGGCGGCAACACGAGCAATCTTTTCGGTTTTAAGCCCATCTTCGATAGCCTCACCTACCTTAACTATCTCTCCAAATTTTGCTCTAATGAGCAACATTATCCTATCATAATACTCTGGCTCCTGAATGCGTATGAACACTCAATAATCTCCTTCTCAGACATGGGGGGTCGGACCCAGGCAGCCTCCTTCCTCCACCTATACGCATATTCACGATAGTTGTCAATGTATTTCTTCTTAATTCTCTCCAAAGAATAGCGATCAAGAATGATCTCCACATTATAGGCAAACCGTTCGACGAATTCTTTAGCTAGTGCATTCCAGCTAGACCATTGCTTTATCTCATGAGAGGTAAACCATTCTAAAGTTTCTCCACTTAAACTTCAGCTAAAGTGCTGCATTAACAAGGTTTCATTCTGCCAACTCCTACGAGTTGGTCAGAGTAGGCTCTCAGGTGCGCCAATGGATTTCCTATTCTTCCAAAAGTGTCAAATTTTGGCATTTTGAACCCTTCCGGGAGGTCAAGATTCGGATGGATGCACAAATCCTCATAAGTCAATCCATCGACTTCAGGAATATAGTACAACTCCTTCATGGCTTTCCTTATCTCTTCTTTCATATTCATCTTGATTGCCTCTTCTTTTGAACTCCACACTCTCTCAATTTCCTCATAGTGATCAAGCTCGGAACAATTTGCATAAGATTCATTTGGAATTGGAATTTGAAGAGTAGCATTTTGAGGCAATGGCGGAGCAATAGAGAGATTCTGGGTATTTTGAGTGGCTTGGTAATTTTGGGGTAAAGTCTTGGGATTGTTATATTGATTTTGGTGATGGGAGAAGGTTTGCGGATTGTTAACATTTTGATTTTGAGGGGGAGGGGAATTTTGCGGGTTAGCATATTGATAAGAAGAAAGGTTTGAGGGTTGGTACTTTGAGGACAAGGTGGTGCTTGGTAGGAAACAGAGGCGTGATGGGGATTGCGGCTAGTTAAGTCGATGGTGGAAGGATTCTGAATAGGGTTGGAGGGTATGTTCTGAAATTGTTCCGCGCTTGAAGGAGGAAAGTGGAGGGGAGGTATTCCATCTCTTGGAGGGTTGAAAGCGCAAATTGGATTAGATGAATCTCGCATTCTTTGCATTTCGACCCTCATATCGTCAACCTGTTGCATTAACTACATAACTAATTCATTTTGATCATTAGCAGCAGGCTGAGCCACGACAACTTCAGTCAGACCAATCTCGTCATTGTTATCACATATTACTGTCTTTCTTTTTGCAAACTTTGATCGGGGAAGGAATTTTTTGGGGGCCTTAGATCTTGTGAAATAAGGATGACCAGCCAATCTTATCAACGCAGATCAGTTCTAAGTATCTTACAAAGAAAAATAATTCAAAGATAAATATGTTAGTCTATGCATATGATAAATTATACAAGACATCACACATATTACCACAAACACATTAAAGTTGTTTCACTTCAAGATAAACTAGCCCACGTGTTTAGAAAAAAATGACTAAACAGACAGGAATTTGTCTATTTGATTTTGAGATTTGTGAATCAGAAATGTCAACTTGAGTCGAGACAAGTCGATTGTATCTTTTATTGTCATATTTCCGATTGAATGAAACTCTTCTCCTCACGAGTTGGCAAAGTTAAAATTTCTCAAAATGGGGATCGACATTGAAAGTCTACCTAGGATCTTATGAGGGAGAATTCAGGTCCTACGTAGTTCGACCCCTGAATCTCTTTTCATTATGAGACGGCGAATCTTTTCAGATATTTGAGAGTAAGATTTGAGAAAAGAAGAAGCTTAATTTTTTATTTTATATATATATATATATATATATATATATATATATATATATATATATATATATATATATATATATATATATTATTATTTGAGGAAACTAAAACTTGAAGGATATTAGGACGCGCTTTTGATAGTAACAAACCTTACTCTGGCAAATACAAGTATTAGACAATTTAACAGGATCTGAAGGCTGGCGGTAGTCCGCACGACCATCTAGATCTAGCTTTGCACATGACCAAGTTATACTTGAAACGTATTATAGTTTTGTTAAATTTTTTATCCTAAGCTTCGGCTGTATGGTAAACTTTTACTCAAGCATGGAGCCTGTCTTAATAATATACATATTAATGTATAGCAGTTCTAACATGGGTTTCAGGCTGCCCCCTTCTTCAACAATTAACGGGGACTTACAATACCACATGCTCGCTATCATTAATAGTGTATTATCAGACTGTACCACCATCTCGAAACCAAGTCAAAACTTGTGATAAAAGATTTAAGAACTATAATAAGAATTCATTATAACTTGATTAGATCCAGATATTAAAAAAAAACATTATACAGAAATTATGCAGCTAGCATAGATATGAAAATTATCTTAGCCGGCCATAAAGGCGGCAATAATAAAAGAAGATAATATTAAAATAACTTAAAAGAAAATACCTTTAAACAAATCTTCAAACCAAAACGCTTCTTTATTGATTCACACAAGAGAGTTTTTTACAAAAGATAGGGGAGAGCAAACTAGAGAGAGAAAATAAAACTAGACTTAAGAAGTCCTGCTCCTCTCATACGAGAATGGGGCTTCTTATATAGAAAAAGAAAAGTAAAATGGGTCCCTTATGTGGGACCTAATATATTGTTTTAAACAATTTCAGTAATATACTGTTTTTGATAAAGAAGAATCAAATATTATCCTTTCCTTTCAATTTCTTCTTTATTGTGTCTTCTGGCTCTTTAATTAATGCGAGGAAATCTTCTACTTTCTGCAAATGTCTTTCTGTCAATTCAATATCTTGTTCAACAGACTGTGCATCAGCAGTATCACTATGTCCACTTTTCATTGAAGTGTCTGATTTATCAAATTCAGTAATGTTTTGTAACAAATTCTTTTTGATTTCTTCCAAATAATCATTTATCATTTCTTCTTTGTTTCCATCTTGAATGGAAATTCTCCTGGCAATATGCTTGATTGAACTCCCAGTAGAAATTCCTTTTTGAGGAGAGTTCTGATATGCTTTAATGGTATTGGTGATTTGATCCAATAACTCTTGTCCATATAATTGACCAGTTGCTGGGTCTTGTCTATTTAATTTTTCCCAAAAATTAGTAAAATATTTGCGATATAAACAAGGAATGTTTTCGTTTGGGGTATAACCCACCTCTGGAATCCATTTATGGATCCATGGAATAGAAAACTCGATAAAGAAATACATCTGATCAATTTTTTCAATATTTGAGATATGATCTTGCAAAAATAAATCAGTTAAAAATGGAGAAACTTTTACCCATTGCTTATATAAAGTATTAAAATTATAAGGTAAAATCTTTACCGTTGGGCCATGAATAGACCACCAGTTTATAAACCAATTGGGTAAATTTTTTGTAAAAACTTGAGCACAAACCTTTAAAAACCAAGTGTGCTTAAGTTTATCATTATTATAATAAAATATCTTATGAAAAGCCTGGATATAATCCCAGTAAGTAAAACTCATGTATATTTTATTAACAGAAACCTGTCTCTCCTGCATAGTGGAGATTCCCTAGTCTTCTGCAGATATAATCTGCTTACTAGTAATTTTGGAGAAGTTTTAAACATTCTTGTCATAATCAGAAATAAAATGCTGAAATTCTGCACTTCCTGTATGACTCAGAATAGACTCATAATAAGTTCGAGTCTTATATGATTCGCCAGGGAAATATAATCCCTTTGTCAAATACCTTTGGAGTATCTTCCAAGGTTCATTACTTCTCTGAATATCAGAATTTTCTAAAAGAAATATAATTTCTTTTGTTGTCGTTTCTTCTGAAACTCTGACTAGATCAGCTTCTTTAGTTAAAGAGGCGTAGGTATTACCTTGCTCTTTTTTCTGCAGATATGCCTGAATTTGTTCATATAATGAACTATCTTTAGGAATATCCTTAAGATTTATAGAAGAGGAAGCCGATGAAGAAGCTTCGCCAATCTTTGAATTGATCAAAGTTTTACTTCCTAACTGTATAACAGGAAAGGAAGAGTCGTATGACGACCTTGCAGATTGCTGTGAAGAGGATGATCTTCCCCTTCCTCGATGATTTTTACCCCCACGACCACGAACATGTGACCATGGTGGAGGATCAGTACCTCCCATACTGCAAAAAAATTTTGTAACAATTTGATTAGTATAAATCATAAAAATATCCTGAAATATCAAGTTCCCATTCATTATTAGCAAGAGATAATTAAGAAAATGGTGATCCATTTATAAAAAAGTCTAGAACTAAATCATCGATAATTATATCGAGGATCTTTTCTTTTAAATCTTCATTAAAAGGTAAAATCTTTAAAATAGTAATAAGAGCTTTGTCACCTAAGAAATATTGGTAAGTAGACATATTAACTATTTTTAAGAAGACAAGAATTCTCTTGATAGGAAATCAGGAAGTGAATTATCAGTTCCCTTTTTATACTAAATTTCAAAGTCGAAATGAGCTAATTGTGCTTGCCACCTGGCGAACATTAACTTTGAAATATCATGCTTAAAATCTTTATCAAACATATATTTAACTGATTGAGCATCAGTTCTAATAATAAATTTTTGATTATATAAATCATCTTGAAATTTTAAAACACATTTAACAATGCATAACATTTCATGAGCAACAGTCGCATATTTGCGCTGAGATTCAAACCATTTGCCTGAATGAAATCTAATAAGATATTCAACTTTGTCATGGGGATTAACTTGCTTTAAGATTCCACCATAACCAATATTAGAAGCATCAGTCTCAACAATCTTAATCCAATATGGATTAGCTAAAGTAAGACAAGGCAAATATTTAACTCTTTGCTTAATAAATTAGGTTGCGGATTAAAATAAACTGGTCCATAAGCAACCGTAGATTCAATCGATCCCATTAGAGATTGTCTAAAATTAAGATTTCTAGCATCTCGTAGAGCTGCTAAAAATGTCTCAGGTAACCCTTTAAGAGTTAATGGTTTGAACGCAATCTGAACTATGCCAATATGCATCCAATTATATCTAGTTTTATAAATTTCAATATCTCTTTTGTTCAATAATTGAACAACCTGTTCTTCAGAATTAAGAGATAAAGATTGCTCAGTTGTTTTCATAACCTGCTTAGTAGACAGTTTATCAAACCATCCATAATCATAAATTAATTTAGTATCTATTTTAGGAATTGTCCATTTGTTTAACAAATCAAGATCAAGAGGTATATCTACCTCTTCAAGTCTAGTACTTTTAATACTACTTTCTCTAATATTCATAATTTTGATAAAACTTCATATCCATGCTTCGCTTACATTAGATCTGTTACATGTTCTTACAGAATATCTGGCTCTAATACTATGTACCACCATCTCGAATCCAAGTCAAAACTTGTGATAAAAGATTTAAGAACTATAATAAGAATTCATTATAACTTGATTAGATCCAGATATTAAACAAGAACATTATACAGAAATTATGCAGCTAGCATAGATATGAAAATTATCTTAGCCGGCCATAAAGGCGGCAATAATAAAAGAAGATAATATTAAAATAACTTAAAAGAAAATACCTTTAAACAAATCTTCAAACCAAAACTCTTCTTTAATTTATTGATTCACACAAGAGAGTTTTTTACAAGAGAGAGGGGAGATCAAACTAGAGAGAGAAAATAAAACTAGACTTAAGAAGTCCTCCTCCTCTCATACGAGAATGGGACTTCTTATATAGAAAAAGAAAAGTAAAATGGGTCCCTTATGTGGGACCTAATATATTGTTTTAAACAATTTCAGTAATATACTGTTTTTGATAAGGAAGAATCAATCTTATCTTTTCCTTTCAATTTCTTCATTATTGTGTCTTCTGGCTCTTTAATTGATGCGAGGAAATCTTCTACTTTCTGCAAATGTCTTTCTGTCAATTCAATATCTTGTTCAACAGACTGTGCATCAGCAGTATCACTATGTCCACTTTTCATTGAAGTGTCTGATTTATCAAATTCAGTAATGTTTTGTAACAAATTCTTTTTGATTTCTTCCAAATAATCATTTATCATTTCTTCTTTGTTTCCATCTTGAATGGAAATTCTCCTGGCAATATGCTTGATTGAACTCCCAGTAGAAATTCCTTTCTGAGGAGAGTTCTGATATGCTTTAATGGTATTGGTGATTTGATCCAATAACTCTTGTCCATATAATTGACCAGTTGCTGGGTCGTGTCTATTTAATTTTTCCCAAAAATTAGTAAAATATTTGCGATATAAACAAGGAATGTTTTCGTTTGGGGTATAACCCACCTCTGGAATCCATTTATGGATCCATGGAATAGAAAACTCGATAAAGAAATACATCTGATCAATTTTTTCAATATTTGAGATATGATCTTGCAAAAATAAATCAGTTAAAAATGGAGAAACTTTTACCCATTGCTTATATAAAGTATTAAAATTATAAGGTAAAATCTTTACCGTTGGGCCATGAATAGACCACCAGTTTATAAACCAATTGGGTAAATTTTTTGTAAAAACTTGAGCACAAACCTTTAAAAACCAAGTGTGCTTAAGTTTATCATTATTATAATAAAATATCTTATGAAAAGCCTGGATATAATCCCAGTAAGTAAAACTCATGTTTATTTTATTAACAGAAACCTGTCTCTCCTGCATAGTGGAGATTCCCCAGTCTTCTGCAGATATAATCTGCTTACTAGTAATTTTGAAGAAGTTTTAAACATTCTTGTCATAATCAGAAATGAAATGCTGAAATTCTGCACTTCCTGTATGACTCAGAATAGACTCATAATAAGTTCGAGTCTTATATGATTCGCCAGGTAAATATAATCCCTTTGTCAAATACCTTTGGAGTATCTTCCAAGGTTCATTACTTCTCTGAATATCAGAATTTTCTAAAAAAATATAATTTCTTTTGTGGTCGTTTCTTCTGAAACTCTGACTAGATCAGCTTCTTTAGTTAAAGAGGCGTAGGTATTACCTTGCTCTTTTTTCTGCAGATATGCCTAAATTTGTTCATATAATGAACTATCTTTAGGAATATCCTTAAGATTTATAGAAGAGGAAGCCGATGAAGAAGCTTCGCCAATCTTTGAATTGATCAAAGTTTTACTTCCTAACTGTATAACAGGAAAGGAAGAGTCGTATGACGACCTTGCAGATTGCTGTGAAGAGGATGATCTTCCCCTTCCTCGATGATTTTTACCCCCACGACCAAGTACATGTGACTATGGTGGAGGATCAGTACCTCCCATACTGCAAAAAAATTTTGTAACAATTTGATTAGTATAAATCAGAAAAATATCGTGAAATATCAAGTTCCCATTCATTATTAGCAAGAGATAATTAAGAAAATGGTGATCCATTTATAAAAAAGTCTAGAACTAAATCATCGATAATTATATCGAGGATCTTTTCTTTTAAATCTTCATTAAAAGGTAAAATCTTTAAAATAGTAATAAGAGCTTTGTCACCTAAGAAATATTGGTAAGTAGACATATTAACTATTTTTAAGAAGACAAGAATTCTCTTGATAGGAAATCAGGAAGTGAATTATCAGTTCCCTTTTTATACTGAATTTCAAAGTCGAAAGGAGCTAATTGTGCTTGCCACCTGGCGAACATTAACTTTGAAATATCATGCTTAAAATCTTTATCAAACATATATTTAACTGATTGAGCATCAGTTCTAATAATAAATTTTTGATTATATAAATCATCTTGAAATTTTAAAACACATTTAACAATGCATAACATTTCATGAGCAACAGTCGCATATTTGCGCTGAGATTCAAACCATTTGCCTGAATGAAATCTAATAAGATATTCAACTTTGTCATGGGGATTAACTTGCTTTAAGATTCCACCATAACCAATATTAGAAGCATCAGTCTCAACAATCTTAATCCAATATGGATTAGCTAAAGTAAGACAAGGCAAATATTTAACTCTTTGCTTAATAGATTTAACTAATACAGTAAGGTCTTTATTCCAAGGTAACAACTTACCTTTCTTCAACCTATTAGTTAATGGTGCAAGATCTTTAGATAAATTTTTATAAAACGGGAAAATATAATTTAAGCTTCCCAAAAATCTTTGCAACATAGTTTTATCAGTAATTTCATCAGGAAATTTTGATGCAAAATCGATGGATCTCTGAATAGGAGTAATTTTTCCTTGACAAATTTGATGATCCAAAAATCTCACATCAGTCTGAAAAAGACTCATTTTGGTTTTAGATATAACTAAACCATTTTGTATAACAATATTTTTGAAAATATCAAGATGCTTAATATGAGATTCTAATGTTTTAGAAAAAATAAGAATATCATCAATATAAACAATTATGAAATCCAGATAAGGATTAAAAATATCATTCATAATTTTTTGAAATTCAGAAGGAGCATTCTTTAAACCAAAAGGCATAACATTCCATTCGTATTGACCAAATGGAACATTAAAAGCAGTTCGATAAGTATGTTCCTTAAAAATCTGAATTTGCCAATAACCTAATTTTAAATCAAATTTAGAAAATATATTAGCATCATATAATCAAGAAAGAAGATCTTTCTTAGTCGGAATAGGATATGTAATCCATTTTAAAACTTTGTTCAGAGGTTTATAATTTATTACCAACCTGGGACACCTCTTTCTTGTTCTGCAGCGTTATTAACATAAAAAGCAGTACAAGACCATGGAGATTTAGAGGGTTTTATAAGTCCCTTTTGTAATAGACTATCAATTTCTTTCTTACAGAAATCAACTAATTCTGCATTCATTTGACAGGGGCGAGATTTTGTAGGAATATTTGATTCAGAAAAAGAATCTTCATAAGGCAAAGTCACAATATGCTTTTTCCTGTCCCAAAAAGCATTTGGATGATCTGCACAAATATCAGCTGCCATTTTTCCAGAAATCAATTTAATTTTTTCTTGTATTTTAGTTGATTGTAAAGACTCTGAAATATTCAGACTATAAATTTCCATTTGTAAAGAATCAATATGTTTTTGTTTCAAATGGATTAAAGAATTAATATCTCTAGTGACTGGCTCAGTTATGAACTCAAAATTTATGGTATTACCATTATAATTTGCAGTAAATCCTTTTGTATTTAAATTAGAAAAGGAATAAATAGCATTAATAAAAGGAGTACCAAGAATAATTGGTGGATATAATTGATTTTTAACCAAAAAGAAAAAGTGAGGGATACAAACCTTACTCTGGCAAATACAAGTATTAGACAATTTATATTTTATGTCTAATGCATGATTAGAAGTAGATTTAACAATATGTGTTGTTTTTTCAAAAAATCTTGAAGGAATTAATCCTTTCTGAATACAACTAACATCAGCACCACTATCAATCATAGCAATACTTGTAACTTTTAAAATCATTATTAATTAGAATGGTGCAATTAAACCCGCTATGGTTCGATACGATATGGTTTGATTGGTCCAGCCTTTAGAAATACCAACGATGAGCAGTAACAATTTGCATCATGCCCAAAAATTTTGGACTAAGAGATTCAGTAATCTCTTCATCTATAACAGCTTTACCTTTATCAGAAATAGAAATTTCTTTATCATTTTCTAACTGAGAAATTCGATGATTATTAATCAGTTAATTCTGTTTCAAAGATTTAATCTCCTTTTTAAGGTTTTCAACCTCGTATTTTAAATCATCAAGAGACGTATCTCTAGTTTTTACAATATCTTGTCCTTTCTTTTCAAGTCGAGAAAATACTTCTTGCAAAGAATAAGGACTAGCATTGTAATTAAAATTTTCAAAAGCTTTATCTTCATTCTTCTTCGTTTTTTCAAAACCTTTTGAAGAAGATGATCTTGAAGAAGCCATTTCTAAAATCTTATTTCGAAGATTTTCATCAGAAACATCTTTTAAAAGTTCAATAACATTTTCAGAAGAAATCATTTTAAAAGTTAATTCTTCAAAACTTTGTTGTAAAGTATCTATATAAGAATCTTCCATCTGAGACTGCAATTTATAAAATTCATCTTGTCCGCAAGTACAACTATCACCTGGACAATTAACACATTTTTGATTACTATTATCAGCATTACTATCAGTACTATAACTTGAAGAATATCCAGAAGAATTTGAATCTGAATCTGATTCATATAATAACTCATAAAGTTTATCTTGAGTCGATTCATCCAACTCTAAAGCTTTAAACTTATCTGCCTTACAATTTGCTGCAAGATGACCGAAACGTCCACACTTGTAACATTTAATATTTTTCAAATCTCTCTTAGAGAAACTCCTAGCAGAACTTGTTGCTTTCCTATGAGCTTTCTTTTCTTCTTTCTTTTCTTTGTATCGTTTTGAACGATGACATCGTTTATGCTTTCTCGAATGTCTTTCTTCAGCTTGACCTGTCTTTGGTTTAGAACTAGACGGTCCTTCTATTCCAAATTGTGTACAAAAATCTCCCAATTGAGATTTTTCAGACATTTGAGTTCTTTTAATCTGTTGAGCCAACTTAAGCTCATTACAAAGATTTAATCCTTCTTGAGTACAAATCCCTATTAACTTTCCAGAAGTTAATCTATCATAAGGGATTTCTGGTTGATCTCCTCTCAGAACTTTCTTTACTCTTTCAGAAAATAATGAAGGAAGACCATCTATGAATCTATTTTTCCAATAACTTGATTTACTTTCAGGTAGATCCATAACTCTACTCATGAAAGTATCCTTATACCATCTAAAATATCCCAAATGGTTACATTTAAGACCATTTAATAAAGTTCGAATGGTTTCATTTTGATTGGAAAATCTTCCATTAAAATGTTCTAAAATAGTAAGAACAAGTGTATAAACTGCATCGTCAACCTTGTGAGTTGTAATTTTTTCTACTGGCTTTCCATCATCACCAGTAACTATTTCTCTTTTAGCTTCTTCCTTGTATGCAGTGGTTATCGCATACTTTTCTTCAGATGATAAGAAATTATCCCACCATCCTCTGAGTTGACCTGTAAATCCTGCTATAATCATTTTACATATAGCATGATCAGTATTCTGATTTGTATGACGACATATTGATGAGTACATCAACATTCGATGTACCATAATGGAAACCTGTCTTTCAGTTAAGGCGTCCAAATTCCATTCATATACCTCATTTCCACTGTAAGATGTGTTTGTTTGATTCCAATCTCTTTCTTCAGTTAACACATCTTGAGGAGTAGGACGAGGATAATAATAAGTCATCATTGAAGGGAGAGTTGCATAACCCCCTTTTCCTATAATCCTCTGCTTGTTATTATAACCAGCTTTAAATCTTCGGGCATTTACTTCCGAAACATCCATATTCGGAACTTGAATACCAAGAAGTTGATTTTCAATTTTAGCAATATTTGACTCAGAAAAATCATTTGTAATAGGTTTTGAACTTAAACCCGATAATTTTTTATCAATAAGATTTTCTAAATCATTAAAAGATTTAACTTTAAAATCAGCAGTATCAATAGGACGCTGAATATGAGTAGGAACACTTAAAGGAGTTTTTGAAGTAGAAGCTTTATCTTCTTTTGGACCCTTTTGAAATTCCTTTACCAAAATAATTAATTCATCTAATTTTTTATCTAAAGAACTAATATGTTCTCCCAGAACTTTAACATATAAACTCAAATAATTATTTTGAGAAATAAGATTATTAATCTCATGAATAGTAATCTGGGCTACATCTGTTTGAATAAACTTTTGAAAAGCTGAAAAAGTTAACCCAGTATTATTAGGCTACATCATTTGCTTTAAAAGTTCTTTCTATAACTTTAATATATAAAGGTAAATAAGTAGTTATAAACCAAGGAACAAAATAAATAATTTTGTTATGTAAAGCACAAGTTTCATAAAACTCTTGAGAAATATTATTTAAATCATTTTGACTATAAGTCTCAAAAAACAAGTTCTAAGCTGGTTCCATTTTTTATTATAAAATTCTTTTTGAATATGTTTTCGAACCAGAGATCCTGGACTAAAATCCAATTGTTGACTCATCATCATCACATATCGTTGAGATCTGTTGATTTATCAACATTGAAATCCATTTCTGACTGAGTTGGATCTAAATCTGACAACTTATCTGTTGCTTGAACAATATTAGTTTTAGGGTCTATTCTTACCCTTTCAACTAATCCTTCATTCATCGTATCACTTAGAGTGTGAAGAGACAAAGGTCTTCTTCTTGCTGAGCCGTAACTAGGACCTTCATAACTTACTGGAGATATATGCTGAATTTCTGGTAACCTTCTATAACCAGAAAAAGATCTCCTATTATAAACAGGAGGAGAATTATCATGAAACTCAATGTAAACCTTACCTTCAGGATTTTGAGTAATATGAGAATAATCACTTTTAGTGACTTCTTCAGCAACCTGTCTTTGAGATACAGCATCATTTAATATCCATTTATCAGGAAAATTAATTTCATCCCATTTAATAGGTCTTCTAGTTGTAATTTTGGATTTAGCAAAATTAGTTTCAACTAGAATAGTCTCGTTTACCGAATCAAAATATTTACAACGAGGATTCAAAGTAGTTAATAACTTGAAATAAATCCTGTAAGATAAACATATAAGTTCAGATCCAGGAACATAATTATAACCATGAGTTTTAACATTTAATGTTAAAGCATCAAGAATATTCATATCAGATAAAGATAATTACAAATTAGGTTGCGGATTAAAATAAACTGGTCCATAAGCAACCGTAGATTCAATCGATCCCATTAGAGATTGTCTAAAATTAAGATTTCTAGCATCTCGTAGAGCTGCTAAAAATGTCTCAGGTAACCCTTTAAGAGTTAATGGTTTGAACGCAATCTGAACCATGCCAAATATGCATCCAATTATATCTAGTTTTATAAATTTCAATCTCTCTTTTGTTCAATAATTGAACAACCTGTTCTTCAGAATTAAGAGATAAAGATTGCTCAGTTGTTTTCATAACCTGCTTAGTAGACAGTTTATCAAACCATCCATAATCATAAATTAATTTAGTATCTATTTTAGGAATTGTCCATTTGTTTAACAAATCAAGATCAAGAGGTATATCTACCTCTTCAAGTCTAGTACTTTTAATACTACTTTCTCTAATATTCATAATTTTGATAAAACTTCATATCCATGCTTCGCTTACATTAGATCTGTTACATGTTCTTACAGAATATCTGGCTCTGATACCATAACAGGATCTGAAGGCTGGCGGTAGTTCGCACGACCATCTAGATCTAGCTTTGCACATGACCAAGTTATACTTGAAACGTATTATAGTTTTGTTAAATTTTTTATCCTAAGCTTCGACTGTATGGTAAACTTTTACTCAAGCATGGAGCCTGTCTTATTATTATTATTATTATTATTATTATTATTATTATTATTATTATTATTATTATTATTATTATTATTATTATTATTATTATTATTATTATTATTATTATTATCATCATCATCATCATCTCCTTTTTTGCTTTTAAACAAATTTCAGAAGCATCTTCAAAATTTGTAGGAAAAAAAGCTACCGTGTTTAAGTTATTTTAAAATATTTTAAAATTTTGTTTATTATTGAAAAAATGGTTTTACAGTAGCACTATCCTAATTATTATTTTTAAAAAAAAATTAATATAGATTTAATTAATTTTAATTATTCAAAAAATATTTTTTGTAGTAATTGTGTATCATCCACTATTATTATTTTTAATATACATATTTAGTTTCATTATAAAAAGTTTACATTGAATTAGAAATTTTCAATCGAACAAACTTGAAAAATTAAAAAGATTGAAAGAAATTATTTTAATTATAAACACACTAATTACCATCAAACATAACATCTCAATTACACTACATATGAATAAATAAAATTATTACCTGAAGAAATCTCAAATCTTCTTTTCCACACTTATCTTTTAATTTGTCGTTATAAATGCTCCTACCGAAAAATTATCCTCTCATGAAAGGCAAAATATGCAAAAATTACTTATTGAAATTAATGAATAACAAAAAGATTAAGTATATGATTGGCATGGAAACAAATTTTTTAGAGAATGATATTGTGCCAATAAAAAAAGTGATTAATATGCTCTTTTACAAATTCTTTTGGATAGGAGAAAAAAAAAGTGTTCATGCGAGACATAGGGAAGTGGAAAGTTGTGGTAATTTTATAATCCTCTTTTTTTTTTTTAATTGGTTTATTTTATTATTTTATATTTTATTAGTTTGACAATAAGTTTTCTTTAGTAATCGTATTATCCTATGAAAAAAAACTGTATTATTATCAAAAAATTTAATATTAAAATAAAATAAAATAAAAAGTAAAAATACTAAAGTAACGCAAATTTTGAATTTTTGAAAAGCACTAAAGTTAAAAGCAAAAAAATTTCCTTTTAATGTTAACTTTTTTATTTTTGAAATTTAAATTAATTTCATAATTAAGATTATTATTATTATTATTATGATAATATCTGTTTTAATTTGGTTATTATTATTATTATTATTATTATTATTATTATTATTGTTGTTGTTGTTGTTGTTGTTGTTGTTGTTGTTGTTGTTGTTGTTATTGTTGTTGTTGTTGTTATACATTTGTTTTGCTATAAATAAGGAGGTCGTGGAAACATAGTATTATTATTATTATTATTATTATTATTATTATTATTATTATTATTATTATTATTATTATTATTATCATCATCATTATTAAATAAATATTGTTTTTCAAACAATTTTTAATTATCTTTTAAAAACTGAAAATTTGAGGTTGTAATTACCATTTTGTAAACGTGTTTTTTTTTAAAAAAAACAATTTCTATTAATTTAAAACTCTAACTTATCTTCTAAATAGTAACTTCTTTTATTTATTAAAAAACAAATTAATTAATAATTTAAAAGTTTTAGCCGAATCACCAATTAAACTCCATTCGGTTAACTTCTTAATTTTCATTGGCAAAATATGCAATTTCATTAAGTCATTTTCCAAATTCATGTATGGACATCGCTTGCCCATTATCTTGGATCAGTCTTTCAAAGAAAATTGGGCCCACAACGAATTAGAAAAATTATATGAATTAGTATATTTTAATAAATAATTACTGATTTTAGCAATACTTTTTATTTATTATCATTTTATAGCAATATTATGTTAAATTTGTAATATGTATTAAAAGTGAATTTTATATGCAATATATATGAATTATAATTGTTTTTAAAAATATATTATGTTTGTTTGGTAAAAATTTGACACATTGTATTATAATTGTATTAAAATGTGTGATAAATGAATTATCTATCACTAAAATTTATATTATATGTAAATAAAAAATTATTCTTTACAATATAAATTAAATTTATATTATAAATAAATTAAAAGTGATTAAATAAAAAAGAAATATTATTGCTATAAATAATAAATATTTTTCTATTATAGTATATTTATATAAGTTATCAATTCCTGAACCCACTTTTCAATCTGCACAACAAGCCCAACTCTAAGCCCAATTCCAAATAAAATAGCCATATCCTATGACCCCTAAGTTTCCCTATTATATTCATCTTCTTTACGCAACTAGGACGAAATCTAGACGCATCAGTCCGGAAAAAGCTGTGACTCTAACCCGCCACTTCGGTAGCGATTTCAAACGGCGTGAACAGTACACGACGCTCAATGCTTTTTCACGTCTTCCTCATCTCTTCTGCCTCGGTCGTACAGACTCATCACTCTCACCTTCCCTGCCCCCTCCTTCGCGGAGATTCAGAGCAGAGAACGACTCCCCATCCCTTTTTTACTATTGCCTCAAAAAGGAACGGATTGGATTTTTACCCTTAGTCACCTGTAAATTTTGAGTATAAATACCCCTCTACACTCAGTGATGAGGGACACGGTTTTGAGTTTGGTTCTTTGGAAATACTCATTTTACACTCGAGAAATCTTAAGGCGATTCTCTAATTCGACGTTCAAAGAAGTTAACTACTTTGATTCTGCCTGAGAATTTTTGGCTTACCGTTCGTATTGAGATTTTGAGGTGTGGAAATCGCTGCTCTCAACTCGTTTGTCAAGGTAAACACGCTTTCCTTTACAATACTCTTTTCGCCTTTGCTTTTTGATAGGGCATTATGTTTCTGCCCTTCGAGTTCTTAATGTCTTAATATGAGACCTCTTACATCGTTGTTTTAGTTGACTTAAATTTAAGCTCTAAGTTTTTGGCGTATATAATTCTTCAACTGTAAATCGTTATACTCATTTAAAATCGATTCGTATATAGCTCAATAATCTCACTCCATGTCTTTTTTTATTTATTTATTTTGCTTACTGTGAGTTCTCTTCATGCTCATTTGGTCTCCAGTACCTTAGCATCCCCCGTATATTCAAATACTTCTTGTGTATTATTTCTACTTTTGAAAGCTAATCTGCTTTTCATGTTTAGACGTAGCATGATTATTTGAACTAGTTAATAGAAAGGTTTGAAGGTGAACCAATGTTCTCACTATAATATGATTTTATCTTGATTAATTTTTACCCGATATTGCACCATGAGACTAGTTTGAATAGCTCGAATGATCTTCATGCTCTTTTGTTTCCAATCTATTTTATTACTTAGGACTTCCTTTTGTTTGAAGTCTCAAAACTGCCTTATGAAACTTGGATAAATCTTTGTCTCATTCTGTTTGGAATAGTTTGGCGTTCATTTGGTTTCGACTGTGTTGGCTATTGATCTGTTTTTTCTCTAATGTCTGCGTTGTGTTCCTTTGGTCCTGACCTTCTCAACTATGTTGACCTCTCGTAAAAATCTAACTTATTGTTCTCACTTGATATTATTGATGTTTATGTCTCTTGGGTTAACCCATGATTTATATCTTTAAATTTTAAAATAGCTAGCCTCCCTTTGTAAGTGATCTGCATGGTCCTCCATTCGGCTTCAATTCTGTTTCTTGTCATGATGTAAATGTTAAATTTTTGGACGTTTGTTTTCTCATTTTGTGTTCACTTCTCTATTGTATGTGACATTAGAATTTCCTAACTTTCCTATTTAGCCTTGCTGTTATTCTTTAAGCTAAATGCTCCGTGAAAAAATGATTTTCTTCCCTGTTAAATGTCCATCCCTATTTCAAAATTTAGTCACTGCTTGGTAATCTTTTCTTGATGCCTGTGATTTTTTTATTTTTTTAGCTTAGCATGAACTGTTGTCACTGTTATTTTGGCTCCTAAAGTCCTGTGTTCTATCCGTGTCTATATGCTTTACTTATTTAGTGGTAGTGTTAGCATAGTGTTTATGCATTTAGTATCAACTAAATTTGTCTAACTTTCTTCGCTTTAACTACTGGCGTGATTTGTTATCATGCATTTGTTTATTAAATTGGTTGGATAGTATATGTATTGTTCTCATTAGCATTAAGTGCTACCAGTAGTTTGAGTAACCATTTATTTTATCATTAGCATGTCTTGAGTCTTTAGAATTTGTACTTCTTACCTAGATCTACAATATTTAATTCAATCGTGCCACTTGCCATATATATTAGTTTAAGAGTTGCTATGATTTGTCTTAGATTTAATTATTGTTCTATTATTTCGGACGCTAATTGTTATTATCATTTTTGTTGCATGTGATGCCATCTGAGTTCACTTTGGACTCCACCCGTGCGTATCCTTGAGTTGTTTCGAGTCATCATCCTATTTGCGGTGAAAGAGAAGCTGAAACAGGCACCAGAAAGTCTGAAAATGGGTTGTATACTTGTCATGTACAGCAGTATACACTAGTATACATGGTGAATATTGCTATACAGGTTAAAAAACGAAATACAGGGTGTAGGGGCTGAATCATGTTGTATACGGATGATATACAGACCCATATACATGAAAAAGGGCCAAAATATGACCTGTATACTAAAGTATACACTTGCTGTATACACAATGTTCGGAACGAAAAATGGGCTGGAAAAAGGGCCAAATAATGCAGCTGGCCCATTATTAGATTTAGAACAGGTTGGGCCAAAGCCCAAAAATCTGATTTGTGCTTCTCTTTTATGTATAAATTATAGGAACCAAATATTATAAATACTAAATAATATCCTATCCCTTCTAGTTTTCTATTTACCAAAAATCCCTTTAAAATGTTGTTTGCGGGATACATCTTGTGTTGTACGGGATACATAAGTTTTGATACATTCCAGTTGATAGATGTTGCGTTTAAGAAGGAAATAATAACGTAAATTTATTTTTAATAACTATAAATCCCATAATTCACGCGGGACAACTTGTAAACTTTCAATTCCATCAGGTAACTGATTGATAAATTCAATTATCAAATTAGAGCTCCCTCATCAAACAAAATTTGTCCTGATAAAGTTCATCTACATTCTAAGAATGCGAAAAAAATAGCTTTAGAAGATGAATATCTCAATTTCGTTATGATATTTTGGAATTTGGTTAAGCGATGTTAATTATGAAGGTTACAAGGTTGCTGAAATTGTTGTTGGACAATCAATTTCATTTATGAATTTGAAAGCTTGATTTTAGCAGAGGATCGACGGTGTTAGAAAAGATATTGAAATTCAATACATCATAGAGGAAAACTCATGTCCATTGAAAATTAAGAACGACATGGGTGTGAAACTTTATTTGGAAGTAAAAAAGAATGAGCCTGGAATCGGCATGTATCCGCCATGTATTGATACAATTGAGAAAATGGGTAGGGAGATACATAATTTTGATTGTTCATCTGGGGAAATCGTATACGTGAAGGTACAGAAAGAGATACGGAAGCTCTTGCTCTGGCCGAATCGAGAATTTGTTACTTTGATTATATTCCAGAATTAAATGCTACAAATTACACAACTAATTCCAATAATACTGATGTGAAGACGGGGCAGTTGTATAAGAATAAGAGCCCGTTTGGATGAGCTTAAAAAAGTAGCGTTTAAAAAGTACTTTTGAAAGTGCTAGAACTTATTTTTAAAATAAGTAGTTATGTGTTTGGATAAAAGTGCTGAAATTAAAAAAAAAGTTGTTGATATGTTTGGCAAATAAGTGCTGGTAAACACTTTTTTTAATCAAAATGTCTGAAATACCCTTAAAAGTTGTTAACATGATAAAAGTTGATTAATTTAATAATAATAATAATATCTAATATATAATATAATAATAATAATAATAATACTAATAAAATAACAATAATAATAATAATTATTATAATAAAATATGAAAAGAATAATAATATATAATATATAATATATAATATATAATATATAATAATATATAATAATAATAAACACTAATAAAATAAATAATAATATATAATATATAATAATAATAAAGAATAATAAAAGAAATAATAATAATATTAATAAAATAATAAATATTAATAATAATATATAATCATAAAAATAATAATAAAACAATATTAATAATAATAAAAATAATAAAAATAATTAAATATAAATAATAATAATAAATAATAATAATATAACAATACAAAAATAATAATAATAATAATAATAATAATAATAAATAATAACAAAATTAATAATAATAATAATAATATATAAAATATTAATAATAAATAATAATAATGAATAATAATAATAATATATAATAATAACAAATAATAATAATATGAAAATAATAATAATAATAATAATAATAATATAATAATAATATATAATAATAATAAGAATAAAGAATAATAAAATAAATAATAATAATAATATAAATAAAATAATAATAAATAATAATATATAATAATAATAATAATAATAATAATAATATATAATAATAATAATAAAGAGTAATAATAATAAAATAATAAAATATTAATACTAATACTAATACTAATACTAATACTAATAATACTAATAATAATAATAATAATAATAATAATAAAAATAAAAGAAATAAGGGCAAAAACGTAAAATATTTGGTTAACTTAAAAGAGCTTTTAAGCTAAAAAAAAAAAAGCACCCCTTCCCCAACTTTTAACTTTTGACTTAAAATAAGTTTTTTTTAACTTAAAATAAGTCACTTTGAAAATTGTCAAACACTTAAATAAGTCAAAAACCAACTTTTAAGTCAGTTTGATCAGTTTTTAAGCTAATCCAAACGGGCTCTAAATGAACACTCATCGCTGTAATGGCTAAATATAAAATAAAGAACAACTTCAATTTCCGAGTGAAAAGATCGGATAAAAAAGGTATTGGACTATTTTTTCTCTAATTTGATTTATTTTTCTTCAGTTTATGCATATAATTAGTACAATTGTAGTTACTATTGTGTTTGATACATAACTCTAATTAGTATATGTATCATAATGATAAGTTTGTTGGTGTTTGATGATATAAAAAATTGATAAGTATAATGATTATTAGTATTGACAATTGATTTAGGTGTGTATTGATAAACATTATTATGTGATACATAAAACTTTTGGAAAAAAATGTTTATGTTCTTTATTATGGCAGATACATTAGTTGTGAAAAACTGTAACATTGCTTTTGTTATATGAATTAATTCGATGAAAAATTTGGACAACTATGTATAAGTTTGCTTCAGTGATCAATGTGGATGGACTTTGAAGTCTTTTTGCAGAAAGAAATCTAATGTATTTAAAGTGAGATACTTCAATAGTGAATATACATGTCCGATGCGAGATAGGATACTAACAAAAGTACAAGCAACAATTGAATTTATTAGTGGTGTGACTGCCCCTAAATTGATAAATCATAAACGAATTCATACGCCTCGAGATGTAATTGAAGATATCCGAGCTTTATATGGGGCTGAAATATCATACTAACAAGCATGGCGTGCTAAGGAATGTGCACTAGAAATGCTCAAGGGTAAGCCATCAGAAGGATATAAACAGATGTCGAGATACATATGGATGTTAAATAAAGAGTATCCAAATTCCTATATAAGGATGTAAAAGACGGAAAATAATCAATTCATGCATCTTTTCATAGCCTTGAGACCATTGATAAGAGGGTTCGACTACTACAGGCCTGTAGTTGTAGTGGACGCTGCACATCTTGGCGGGGCTTACAAAGGTACTTTTGTATCAGCGAGCACTCTCGATGGTGCAGGTATGACTGTTGTAATACTGATGTAATTTAAAACTTGTTTTTATATGTATACTTAATGTATCTTAGTGTAAACATTATGTATCATGAAGTTAAATATGTGTTGCTTTGTAATTAGGTTGCATATTGCCATTGGCATATGGTGTTGTAGACACTGAAAATGACTGTTTGTGGACATGATTCTTTGAAAAGTTCAAAAATACATTTGGCGAGCGTGAAAACATGTGTATTGTATCAGATAGAAATGAAAGTATTATGAAGAGTGTAAGCATTGTGTTCCCATATGTACCTCATTGTGCATGCATATGGCATCTTTGGAAGAATGTATGTTCAAACTTCAAAAGGAGTAAAAACACACTAAGTGATATATTTTACTCAATGGAAAAAACATACAGAAAGGAAGATTTTGATAAATTAGTGGCTAAGATGGTGAAAGTTGATCATAGGGTGAATGATTACCTTGAGGATGCTGGGTATGAGAAGTGGTCAGGAATTTATTCAATAGTAAATAGAGGTAGAATGATGACTCCGAATATCGCAGAGTGTGTCAATGATTGTCTAGTTGATGCACGTAGGTTAACTATAATAGACTTCTTGGAGGAAGCTAGACTTCTATTTGGTAGTTGAAACTGTAAAAATAGAAAAATAGAGTCATATACAAATGACACATTGGGCCGTAGATTTGAGGAGATATTGATTGTAAACACATCTAAAAGTTCAAAGATGAAGGTACTTATCAATATTCCTAACTTTCTGTTTTATGTATCAGAAACTCGGATGATTTTCACTAATAAGCATTGCTTGGGAAATGATATGTAAATGGCATATTATGTAATGTATTACTAACTTCTTATTATTTTCAGGTTTCTCCATCGTCTGAATATATTTTCTCAGCTATGAAGTCGGAGAAGATAGATTGTATGTCTTGAGCGGAAGATATATACATGTGGAAGATTTCAACATGATGAGATACCTTGCGCACACGCAATTGTAGTTTTGAAGCACTAGAATGCTATAGAAATGCACCCATATTGCTCTGATTACTACAAGTCTAATGCATTAAAAACAACGTACGAGGTTGCAATGGTTCCAATGCCAGATAAAGAGGATTGGACCATTCCAGACTATGTCTTAGATGAAATTGTCCTACCACCTAGGTATAGAAGGTTGGTTGGACGACCAAGGAAGCGAAGAAAGAAAAATGCGGATGAGAAAATAACAGTGAACAATAATTCTTGTGGGCAATGTGGACAAGAAGGACACAACAGAAGAACTTGTACTTTCATCCCGAAAGAGAATTGAAATAATGTTTTAAAATAGGACATTCGTGGTCATGGTTAATAAATTCCAAGTATATGTATGTTTCACTTTCGTATTTAGATTAAATAAAGTGTATTGGTTACACAATGTATTTTGTTGCTCAACTAAATGCATTTGTTGAGAATTGTGAGTTTAGCTTATAAAATTATTCTTATACTATTAAATAAATAAATAAGTCTGAATGTATAAATTGTGAAAAATAATTATTGTGTAAAAGAATGAAATATTGATTCAATACCATAATCATGATTTAAACAAATTTAAGTGTACCAAACTTGACTTTTTCAAGTGTGTACTATATGTATCATATACACTGCATTGTGTTGTATTATATACAATACAGAGTAGTCATGAATCACACATTAAAACTATATTGGATACATTTATAATTTTGATATACTTTTTTTTGGCAGTGTTGTCTTTCAATTTAATAGTATGTTGTGATATGTTTGTTGATATTTATGATGTATCATATGCATTCATATAATTCAAGTGTCTTATACATAAATGTAATTGGTATATGTGAATAAAATTCATGTAAACTATACATTAAAACTTATGTATCATATACATCATTTCGTAGGTAAACTATCAAAATACTTAAACTCAAACAATGATGATTGTGGAGCTTAACGTTATAAAACAACAAATATATCTAAATCAATATATTAAAAACATAGAATTTTAATAAATAACAAAAGACTGTAATACAACTAAGTTTATAGAGAAACACCTAAAAAAATTTATAGAGAAACACCTAAAAAAAATGAAATTTTCTTCAAAACAAAACAGCATGAAAACTGTTCATGCAATCCCTACTAAGTACTAATCTATGTTAACGAAATCTTGTTCAGTTTGTGTTGTGAATTGACCCTTAGGCTTTGGTGGATCTTCATTCTCACTTATATATCCACCCTTGACCTTGTCGCTGCCGTATATCCATAAAATGTTGCATATCTATTGCGTAGATAATGCAAGATGACCATCAGTATCAGGTGGTATAACAAGTTGGTCACTCAAAAACTCTGCAAATGTAGCTACGTATTACCCGCAATCCCTAAAACAAAATGCAGAATATAAATTTGTAAAAAAACTTACACATATTATTGTAGTCAAGAATTTAAATATTTACAGGCTATCGTCTTCTTGTTGCATGATGCCTTCGGCGTATTCAACGTTGAAAAGATTATATGACTCTAAAAGTGTACCAGTTTGTTTGTCCTTATATGCATCAAGTTCTGGCCAGTTTGTCCGCTCAGTTTTTTTCAAAGAAATCACTGTCAAGGAGGTAAGAAAATAGCATCCTTGACAGTTTTTGTATCTCCTCAAAATATACTCGTTTCCTTGTGCCTAAAGAAGAGTCATACACGTGTATCAACCTCTGATTCAATTCAACAACATCTAACACCCAATGAAAATTTCCATCATAATTAATCGGAATATAAACATCATCCACAAGATGCCATGGTAATCCAGCTGGTATTTAAATTCTTTTCATGACGTGATTATTGACCTCTCATGTACTGATACACCTCCTGCACGATCAATGTGTTCTTGGGTACTAATATCATCATCAGCCTCATTGTTATAATACCTTTCATGGGTATTTTTGATATGTGTACTGAACAAACAATTGACTGTTGTGTATATGCATTGATTCAAGCTGCGAAGTTTTGATTTTTTACGAAGGTAGTAAAAAACAACATCGATGTGCTACACAAAAAATTATACACATAATTATACATTTGAAAAGAAAAATAATGAAAATAAAATATGGTATTGATATGTATGTAACACCTATTAAATAAATGTATTATATACATTAAAAAAACTATATATGATTTGCAGACACATAAAATTCACATATAAATGTCAAATTTACCTGATCAGTCCAACAGTTTTTGGGTTGGGACATGGGATAAAACCAATTTTTATTAGACGGTTATGTAACAACATAATTCATCATTTCAAAATCCAATGAAGAGGCTCTTGCTCTTATCCTGTGATGGTTTCCTGTATTATTAAGTGTAAAGAAAAGATGTTATTTAAAAGCGGAAGAAGAGTTGTAATTTTAAAATCGAAAAAATTCATTAAAAAATATAAAAACTTACTTTTTAGCATGAGTTTTGAGAAGACCTGTAGTAACTCACTCAACAAATTCATCAATCAGATATGAAGGGGTTCGGTTTGTGATCTCACAGCCTTCAAATGGAAAATTTGGACGAATTACATCCTCCATGACTTCTTTTCATTTTTCACTTGACCTAAATAAAGTTAAATAAGGAGATTTGCAGTTTTTTGAAGGCATCTTGATACGTACATGAGGAGTATTTGTATCGCATCGGACAAAAATTTCTATAATTGAAATATCAGTGGGTAATTGACTGTCCAAAAGTAAACTTTGGATGTCAGTTAACTCCTGTGGATTTGTCGCACTAACTGGTTTAGCATGAATAGACAATCTTCCTAGATCAGCAATAAGTATATTCATGGTTTCTCGAGTTTCAGATGATATTGTACCAGATATTGCAGAATCCTATATGATTTAAATTGATAGTTAAATAAACCATATGATATTTAAATGATACATGAAACATAAATTGGCGATGTATCAAATATAACAGTATCTGGCACAAACTGATTGATGTTGTGTTGAACTTTATATGAAGCATCTTCATTCATTTTCCTTCGAAGAAATGTTGAGGCATTTGTGTTGATGGATCATCCTGAATAACAACATATTGTTCAATTTTGGATACATTAAACAACAAAGAATTATATACAAAGGATTGTTAATGTATCGAGGATAGATTACATCAAACTACGAATTACATATAGTAGAGAAACAATTTTAATTAGTCACACTGGTATTTATCTTGCAATGGAATATATCATATACACACATTATTAAAATGTAAAGTATCATACACACCAAAGTGAAAAACATTACTGTTGAAAACATTAAAAATATGTATCAAAATTATACAAGTAAACTGCAATGTATCATAATCATACAAGTAAACTGCAATGTATCATAATGGCCTAATTTGATGTATCACTACAAAGTTGATGTATACTAATGGTCAATTTACGATGATAATATTACCTTCTTATGCTCAGTTATTTTTGTAGTATGAGAAATAATTGCATCTGAGGATTGAAGTTCTGTAACGTACTTCATTTCTTGATGACTCTTCAATGTATCTTCTGTATTTTTTATACATATTTTTTTTTCAAACAAAATATGTTACTGATAAATTATATAATTTGATATATTCAATGAATAAAGTAAAATAAACATGATCTTTAACATCAAAATTAGATATACCAATGTTTTGGTCATTATTAGCAAAATTCATTTGTATCGGTGAGGTTGGTTGTTGATCAAACTTAAAGGTACTTGTTTGATGTCCATCATTGCCTTCCTTACCGGAAACTTCAACCATGTACGACTTAGATTTGCCGCGCATCTCCTTCATGAAATAAGTTTGTAACATAATGACCTATATTAAGTAAAAACACACAAACAAAACACATACACAATATAGTACCTTTGGTTGTTGGTCGTCCTCCCTATTCCTAGAATTCATCATCTCAGAATTATTTGCCTTTATCAAATTCACAAGATACTCAAATTTACCGTCAACCTATTAAAAAAATTAACATTCACTTTTATATTTATGAATAAACATACAAAATAATTTATATCATTACTTACGTGTTCCTTCATATGTTGTTTCAGTTCTTCAATGTCGGGATATACAGACTTATCTTTTTGGAATTGTGAAGAGACATGGGCAGAAGATACATTAGCAAGCGGGTTAGGTTCTTCATCTGGCATTGAGAATGACTGATCTAATGGCAGCCTTAACTTCTTTGACGATTTAGGTTCCGACACCTTTGTTTTAGGTGTCTCAATTTTCTTTCTTCTTTTGGGTGGCGGTGGAGATGATGTATCAGACACACGTGATGATTTTCTCAATAAATGACCAGGAGGGCTTGTTGAGAAATCCTCAAAACCTGACTTATCTTTTGTTTGCATTTTGTTTGCATGAACTGCTGTTATGGATGATTCAGGACTATGAGCATCTTGAATATCAGGTAAGTCAAGGGCTTTCACTTAATCTGGTGTTGATACAATGTTTGAACATGCATTCTGCATTTTAGTATGCATGTTCAAATGGTTGAATGTTATGATAATATTATATATCATACAAAAATTGTTATTTACAATAAAATTTCTCCATCTTCTGGAAAGCACTCTTTGAGCATGCTGACAGAATGATTGACACTTACATCTCTCTCATTTCCAATGATTTCACTATAGTTTATAGAAAACTTATTGAAAAAATGTTATTTGCAAATTTAAAAATAATGTTACCTCGGAGAAAATGCTGGACATAAATTTTCTATGTTTTGGCTTTACAACAATGACCGTCCAATTACAAATCCTGGAAATACCATTTGCTACTATAACATCAAACTCTGGATTTAGACTAAATGCACATTCGTAAGTCCATACGTTGAGTGCATAAGGAAATAAGTGATACATCTGTTTGATTTGGTTGAAGTCTTGCCTGAGTGATGTAATCAACTTATAGAATGCAATCTGACCCCAAGATACAATTCATACCTACCATCTTCGACCATTAGAAATTCTTCGATCCGTATAAAGGTCTCACCAAGATGGCATAACATGAAAGTATTAATCAAGTATAATGTTGTCATCTGAACGACGTCCTGTGTGGTGTCCCATTTCTCCATTACAAAATGTTGTATCAACGACTCTTAGTTATACTTTCAGTCGAATCAGGGAAATATCTTTGTAATAACCGGCTCGAAGTTGATTGCAGATATGAAAAATCCTTAACATTTCCTTTGCATTAAGGCCAGTTACAATGGTGAATTCCTTTATACTAAACTGCAATACAGTCTCATTAGCATGACAACATGCAATACATTTTTGTTCTCCTGTTGCACTTCCAACAACAACAAACACTTAGTAATCTGACCCTGGAAATTACATTTTGAAATGTTCAAATATGGTCCAAAAAATGTATTCTTGAACATTTTAATGCCTTCATCCTTTATGGAATTTTTGATTTCATTCACAAAATCAAAATTGAACGTTGCTCCAAATCTCAATGGATGTGCTGATATTTTTTTGATAACATAATTCATGCCCTGTTTATACAAAAAACAAAATATAAAACTGTACTTGTCTAATCTCAAACATATGATGTAACGGAGAGTGATGATACATTGAACATAATCTGTAAATTCAATAAATACATCATGGTTTTATAATGACATCATATCAAACCCATCGTCAAATGCATAAGATACATGAGTAATTAGCATCAGTCTAACCAATCAAATACTTGAATTTTATAAGGAATAAACTGTAAATGACACTAACAATATATTGTACATGAATTTCATTCACATATACCAATTACATATATGTATAAGACACTTGAGTTATTTGAATGTATATAATACATCATATGCATCGACAAACAAAATCATGATCAGATACACCGTCAAAACATTACAACAACGAAAGATACATTAATGGAGCAATATATGCATCTGATACAACTTTAAAACTGTACAACACATGATGCGTTTACTGAATTGGAAATTAGCATGATTGAATATACATGAATGGTAAAATTAGTGAATCTCTCTTCATTGTTAAATGACTCTTAATTTAATTTCACAAAGACATGCATCAATGTAAAATTAGGGTTTTAATGTATAAGCAAAACACAAAATTAACCATTATAAATTGATATTGTTCTAACATACTATGAAAACATTGAATTGATAAGTAATGTATCTTCAATATTAACGTATTTAAACTATTTCTGTCCAAACACAAACAACACCATAACAAAAGCATAAAAATATAAAAGTTTATTTAAACACATACCTTAAGAAGTTTGGGTCGGGAAATAACATATGTCACTTTTCTTCCCCCCTTTTTAGGGGTTTCTCCAACCTTTTTTTTTGGCTTAACAACACTCTTGTCCTTCATCGCTAATGGGTCACGCTATCGCTTGGATATGTTCTCAGCTCACATTTCATTATCAGAATCATATGTACGGGTAGCATTAGTATGAGAAACACTAACACTATGTGATGAAGCCTATTCCATAAACACTATGTGATGAACCCTATTCCATATGTATCAGTAAAAAGCACAAAAAAGACAACAATGGAGAATAAAATGCTTACCTATTAAAAACTTAGAAATTGATAAACTTGAGGGAGACTCCTACTCAAAATCAAATGAATTTAAAATTTGTAACTTCTAAAGAAATGGAGAATTTAGGAATAAAATTGAAGAGTGTAATTGGTAATGGGAATGGTGTGTGTTGGCTGAAAAAAAGGAGTGAAATTTGAAATGGGAAACGCGGGTATTCGTTGTAAAAAAGATGAAAAATCTTTATGTATCTTACATATTTTATTAATTGGGGGAAATAAGGAATTTTTGAAAATTTTAAAATAAGTAGGGATAAATGGATATTAAGGTAAGTAAAAGACTATATTTAAGTAATTTGTCCCTCTTTTATTATCCTTATTTGCTTAATTGTGATTTGTTTAACACTAACATTATTATTTGATTCGGTTTAACTTTATTAAATTTCCCAAAAGATGAACTATAATCTTTATGTTAATTTGTTTCGACAAAATTCATTATTTTTATAGAATATCATCAAAATGGTTTTCATACTTAAAATAACCAAATTGGTTTAAATTGTTACTTTGAAATGAATCAAACAAATTCGAATTTATCTAATTTTGTTAAAAATCTTAATCACTTGCAATTTAATACAACTATTTCAATAAATATACTCTTTTTGTAAATATAAAAAAAATTGTTCTTTATTTAATTATTTTTTCAAAATTAATAAAATATTATGCATTTATTATTTTAAATCATTTTTTTCTAGAAAATAGTTAAAAACACTTTTGTCAAGTCGTAGGACAACCACATGTTAGCAGGCTTCAAATGCCTTAAAAACCTTCTTGAAGCGTAAATAAGAACATCTTACCCATTTTCTCTAAATTTTTAAAGGTTCATCTATTAAAATCTTTTTAAATTAAGTTTTCTTAATTTCTTGAAAAAATTAAGTGGCGACTCTTTTTCTAAGTACTTTTCTAAATTGTTCTATACTTAAAACATTTTAAAAAGCGATTTTTCTAAAGATAGTAAAATTACTGCGTATGACATAGTACCTGTAGGTGAATTGAATGATACTCAAGGAACAATGTCAACAACAGAGAACAAATTGAGTACTTTTGATCACAATCATCATAATCATCCCCGTTACCTGTCAGCTGATGATGTTCCTCAAGAATTACTCCCTCTAGAATCGAGCTATGCGACTCGCACTATTAACCATGTTATATTCTAGGTGGTTGATGATCCTCACAAATGCAGAATCTAACCAGGGACCGAATCCAGGAAAGGGTCCGCGGGTATTGGGACTGATGAAATGGGAAGTGAATGAATAAACTCAACATGAGGAATATTTATGTGTCTTCATCCAAAAAGGGAAAAATATTATATATTAGGTGTTTTGATGATCCTCACAAATACAGGGACTCGATCCCTAGAAGAGTGTTCTCGTCTGGATTCATCCTGGGGTACAACTGTAAAGTTGTCATGTCAGGTGGTGGGTGAAAGTGCATCGTACTGCACCAATAAGAAGAGTGGATGAGATTTTTTGTTTCAATGGCTCAAAATGCAGGGACCTGGTCCGTGGCAGAGTTCTCTCCATTTGATACATAATGGTTTACAATTGTAAAGTTGTCCTGTCAGTGGTAGGTGAGGCGCCAACGACTGAACCAATCACAATGGAATAGGTTATTTGTCCAACGGTTAATAACTCTTTATGGTTGATACTTTGAACATTACAAACGACATATTAAGTTCATTCATTAAAGAAGAGAGAGAGCCAGCAAGTATTTGTCAAGAACGCAATAAGGGACCTGGTCTCAAAAAGTGTGCCTACGTGAAAAGGATGAAAAGACAGATGTCAAAAGGCTTCCAACTCTCATGTGGTTGGTAAAAAACTTTTGAGAACATCAGGCTCTCTCAGCCAATGGCCTTGTTCCAAGAGTTTGTGTTCATTTTTATATAGTCTCTTCTCCTTCAACACAAACTCAAGAATTGGCAAAACTTGGATTTTCTCTGAAAATTCATAAGCTTGAAAAGACGGTCATCTTTAAGGAAAAACAACACTCATACTCAAAAGAGGGACCTGATAAAGTTCTGAATCATCCTTATTGAGTTTGAGTTATGTGTCTATCATTTTATAAGTTTTTGTAACTTGAAAAAGCTTTCAAGAACTCTTGCAAAGGATGATCGCAAAGTGAAGATTCATCCTCAATATCAAACTCAAACCAGATAGAGCTGCAAGCTTAGTGGTCTTAGGATTTATTCTTCTGAACTTACATTGTAAATCTGATCCTAAATCTATGAAGAAATCAGATAGTTGTTTGGTGCTACATTCTAAATTAGTTAGAGTTAATTGATTTAGTAGGCAGTGTTGTATCTGCCTAGGGAAAATCTAAATCATCTAAAGTTAGTTGTTTTAGTGGGCGGTGTTGTATACGCTTTGAAATAAGTTTAAGTTATCTAGGGGTGATAGCTTAGTGAGCAGTGTGGTATCTGCTTAGGCTCTTCGAGTAATAGGTAGATTACTTGATCACAAGATTAATAACTTTTTCTCACATTGGTTGTAACTGGGTTCACTTTTGCGTGAGGAAGATTTGTGAAGCAGTTGAAAATCCTGTGCAACAGGTCGTGATTTTATTCCCTTGAGCAAGGAGGTTTTCACGTAAACTGCTTGTGTTGTGTTATTATTGTTATTTACTTTGCAGAATCTGTCGGGTTCAGTCAAGGGACCTGGTTCGTTGACTGGTGGTGGACGCACACATTCTATTAAACCAGAAACAAGGTTGGATTCATCGATGGGACCATAGTCAAGGCATTGTATACAACAGAGCAAGGAACGCAATGGGAGCGATGCAATGCTCTGGTAGTTCACCGTTGGCAAATAATGTGAGTAGGGATCGATTGAGTGGTATTCTTTTCAAATCTATGCGTATTTGGTGTGGAATGATTTGAAAGAAAGTTTTGATAAGGTGAACATGTCTAGAATTTTTCAATTGCATAAAGAATTTGTCAGTTTAACCTAATGAGTTGCTTCAGTTTCTGTCTATTATTCTCGTCTCAAAGATCTCTGGGATGAATATGATTCCATAGTTCATCATCCGTCATGTGAATGTGAGAGCTCCAAGTATTACACCAAACAATCTGAGCAACAATGATTACTTCAGTTTCTCATGGGACTCAATCAGGTATATGCATTGATTGTTCAGGATGAAAGTCAAAAACATATCGCAGGAAGAAATTTCACTAGTAGAGAAATCGTGGAATCTACTGCATTGTTCACAACTAAGGGACGTGGACAGAAACAAGTGTATAAGAAGAACCAAATACATATGTGGTGTGACTATTGTAACATCAAGGGCAGACGAGAAACACATGCTTCAAGTTGATGAAGTGTGATTACTGCAACATGAAGGCGCATTTGAAGGATGATTGCTATCAGTTGGTAGGCTATCCAACAAATTTTAAAGGAAAGAAGAGAGTGAACATGGTTACGGGAAATAATGAGGATGGATTGGAAATTAGTATAGGCACTGTTAAATCTCCTCAGGGTCAACGCACAATATTTTTTACGCGTGATCAATAGCACCAAATTATCAAAATGCTCAACAAGATATCTATAAATGAGGCTGTTATATTCTAGGTGTTTTGATGATCCTCACAAATGTGGGGACCTGGTCCCTGGCAGAGTGCTCTCATCCAGATACAAATGGGGTACAACCGTAAAAGCTGTCATGTCAGGTGGTAGGTGAAAAGTGCAGTGTCCTACAATAATAAGAAGAGCGGACGAGATTGTATGTTTTAGTATCTCACAAATGCAGGGACCTAGTCCCATGCAGAGTTTCCTCTATCAGATACATAATTGGTTACAGCTATAAAGCTGTCACGTCAGAGGTTGGTGAGACGTCTTCGTACTACACCAATTAGAATGGAGGAGGGTGTTTGTCCAACGGATAATAACTCTTTATGTTTGATATTTTTAGCATGACAAACATCATATTAAGTTCATTCATACAAAGAAGGAAGTCAGTCAACAAGCCTTTTCAAGAACTCACAAGAAAGTTTGTAAGGGACCTGGTCCTCGCAAGACTGCGACGTGAAAAGGTGAAAAGATAGCTGTCAGAAAAGCTGCCACCTCTGATGCGGTAGGTGCACAAATTTTCCAACAGCAGGCCTTCAGCCAATGGGATGGGTTCAACGAATTTGTGGTGAATTATATTATCTCTTTCCAACAAACACAAATTTAAGTTTTGGCAAACAAAGTTTTGGATTTCAAAAATTCAAAAGCTCAAAAAGCAAAGGCCATCTTCAAGAAGAATCATCCTAAGAGAATAAGGGACCTGATAGAGCTGCAAGCTACCTAGTTCTCTTAGGATTATATCTTCCATGCTTACATGGTAAATCTGTTCCTAATCTATAAGGAATTCAGATCTCTTGGTTTGTTGAAAAGTCTAAGTTAGTTGAGTCCAACTGATTTAGTGGGCAACCTTGTGTGTTGCTTAGTAAAAATCGTAAGTCATCCGGAGTGTGGTGATTTAGTGGGTAACCTGCGTGTTGCTTAGTTGAATCCTAAGTTGTCTATTGGTGATAGCTTAGTGGGCAGAGTGAAATCTGCTTAGACTCTTCAAGCAGTATAGTTATTGCTTGGTTGTGAGATTAATAGCTTTTCGCACGTTGTTGTAATCGGGTTTCACTTTTGCTTGTGAAGATTAGTGAAAACGGTTGAAAATCCTGTGTGACAGGTCGTGGTTTTACTCCCTTGAGCAAGGAGGTTTCCACGTGAACTGCTTGTGCTGTTTTCTGTGTTTTCTTACTTTCTGTTTTTACTTCGAGTGTGTCAATAGACCTGGTCTGTACTGGACGCACGTATTATAACAATTGGTATCAGAGAAAGTGTTCTCTATCTGTTTAACACCGAGAGATAAGTTCCTGCGAGAAATGGCGTCACTACTGAATAAGCAAAGAAATCAGTCTCCCACAAGACCTCCTCTTTTTTATGGTCAGTTCTATAAATATTGGAAGATTCGGATGAGAGAGTATCTCATGGCTGAGGACAATGAAGTATGAGATGTCATATGTAAAGGTCCTTATGTGCCAACTGTGGAGGTTAAAGATGGAGAGGTCACAAGAGTCATTCCCAAAACTCAAAAACAATATAATGACTCTGAAAGACTATTAGTCCAGAAAAATCACAAAGCAAGGAAGCTACTGATGTGTGGCCTTAGTATAAATGAATACGATCTGATTTCATCTTGTGAATCAGCCAAGGAAATCTGGGATCTGTTGAGAACAACTTATGAGGGCACTGAGGAAATAAGAAAATCTAAGCTAGATCACTTTACTACTCAGTTTGAAGGTTTCACCATGAATGAAGGTGAACTCATTCATGAAGTGTGCACCAGATTCTCCACCATCATAGATGATCTCATGTTCCTTGAAGAACATGTTCCTATTGTCAAGAAAGTCTCTAAGATACTAGAAATTCTTCCTAGATCTTGGACAAATGATTTTGTGACTGGAAATGAGACAAGAGAACCTGATGTAATGACGATGCATACACTATTTGAGCATCTTCAAGTTCATGAGATGCACAGAAAAAATGAGAGTCTCTTTCTCAAGGGCAAAGACAAGAGGACAAATATGGTTGATGAGGCTGATCTTAAGAAAGAAAATCATGACAAGGCTACTTGCTCAAGTGAAGTGTGTGGCAAGAGTTATCTACCTGGTCACTTCATTGGAAACTTTTGTGTGCACAAAGCTGACCACATGAAATTTGTCAAGACCGCAGAAGGTAAAGACAAAAAGGGGGACCAGGTCCGTCCCTAGATAAGCAGAAGAGAAGTCTTCTCCGAGACAGTAAAAAGGGATATGGCTGCATGGGAAAAATCCTCAAGTGACTCATATGATTCTACAAACACAGATAATGGTTTCATGGAAAAGTCAGACGAGGAAGATATTGATGAAAAGGTAACTATCTTATTTCAAGAAAAACTTGAATACCTTTTCTACTAGCAAGTTGAGAAAGCTAGAAGTTGTATTACTTGATTTGATAAGTAAGCTGACAAGTGAGAAGGATCTCATAAACAACTGTCTAGACATCTCTCAAGATGTAAAAATTGCATTAGTTGCCCAAATATCTGATATTGAAAGTCAAATGGTTGTTCTAGAAGCTGAAAATCTAGAACTGAAGAAAAAAACGAAAGAACAAGGCAAGCAACTTGCAGCTGGAGTTTGAGAATAAGTTGCACACTGCTAAAATGAAGACCAAAATTGCATTAGAAAGAAATCTTGAGTTAGAGAGGGACCTGGTCCATGTAAAAGAGGAACTGGAAAAATCCCTCGAATGGACAAATTCCTCTAATATTCTTACATATCCCATTGGTCAAGGCAATAACAGTAGAAGAGGGTTGGGCTATGACAAGATAGATCCCCCATACAATCCTTACCATAAATATTTTTATGATGCTGATGATCTATTGTGTGTGCATGGTGGTCGAGATGGACATCTTAAGAGAGACTGTCCTGTGTTGAAAAACTGTGGAGAAAGTTCATCAAACTATTCCAAACCACGGAATATACTGAAGAAGAGACCTGGTCCTGCGTATGGTCAACAAAAGAACTTAGAGAAGAAGGGACCTGGTCGTGCTGGTCAACAGAAGAATTTTTAGAAGAAGGGACCTGGTCGTGCTTCTGTTCCTGAGTTGAAAAAAATCAGTCTGCCTCACTAGACAAAGAATTCTCTTATCACTCCTTTAACTGCTTACTGGGAACTCCAACTAAACCCAAAGCTAACAAGTGATATGGTATTCATGTGAGAAGAAGTAACAGTAGTCAGTGTTGGTTTATGAATAACGGATGCTCAAAGCACATGACTGGAAATCCGAAAACTTTTTCTCTCTCTCAAGGAACTTTAAGGTGGAAGTGTCTCATTTGGCAATGGCAGAAAAGGTATGTTTTTTTTTTGTGAATTCATGATTGGAATTCTCTTATCACTCCTTTAACTGCTTACTGGGAACTCCAACTAAAGTGGGTTCCCAAAGCTAACAAGTGATATGGTATTCATGTGAGAAGAAGTAGCAGCAGTCAGTGTTGGTTTATGAATAGCGGATGCTCAAAGCACATGACTGGAAAACTGAAAACTTCTTCTCTCTCTCAAGGCACTTTAAGGTGGAAGTGTCTCATTTGGCAATGGCAGAAAAAGTATTTTTTTGTGAATTCATGATTGTAAAATCTATGAAACACACTATTGAGGATGTGTACCACGTCAATGGTGGAAGTATAATTTTTAAGTGTTTCATAGATTTGTTATAAATGAAATAAAGTTCAGTTCTTGTCGAAAAATGGGTTGTCACAATCTTACTCTCTCGGATGATCTTGATAGAAAAGAGATGCAAGAACATATGTATTGCTGATCTGATTAGTATTCATTGTGACACTCTCACGTGACTTGGTGCTGCTGAGGTATAACAAGAGAGACATGTTCTGGTGAACGTTTCTCTACTGCACAAACTTGTGTCAAGGGACCTAGTACCAAGTCTGCACAAAATAAAATTTGCAGATGACAAAGGTTATGGTGTTGGTGTTAAAAAGAAGCAGATCAGACTATTCTTCAGGTAGAATAAGCAGGCTCTTAGTCTTCCAAAGAACTTCCGACAGAAGTGTTGAATACTACATGTTCTGTGACCAAAATGATGATATTGAGAAGTTTGTCTCATTATTGATGAAAGAATAGTTGTGGTACACTCTTCCTCCAGCAAGGCTTATCATGGGTATAAAAACAATTATGGTCATGTGTTTGTTGATGAGTTTGGAATAGTTTAGAAGTTGCAACAAAAAGAATCTTTTGAGATGGAAGGGCTGCTTCAGAATAAAGAGATGGTCTGAATAGTGAGCTTGTTGAAGAATTTTCTCTTCATGAATCCAACAATCTCAAGAAAGCTGATGAAGATGATGAACCTGATGAGGGACCCGGTCCTCTAGACAATGTTGAACAAAGATGATGCAGTTCAAACTGATAATGTGAATTATGAAGGTGAGAATGAAGAAGCTGATCAAGATCAATTTGAAAGATGCAAAGTATGACAGTCAGTTCCTAAATAAGCTGATCGGGTTGTCCAAGTTGCTCCTCAATAATGGCTTCAAGAGAGGTAACATTGTCAAAAACCCTCTCTTTCAATTCACTATGAAAGAAATTTGATTATTCAGGTACATATTAATAATGTCATATTTGAGGCAATCTTTGAGGTGTTATGTGAAGAGTTTATTTCACTCATTAATAGTGAGTGTTAAAATGAGCATAATGGAAGAATCAAATCTCTTCTTGGAGCTATAGATCAAGCATACCTCAAAAGATACCTTTGGTTGTCAAGAAAAGTACATTTGTGAGCTACTCAATTGGCTTAACATACTTGAAGTCAAGACAATGAGAAAGAAGGGTGATGTCATCTTGAAGTTTTGTAAAATGGAAGATCAAGTGGTTGGTATATTCACTAAAGCCCTAAGCTAGGAAAAGTTGTATACTCATATGGGAACTTAGCTACAGGGAAGAAGATGATACAACGTTCATGGTAATTGACGTCTGATCAAAGATGGGGACCTGGTACCAGTTCCGAGAAGCTGAAGCAGATGAAAAAAGTTTCATGTTATGACTGGCTAAAATAATTCTACTCTCATAGGCACTAAGTTGAAGCTAGATGTTGATGAACATGGTTCAGAGATTCCATTCTTGTATAAAGGAATCACATTTGAAAACTGCCGAGAAAATCTTGAGACATTTGAAGAAAACAGGGACCTGGTTCCATTCTGTGCATCAACAGACTTTTTAAAGTGCATGGTGATGCTGATTATGCTGGGTATCAGGTTAATGAAGAAGTACCTCAGGAGTAGTTGATGTTACAGCAAGTGCAGCTTGATGGACTAATCTTTTGCGGACCAACCAGCAGCCTGAAGCTCTTAAAAATCTGGCTGAAATAATCAAGCTGATGATGGAAATGCTAAAACTCTCTTGAATGGATCATGCCTGAAGCAATCAACTATTTCATGACTATGCAAAGGGAGCAGATATTCGTGCTTTTCAGTTATGTATGTTTTAGCAAGTTCAGTTTCATACCTTTTGTAGATATACACACATGGTAAAAGGGCTGAAGGAAAGGAGAGGTCGGGACAGATCTAGGCAATCACATTCAAACTACAGAGAAGGACCTGGTCCTTTCTCAAAGGTTAGCACTCTTAACATTGCAGTTTGAATTATGCATGAGAACCATTGCAACTGCCACATGTCTGTCATTCAGGAATTGACCGTTGTCTCATCGTTTGAGTAACAAAATGATACTTTCTTTCTCTTTCTTTATATTTCATATTTCTTTCTATTTCCCCAGAAAAATTAATTTACCTTCCAAATATCATGGTGTTTCGAAATTCTCTTCTCTTCTCTCAAAACGCACTTCAAATTGATTGAAGAGATGGAAAAGATGATGTTCAAAAAGGGCGAAGTTGATATTTCGAGAACTCAATTCTGACGAGGAAGGTGGTGTCTGATTTTAAAACAAAAAAAATCTTCTTGGTTCCTCAATTGTTGATCTATTTGTCTCGGAGGCCTTGAGTTGTTTGTGTTACCAATATTTTCGTTATGAGAAACTCAGGCTGGTGTTGGAAGCAATGACAGTTGCTCGTGTTAAGAATACTGAAATGGGTTGTCTAAAAGTACAGCTTCTGAAACAACACTATCAGAGGGACCAGGTGCCAAAAAAAATGGCAGCCCTGAAGGTTCAATATACAGGCTGGGCTGCACAGCATGCTGAATGTTAGGAGAAGATTCTGAAAATCTTATGGTAAGGAATATGCTCTATTAATTCTATTCTTTCAATCCCTTGCCTATAAGTCTTCCCTTCTCTTCCTATTTCTCTATGTCATTGCCTTATTACTTTTTTGGGCATTGTTCTGGTTTTCATTTGTAATCATATTTGCAATGCTTTGATGGCTGATATTTTGTTTATGGATGAAAAATGTCTTGTTTCTACTGACTTGTCTCATTACTTTATGCCTTTTTACTCATGCTCAGTGTTGCCCAAGTGGCCAAGAATTTGCTGGAACTATATTTCTATCAACTTGGTTTACTGCTTTAACCCTTTTTTATGATGTCAAAAGGGGGAAAGTTGTTAAGGTAAGGTATGAGATCAATGGTGTTATAACTGCTTGAAGAAGACATGGTCACACCGATAGGGGGAATCAATGGTAGATACTTGAAGAGATATGGTCATGCTGATAGGGAGAATAAATGCTTGCTACCTGAAGAGGACCTGGTCCCATCGATAGGGGGAAGAAGATGTTTGTCATAATCAAAAAGGGGGAAAATGCTATATTGATGTTTTGATAATTTGACAAACTTCGGGGATGATTAAACTCCAGTTACCCTAAGAATACTTATTGATAGGGGGAACTGGTGAATATGTTTGTCCACATCAAAAAGAGGGAAAAAGCTATATTGATGTTTTGATGATTTGACACACTTTGGGGATGATTCAACTCCAGTCACCCTAAGAATTCTTGTTGATAGGGGGACCTGGTGAGTAAGTATGTTCTCATCAAAAAGGGGGAAAATGTTAGTTCGAAGCTGAGTTGAGATGTTAGCTCGAACTTGATATGAAGTTTTGATGATTTAACAAACTTATCGATCTAACAAGGAATCAGATCCTTGTTATTGGAACTGGTGACAGTGAGATGAATGATAAACTCAGTGTGAGGTAAATTTGTGTGCTATCATCCAAAAGGGGGAAACTGTTATATTCTAGGTGTTTTGATGATCCTCACAAATGCGGGGACCTGTTCCCTGGCAGAGTGCTCTCGTCCAGATACAAATGGGGTACAACCGTAAAAGTTGTCATGTCAGATGGTAGGTGAAAAGTGCAGTATCCTACAACAATAATAAGAGCGGACGAGATTGTATGTTTCAGTATCTCACAAATGCAGGGACCTGGTCCCATGCAGAGTTTCCTCCATCAGATACGTAATTGGTTACTGCTGTAAAGCTGTTACGTCAGAGGTTAGTGAGACGTCAGCGTACTACACCAATTAGAATGGAGGAGGGTGTTTGTCCAACGGATAATAACTCTTTATGTTTGATATTTTTAGCATGACAAACATCATATTAAGTTCATTCATCCAAAGAAGGAAGTCAGCCAGCAAGCCTTTTCAAGAACTCACAAAAAAGTTTGTAAGGGACCTAGTCCTCGCAAGACTGCGACGTGAAAAGATAGCTGTCAGAAAAGCTGCCACCTCTGATGCGGTAGGTGCACAAATTTTCCAATAGCAGGCCTTCAGCCAATGGGATGGGTTCAACGAATTTGTGGTGAATTATATTATCTCTTTCTAACAAACACAAATTCAAGTTTTGGCAAACAAAGTTTTGGATTTCAAAAATTCAAAATCTCAAAAAGCAAAGGCCATCTTCAAGAAGAATCATCCTAAGAGAATAAGGGACCTGATAGAGATGAAAGCTACCTAGTTGTCTTAGGATTATATCTTCCATGCTTACATTGTAAATCTGTTCCTAATCTTTAAAGGATTCAGATCTCTTGGTTTGTTGAAAAGTCTAAGTTAGTTGAGTCCAACTGATTTAGTGGTCAACCTTGTGTGTTGCTTAGTAAAAATCCTAAGTCATCCGGAGCGTGGTGATTTAGTGGGCAACAAGCGTGTTGCTTAGTTGAATCCTAAGTTGTCTAGTGGTGATAGCTTAGTGGGCAGAGTGAAATCTGCTTAGGTCTTCATGCAATATAGTTATTGCTTGATTGTGAGATTAATAGCTTTTTCTCACATTGTTGTAATCGGGTTTCACTTTTGCTTGTGAAGATTAGTGAAGACAGTTGAAAATCCTGTGTGACAGGTCGTGGTTTTACTCCATTGAGCAAGAAGGTTTCCACGTAAACTGCTTGTGTTGTTTTTTGTTTTTTCTTACTTTCTGTTCTTACTTCGAGTGTGTCAAAAGACCTGGTCTGTTGACTGGTAGTGGACACACGTATTCTAATAGAGGCTAGTGCACACTTGGCACTGAAATCGATCGTGGATATAGGGGCCACTAATCATATTACCAGTAATGAAGGATTATTACAGATCGATGGACCAACAAATCAATCAGGAAAGGTCCAATTACCTAATGAATACTCGACACGTGTTTCCCATATAGGGAGTTGTAAAGTGACAGGAGGTGAAGTTATACAGGGTGTACTATGTGTTCCAGACTTCAAATTTAATTTGTTGTCTGTATCTAAGATAACCAAAAAATTGAAATGTTGTCCGAGTTTCTTCCCTGATTTTTGTATCTTCCATAACCTCCTCACTGGAAAAGTGAAGGAGATTGGTAAGGAGGAAGAATGCTTGTATGTGTTGAGTTCACCAATAACAGGAGGTCCAGTTAACAATGTGAAGATAATGGCAGGATTGAAGGATACCACTTCAGCAGATATTTGGCATAAGAGAATGGGCCATGTTCCAATGTCAGTACTTAGGAAGATGAATAAATTTGATTGTAAAGACTTTACGATAAATCATTGCGATATTTTTCCATTAGCTAGGCAGACAAGAGTTCCATTTCCCGTTAGTAGTAATAAAGCATTTGAATCTTTTCATTTGATACATATGGAAGTTTGGGGACCTTATAAAATGTCTACCTACGATGGTATGAGATATTTCCTGACGTCAGTTGATGATTAATCCAGATGGACATGGGTTTTCTTGTTACACCTTAAGTCTGATGTTATCTCTGTTCCTAAAAGTTTTTTGTTGATGATTGAAAATCAATTTGGTAAAAGGGTGACAGTTTTGAGGTCCGACTATGGCTCAAAATTCTTCAACCATAGTTGTAATGATTTATTTACTGGCCTTGGCATTGTCCACAAAAGATCTTGTCCATACACCCCACAACAGAAATGGGTGGTGGAAAGGAAGCATAGACACAGAGTGTGTTTGGTATGAAGGAAAATATTTTTTGGTAAATGTTTTTCAATTTTCCATGTTTGGTTGGGACAAAAGTTTTTGGAAAATGTTTTCCAAATCAACTCATTTTCCTCAAAATTAAGGAAAATGACTTCCTTCAAAAATTAAGGAAAACATTTTTCAAAACTCTTCCAGTTTCAAATTACATTTTTTTTGGGAAAACCATCAATTTTAAAAAAATATTTTTAATTTCAAAATTTTATTTTTTCACCCGATCCCTGACCACACCCACCCACCACTGGCCAGCCCCCCCAACCCTACCAAAAAAATAATTTTGCTTTTTAAAAATATTTTCAACTTCAAATTTTTATTTTTTTAAACTCCTACCCTCCCCCCCCCCCCAAAAAAAAAAAAAATTAAATACTATCAACTTCAAATTTTTATTTTTTCACTCTACCCCCTATCCCCTGCCCCACCCACTACCCCCTACCCCCTACCCCACCCCACCCCAAAAAAATAATAATTTTGTTTTTAAAAAATATTTTCAATTTCATAAATTATTTTTGTACTCAAGTAAAAATAAAAGATGTCTCTCAAAAACATTTTTCATTCATAAATCAAATACTAAAAATCATTTTCAAAATATATTTTCTACTCACCAACCAAACAGGAGAAAATAAGTCAAAAATCTACTTGTTTTCCAGGAAAACATTTTCCACATTCTTGAAATAGCTAGCGCAATAAGATTCCAAGGGAGTTGTTCATGTGATAAATAGTGTGAAATTAGGTCTTAGGCCTAACTCACACCACAAAAGCTAGCTCAAAGTGCCCAAGCCTTATAAGGAGTCCACCCATCTCATTAACCACCGATGTGGGACTTTTGTCATTCTTTAACACCCCACCTCACGCCCAGTGCTTAGCATCTAGTGCGTGAACAATTTTGATTTCGGGGGTCCCAACATCGAGTAAGACGGGCCCTACTCTGATACCATGTGAAATTAGGTATTAGGCCTAACTGACACACCAAAAGCTATCTCAAAGGGAGGAGGATTTCCCAAGCCTTATAAGGAGTCCACCCATCTAATCAACCACCGATGTGGGACTTTTGTCATTCTTTAACAAATAGAACACCCTCTGTAGTTTTGGAAGGATCCTGACTTATATATGAGAGCCATTGGATGCCTTTGTTATGCCACAACCTTGCCTAAGAAAGATAAGTTTGCTGAAAGGGCAGTCAACTTAGTAGGGATACAAGTTATCTGACCTTGTGCAAAGGAGAACTTTTGTGAGTAGGGATGTCATCTTTCATAAAGATATATTCCCTTTTCAGGCTCCAACAGGTGTGCATCATGTTTCTACACTACCAGATATCTTTCAACTGCCTAATATGCAGTTTAATTTGGATGAAGCAAAAGAGATCAATTCTCTCGATAAAGCAACCGACACCTTGCCTATAAATATTGAGTCCGTAGTTGATGCTGATGAGGACATATCTAGTACTTTACATGAGGAAACTGTGGATGTGATGGCTCATTTTGAGATGATTGATCCAGTATTGACTTAAGCAATTAATCACACTACAGGTCCTTCACATGTCTGTAGGCTACTTAAATCACTGTATAGACTTAAGCAAGCCTCTAGACAATGGAATAAAAAACTTACAACAACCTTGGTTAACTCTGATTTTGTTCAAAGTCATCTAGATTACTCCTTATTCACCAAGAAATCATTTGAAGGCATGGTCGTGCTTCTAATATATGTGGATGATCTCCTTATTACTGGAACTAGCCTTGTCTTAGTTCAAAATACAAAGAACACGCTTCAGGGAGCCTTCAAGATTAAGACTTAGGTGAACTTAAGTTTTTTCTTGCTAATGAATTCGCAAGGAATTTTACTGGTATTGTTATGCACTAACGCAAATATGCCTTGGAACTTATCTCAGATAGATGATCTAGGTAGCTATCAAAGACTTGTAGGGTGATAGCTTTATTTGACAAACACAAGGCCTGATGTGTCTTTTGCGGTGAAAAGGCTTAATCAATTCATGCATAGTCTCAAAACTTCTCACATGAATGCAACTATCAGGGTGGTCAGATATGTGAAGCACTCTCCAGGCTTAGGCATTTTTTGTCGGCTGCTAGTGCTCCAAAATTGGAGGAATTTTGCGATGCAGATTGGGGTTCTTGCCCCAATACTAGGAGATCAATTACATGTTACATGGTGAATTTTGGAGAATCTCTGATCTCGGGAAATCGAAGAAACAGTCTACCATCTCCAGGAGCTCAGCTCAGGCTGAGAATCAAAGCCTAGCCTCCACTGTTGTTGAGGTTACTTGGCTGATTGGGTTATTCACTGAGTTAAATGTGCCTGTATCTCGTCCTGTTTCTATTCATTGTGACAGCAAATCTGCTCTTCAAATTGTGGCTAATCCAGTATTCCGTGAACGTAAAAAACACATCGACATTGACTGTCATTTTATCCGCAAAAAGATCATGCTTGGATTGGTTGCCACTCATTATTTGCCCATTGCAGAGCAGCCTGCTGATGTTTTTACCAAAGGCTCACTATTATTCAGCATTGTTATTTGCTATACTTACATACAATTTGTTTAATAATTTAATTAATGGGGTACACATGTGCCAAACACATACGCTTTATTAGAGGATAAATATATACAAGAGTGAACAAGCTACGTTAAACATTTGGCACATAACCATTTATCTTAAGTACTGATGATCTTCCCTTAACAAAAGATGATTCGGCCAAGTCAATGTGCTACTTTATTTTCACATTCTATCTGCCTCTCATTAGGATCACTATCATTGACAATTCGAGCCTCTGATTGGAGATGTGCAACCCATTTCTAACGTTTGCTTGCATCCGTGTATGCATACATTGTGTCGTAATGAGCTCCGTTCATGAATACAATCGTCCTTAGAGCAAATCCTATGTCCATGTCACCTGAAAATGAAATGCATCCAAATCCACCACTGTAAGGTCCTCTCCGACCCACTTCTAGTTGATCAATCAACTCCACCGTGTTAACTTGGATCATACATGAACAAAGAACAGGACTAGAAATAATTAAATAGTGCATAAATTTTTAGCAGCATGTTAAATCTAGAAATGAATGAAAATTGGACTTTGGTCCTTATAGTATTAAGACAAATAGATAGGCTCACTTGACTGAGAACAAGTTATCTCCGATTTGTAACATTTCCATCAACGATGAATGACCAAGTCTAGAGTGTAACCTTTGGTGCTCACAGATGGTCCCAACCGGCAATGCAGCCTGCAGTGCATCCCATGAGCTAGCTTTTAGGGCAAAGTTAGATCAAAGTACATTTCTTATGTTTCAACAATAAATATTAGATGCATAGACTTCCTAGTGGTTGATGAAACGAGAGTGAGATATCAAGTTCAAATCCCAACAAAGATTTTTTTTTTCTAAGAAAAACACAATACTATGTGATTTTTTCCTATTGGTCTTAGCCTTTTAAGGGAGTATATAGCAGGTAGCGAGGTACCCAATGAACTAGCCGAGTTGGACTAGACATCACTATCAGAAACAATATGAGATGCATCAAGAAAAACACCGGCGTCACAAATGAACATCTAAGTATATCAACAATTGGGGATTGCTCTTGTTTTTCTTTTCTTTTGGGTAAATTTTGAACATTACAAACTCTCAACAACTAACTACATGTGTGAAACAGAGAAAAAGGGAGCAGAACAACCTCTTACTTTCTTCACACGCGTCAAAGTTTCTGGACTCGATGCAACTAAAGTACAGCCTCTGGTCTGATACAGAAATGATAACATAGTAACTTCACTGAAGCAACCTGAATAATCGAAGAACAAACGACTTACTTGTATGGAAGTCATATATAGACTTCAAATGGATCAGCAAATGTTCTTCTCACGAAAGGTTGACTTGAAACTATTTGAAATATATCTCCTGAATCAATGTGTTCCTTTGCCTATAAGACGACATTCTTGTACTCCTCACGTGTCATATTTTCTGAGGTTAACGAAGTTCCAAATTCATGAATACAGAAATCCACAGAACCAGGAGATAAACAATAGCCTTGTAAGTTGTGCGGACTCATTAGTTGTGGTATCACATTCTCAAAAAATGCACTACTTTGAAGAATTCAACACGAACCCGTTGACAATTTTTGAAGACAAGTATAATTTATCATGTTCTCACATATATGCACCAAGTCAGTGGAGTAGCCAGAAATTTTGCAAAGGGTATCCAACAACAATTTAAAAAATGACGAATGGGTGTACTGAAATTTCTTAAATCAAACTACGTAATATTAATAATTAAATTTTTTAATGAACAAATGTACAAAAATTTTTAAAGTTAAACAACATAATATTTAGTTTTAATGTGCATATTTAGTTTAATATAATGTGATTAGACGGAAGAAAAAAAAAGAGAAAAGGGAGAAAATTCAACTTAATAAGAATGATTATCATTTTTACGCTTCAAGCAATGAGGACAGTAACAACGAGACATGTAAAATAAAGAGTACAATTAAACAAGATTTTAAAAACAGAATTCAATATGCAACCTTGTTTGCAACACATTTTAAAGTGACAGAAAATAAATTGCGATCACAATAAAATAAGTACAAGCATAACTTTATTGATTAAGATAGCGGGTACAATTGTGTTGATCCCTTGATTCTACTCTCCTAAGATTTATCCAAGATTTAAGGGCCGTTAGAGGTGTATTTATCGAACTAGAATGATTTAGATTTGACCTATGAATATTCCATGAATTTGCGGAACATTCAAGATCTTGATCTTTAAAAATACCTAAGAGTTTATTGTCACGCCTCGAGCCTACACCCCAAACGTGGCTGACACTCGAAGATCATTGTTGATCCCCAAGCAAACTCTTGGTCTGACTTACTTAACTCAGCGGAAGACTCTAAGCATTATTACAATGATCAAATGCACTTACTCAAATAAATTAATAATGAAACTTGGAATGTTAAAAGAATCAAATATTCAACTTGGCCAAAATGACAATTCAATTCTTTAACACATGAATGATAATGTAAAGACTACGGAACTACTAACTGTATATCTATGAAGCCTCTAGTACAAAGAGGTATGTTTGGACAAGACCCCCAATCACCCTAATACTGAAAGCAAAATAAAAGAAGTCATCCGAAAAGCAAAGAGTCTCACCAATAGACTCTGAGTGCTCAAGATAGATCAACGAGGCGCTAGATGCTGATCCTGGTTACCTGTGTCTGCATCATAAGACGATGCAAGCCAACTTGCATCAGTACATTGAATGTACGAGTATGCGAGTTGAAATGCTAACAAATATAGGTTTGATAGAGGTTCTGAAAGAAACACTTACCTGGCTCTTCTTAACTCATCAATACTGAACTGAACTAGACTCATTTCATTATAAAGTCGTTTAAAGCAAACGCAATATAAAGAAAAGAATATTTAAATACATGATGACATCTCTGTGTATATAAAAGAATACAACATGACTTTAACTGTAAGTAAAAATACAATAACATGATGTATATCAAAATACAATAACTTCTGTGAGAGATTCTCTAGCCGACAACCATCACTATGAGCCTAAGTGATGATACAACACTTCACCTCACGTTGCCAAGGACCATTCTATACCTTGCCATCGATATAGAACCTGAACTTACTAAGTGGATCCACTAGTCTATGCTAAAAAGCACCAAGGAATCATCTAAAAAGTATGATCCTTTCTATGCCCATGATGCCTATATGGTTTATGGGGTCTTGAGCAATTATGAACTCGCGTCCACATATCGATGCTCAATACTACCCCCAAAATATACTTAGCTCATATGTGTTTAAAACAACTTCTCTGGTTTGAGATTGCTCAAACTTAGCTTAAAAGCTCTCTTGAAAATCATAGTTTCCATTTTACTGAAAAACTAGCTCAATGACTCTTTTGGAAATCTCAGTTTCCCTTTTTGTTTAAATGTGAAAATATTTACAAACTTCTTAGGGAATACTTAGTTCCCTTATGAACTTTTGAAAAATGAACTCAACTATTTACTCTTTACTTAACTTGAAACTGAGTCTTAAAAACAAAGTTAAAACGTTGTTAAAGACTCTTGAAAACTTTATAAACTTTACTTTGACTTGCTTTTTAACTTGTGGACTTGACTCTTAACTTCTCTTGACTTTGATCCTAACTTTCCTTGAATTGGATTATGGATTCAAATTTCATGATCTCATGTTTAGGAATATTTCATGATGTCTAGATGTACCTTAGAATGTTGAAATCAACTAAGAAACATAGGTACATCACTAAAGATCATTAGTACCCTCTAAAAACAATACATTTAACTCGAAAATTCACCCGGAAACATGAATCTAATCATCAAGAAACTACAACAACACAACCATCAAGAACTCAATGAAATTTTCAACAATGTTTTTCAAGAACTCACTTTCTTAACATTCAAAACTTGAAATTCGCTGAATTGAAGCATAATTGGCGCGTGGGTGAACTAACCCAACATTATGTGATCTCAATTACTTTTTTAGGGATCACCCCCGAAGAATTTTACATCCTAAGCTTGAATGTTCTTGGCAACTTCTTGATTTCTCCTCTTTTCTCCTTTCTCCAAGACCTACCGTGACTTCTAAATCTTTCTAAACTGAACAAAGTATTATTTTGCCTCAATTAATCCCTAAAAATGAATTAATATAATTAGGTAAGGAAAACACGAATTTGCACTTTCTAAATTTGGATTGGACTTTTCTTAATCCAACAACCCAATTTCTGAAAGGCGTAACTGGCTAATACGAACACTGAATCGTACAAACTTGGCGGAGTTGGAAAGATTATTCCCATGGCTTTCCAACCATATCTAGAACTACACCTAACTTACCCTGGGTTAGGAGTTATGGTCGTTTGAAGTTGGCCAAAAACTCACTTTTAGCTTACTTAAAAATTTCCAGATTTCCTTATACTTCCCAAAAGTAACTATTTTCAGATTTTAAACTCTTCTCTAGTTCTTCCTAGTTGCGAGATGTTACATTTATGGGAAATTCAAGAGCCTTTTAATGGAATTTTGTACGCTTGATATAAGTGTGGACTAGTATTTAGGGTTGAGTAGCCTCCAAAAATCCTAATTTGAGTTGAACAGAATTTGTAAAGTCTCAGCTCGAATTGAACGCATTTTGTAGAGTCCAACAAAATTTCAATGTCCACAAGCCTTTTTTTGCGTTTTGTTATTTTATATAAAATTTCAGGGTTGTTTATTAACTTAACTTATATAATAACAATAAGTTTTATTTAAAATTTTAATTAAAATAAGACTAATCAATTAAAATTCGGATTGGCTGCAATTTTTAATCTTTTTTCTTAAATTCATTAGTTGTATCTTATTAAGAATTATTTTATCAAATAATATTAATTTTGAAAAATGTACTGAAATAGAGAAAAAAAAACATGGGAGCCACATTTTTATTACAACATAAACAATAGAGGAAAAAGTATGAACGCCCAGGCCATAAACAAAATAAAAAGGGCATTGAGACCAAGTGCTTATTGCTATGCAGAAATGAACAAGTCTTTACACTTAAAGAAAGAAAAAGCATACAGGGGCCATATGTTTTACAACATAAATAACAGAGAGAGAAAATATGATCCAACATGTCTTTCACTTTAGGAATCTATACTAAAAGAAAGAAAAAAATTACACGGGCTCATGGTTATTAAAACATAAACGATAGAGGGAAAAACTCTAAACAAAAAGGCCATAAAACAATGAAAAAGGACATATGGAACCCTACAGATCAAATTCAGACTAAACGATATATATTCACATACAAACAAGTCCATTATGAAAAAAGGACATTGGGACCAAGCCCTTACTGCTATGCACGAATGAATAAAAATAAAACCACATGAATACTATTATTTTAACTCAAAATATTTTCTAAATATAACCTTAACAGAATAGGATCACCATATGCGATACAAAATTCTCAAAAGATTATAAAAATCTAACTATTTCTATTCACGATTGAAACCACATGAATACGAAATAACATGAATACAATTGAAAATAATAATTCAAAGTTGAAGTAAGTATCCTTAATTTATTAGGATATTTATTAATGGTATTTATTTATTTGTGTTTAATTAGGATTTGTTATTTAAAATAATTCCTAGACCTAGTTTAATTTGATTTTTACCTTTATAAATAAGAATGTTACCAGTTACTTTCAATATGCAGAAATATACATTGAATAGAGAGAACTTTAATTAAGATTCATGAACCGTTGAATTTATAAATAAGATATTTTCCTTCAAATTGGTATCAGAGCTAGTAATCTTCACCATCTAATAACATATATGACATAAAATATGTTTCCGCTAATTTCTTCTGTAATATTCAAAGGAAATATTTATTAATTCTGGGTTGTGACGATGAAGACATATCTACAATCTATGAATCTATGAGATATTTATTGAAAATATGGTGAACCATCATCACTACCCGACAATCCAACTTTGACTCAAATAATGAAGAAAAAATCAAAAAGTTCAAAGCAATAAAATAATTTATATTTATCAATCTCTGAAGAAATTTTCACAAAATCATGACGTGTGGAACTCCAATGAATATACGAAATTCTCTAAAGGATGAATATTTGCGCAATAAGCAATCAATGTTAATGCAATTTCTTAACCTTAAAAGATAATTTGAGATTCAAAAGATGAGAGAAATGGAAGAAATTAAAAATTATGTTGGCAAACTCACATAAATTGCCAACAAAATTAGACTGTTACGTGAATTTTTTGAATATCAGAATTATTGAGAAAGTTGTTGTAACCTACCTAAATTGAGTCCATGATTTCTTCACTTGAGGAATCTAAAGATCTCTAAAAAATATTGTCAATAATTTAGTGAACGCTTTACAAGCAGTTGATTAAAAAAGAGAAATTAGAGATAAACAAACATCTGTAGAGGATTTTGCTACTAAAAACTCAAATGAATCAATCAGATAAAATAAATTTTCACCTTGTAGTATATGTAAGAAAAATAATCACACAGAAGATGATTGTTGTTTTAAAAGCTCCGAACCCAAGTGTTTTAATTGCAAAAAATAATAAATTGATCACCTTCAAAATGAATGCAACTTTAAAGAGATCCAAGCAAACTTGACAAAAAAGGAACAAGAGGAAGAAACTCTTCTCTAATTAAGAGTTAGTGAAAGGAAAAAAAAAAGAAAAAAAAAGTTGATGTAAAGGGCATCAACGAGAGTTGGAGAGAGGGTTCTCCAACACAAAAACACAAAAAGAAAAAGTGTTGATGAGAAGGCCATCAACGAGAGTTGGAGAGAGTACTCCAACACCAAAAATAAAATAAAACAACCAAAGAAAAGACATTGGTAGGAAGGACATCAACCTTGGAAGTTGGAGAGAAGTGCACGAATACAACCAAGAGAAAAAATAGCGTGAGTTGGAGAGAAATTGCTCCAACACTTGAAAGTTGAAGAGAAGTGTTACAAACAATCAAGAAAAAAATATCGTGCATTTGAGAGAAAGTGCTCCAACACTTGGAAGTTGGAGAGAGTGCTCCGACACAACCAAGAAAAAAATAAATGAGAATTGAAGAGAACTACACCAACAAGTGCAGATTGAAGAGAGTTCTCCGATACAACAACAATGACAAGAAAAAAATTGAAGATTGAAGAAAAATACTTCTCAATACAACAACAATGACAAGAAGAAAGAGACAAGAGTATAAAACTTTAAATTATGGGAGAATGTTGACAAAATTAATTTAAAGTTGGAGTAAGAATGCTTAATTGATTAAGATTAGTTATAGTGGTTCCTACTCCTAGTTTAATTTAATTTTTACCTTTATAAATAGGGATGTTAGTAGTTATTTTCAATATGCAGAAAATATAAAAATATACATAGAATAAAGAGATCTTGAATTAAGATGCAAGAATTATTGAGTTTTATAAATAAGATATTTCCCTTCAAATATTACTATTTTAACTCAAACAAACAAATAATTTCCCCTAAATCTAACATACCAGAAAAGGACCAGCATATACAAAACAAAATTCTAAAAAAAATTACAAAAATCAGAACTCATCCTAATGCACAAACCAAGCAAACCTAAAATCACATGAATATAGATACTACTATTTCAACTCAAATAAACAAGTAATTTATTCACTAATCTACCATACCAGCATATTATACAAATTGCAAACCCTAACTATGTGCTTTGAAATCGTAAGCATAATAAAATAAGAAAAATGATTCACTAACCTACGGCCACAAATATCTATGGATGCTAGCTATTTTGAAACCCTACCCGCGAAGAAAGATGATATGTACTTTGAAACCCTAGCCGCAATATGAAGGCTCCTATGAAACTCTTTCTTAAGGAATGAAATGAGGGGGAAAAAAGAGTGAAAGTAGAGCTTTAATCGTCTATGTGGAAGTGAGTATGTATGGCATTTTATTACAAACATGGATGTCACGTTACTCTTTTGTTAAACAGAAGGGTAATTGTGGTCCAATAATTAGATGGAAAGGATAATTTTGAGCTAAAATATAGATTAAGGGTATATGTGAGCTATTTCGAATAATTTTAGGATAGTTCAAGTACAAGACAATTGAAGTAATAAAATACAATATTAAAGAGTGACTGAGATCAACAATTACTTCTCTAGATTTTTGCATCTTAATAAGCTTTACCTCATTAAAATTACATTCATCATCAATAGACTTGTTATTATCACTAGAACCATTTTCTGATTCAACATCAATTCCATATTCACACGCTACCAAGTATGCTTCACTAAGTGAATAATATTTGGTGTAAAAAAAGTTTCTTCAAAATCATTCATAACAAAGAAATAAACCACTTTAAATTGTTCATTTAATAGGTATTGGAGTGTTCTAATTCCTTCAGATCCTTCAACCATGTAAAATTTGTTGGGTATAACAATTGTTGGGTGTAACAAGAGTTAATGGGAAATGGCGGGAAGATGAAAAGAGGAATTGAAAAAGATTCTCTTATCCTTTAAGAAAAGCTATTTCTCCCTTATTTGTGGTGGAAAGAAAAATAGATGTGTTAAAATAGAGAAACACTCCTATTAGTTGTTAAAAGGATTGGAAAAAGGGACCCTCTCGCGTCGTCGTCGCTTGGCTCGGCTTCTGCTTTGGAAAATGATCGAGAGATTATTTTTTGGATAAAGTTGTGTTATAATTATTTAGTTAATTTTTTATTTATTTAATTAAATTAAATGTCCAAACGTTTCAATTATTTAGTTAATTAGCCGAAATGTTTCGACCCAACTCGGATCCGCGCGAACCGTTTTCTTTAAATTCTTTCTAGTATTATTTTGAATTTCTCGTTGTTGGAAATGACTGTTTTGAAAGATTGCAATTTTCAGGAACAACCATGACTATTTGAAAGGTTACAAACTTTCATGAATGGTCGTGTGAATTTTGAAAGGTTGCAACCTTTTGGAATCAGTTCCTCTTGTCTATAAATACCCGCAATCCTTTAAACTTTTTACTTACGAAAATTTCTGATTTCTTTTTCTTCTTCTGCAAAAATATTTTTTCGTGTACTTTACTGTCATTGAGTGACTCGCTGACACCAGAGTTATAGGTATCAATACACTGGTGATTGAGATCATTCTATCCTAAGAGGATATATTCCAAATCAAAACTCAGATAGTAGAGGGGAATAAGTTTTTAAGAGGATACTGTGCATTCGTGGGCTTGGTCTTCTTCCTATTCTATTTTTTTAAAAAAATCTGGTATGTTTTTACAGTTTTTAGTTTTGTCAATTATTTTATGTTCTTCTGTTATTCACTAATTGATTAAAAACTTTGTTAACTTCGTGTTTCCCGTAATCATCAATACTTGTTTTAAGCATAGATTGGCTAACAAAAATTTTTAGAAGGTCCTTTCACAAGTACTAATCCTGAATTTTGTGTACTCTTCCACCATCTTATCATAGTCTAAGACATGTGCATCAGTGTCTCTCCTAGCAGCGACATACTTCTTATTATATACTAATTGTGATTTTGTAATCCAATTACCCACGTAATACAACATAAGTTCAATCAAAAGATCTTTCATATTGAACAAAGAAAAGAAAAGCAGACATAATGAGCCTCATACATAATGACTTTATGGGCAGAAATGAATAAGATACACTTTAGGAGCTACATGTTTTTTATAACATAAAGAATAAACTAGAAAAAAAACTGAACAAACAATAATTAATGCGTGGCGATTTGTCAAAATGCCCGAAATTCTAGTACATGATGATGATTACTTCATATTCAGATTTGAATCGGATGAAGACAGAGATAGTGTGATGCAACTTGGGCCTTATACGCTCTTCAATAAACCATTTATTCTGAACAAGTGGAGCATTGATTTTGAATTTGATCCTGATTGCCTCACAATATTACCACTGTGGGTAACATGCCCAAGACTTCCTGTGTGTTATTGGTCAGGTGAAGCTTTAAGTAAAGTGGCTAGTGCTATAGAAAAATCATTATACACTGATAGTTTCACAGCTACTATGGAAAGGATATCTTATGCTAGAATCCTTGTGGAGACTGATGTATCTCACCCATTGCTCGATTTCTGTAGAAATTGTTACCCCCTCTGGTACTTTCCAGCAAGCCATTGAGTATGAGCGAAAACCTCATTTTTTCACTGAATATTTGAAGTTTGGACACAATGTGGAAGAATGTTGGACTAAATAAAAAGAGAAATGATAAAGAAGAGCATCAACCACAGTTTCAAGCTATCAAACGGAGGAGGGGATGTAATGGGAAACCCAAGCAGCCCAAGTTGGACTGGAAGGCTAAAGAAGTATTGAAGATACTTGAAGTGGGCAAATAGAAGGACGTATCTGAACTTGTACTAAATAAAGGTTCTCAGCTTGATGGTATTGTAGATGTGAATGTTACTGAATTGAATAAGTATAGTGGCATGCATTATACTGATTATACACAAATAGGAAACCAAGGGGTAGACCCGACTCTCAATGATTATCTCTACATGAAACATAAAGGGGTTGAATCAACCCCTAAAACAGAAAGAGTTGAAAAGAGTCTCAACTCTTTCTGTAAAAATATAAAGTAGATGTAATGGGAGTGTTGGAAACTAGAATATTGGAGAATAAATTAGAAGCTATTGTGCAGAATCCAGGGTTGTCTGATCACTCTCCCATTATCATCCATGATCACTCTCCCATTATCATCCAGGTATCCTTTAGACTAATAGCCAGGAAAAGGGCATTTAGGCTATTCAATATTATTATGAATCACCCAGAATTGTGAGAGCCGTTTGACTAAAGTATAGAGTAGAAGATCTAATGGAACAAGAATGCAACAACTCTGGGCAAAAATAAAGGCCATAAGAAATGGTTTAAAAGAGTTGAATGCTTATATGGCCTCATATAGCGATAAACTACAATGTACTCGAGAACAACTAGAAATTGTGCAGGAACAAACGAGAGTACAACCTCTAAATCAAAATCTAATAGTAGAGGAACAAAATCAATTAACAAAAGTCAGGAAGTGGAGCGAAGTTGAGGAGCAAGTACTGAAGCAAAAATCAAGAGTAAGCTGGATATTAAAAGGGGATGTGTGTACAAAATACTTTCATGCTCAAATGAAGCTAAGAAGTAGTAAAAATGCCATCACATCAGTTCATGATGTAAATGGAAATAGAATACAAGACCCTGCATTGGTGGAGAAGGAATTTGTTTCTTTTTTTTACTAATTTGATGGGGCCAGCAGCTGAGCAATTACCAAGCCCAAATATTAAACTTATCAGGAAAGGTCCACGCTTTTCAGAATTGTTGTCTAGTTACCCCTATAAATGAGCAGTAAATAGTTAATTCTCTAAGAAGAATGGCTAAAGCTAAAAAACCTGAAATAGATGGTTTTCCTATGGAGTTCTTTGTGAAACACTAGGAGGTTGTCAAAGAGGATGTTGTGGGTGATGTGATGGAATTCTTCAATATTGGTAAGTTGTTTAAGGAGGTAGGTTGTACAACCATTATTTTAGTTCCTAAAGTAACTACACCTAACCGGATAAAGAATTATAGACCTATTGCATGTTGTTCTACTATATATAAGCTCATTATAAAGATCCTCACAAATAGAAATAAGCCAATGGTGGGTACACTAGTAAGTTCGTCCTAGACTGCTCTTAAAGAAGGAATGAGTATAATTGATAACATCATGTTCAACCATAAACGGTTGAAATGGTACACTAGGAAAAGTCTATCACTAGTAAGTTCGTTCCAGACTGCTCTTAAAGAAGGATTGAGTATAATTGATAACATCTTATTCAACCATGAACAGTTGAAATGATACACTAGGAAAAGTCTATCACCTAGGTGTACTATGAATGTGGACTTAAGAAAGGCATATAATTCCATAGAATATCTTAAGGAAGTTACTTGAAGGATTGGATTTCCATTCAAATTTGTGCACTGGGTAATGAGATGCATACCATTGAATCCAACTCTCTTATCATAAATGGAGGTTTAACATCATTCTTTCAAGTAAAAAGGGGAATCAGGCAAGGGGATCCAATATCACCCTACCTGCTTGTGATAGAGATGGAGTACCTACAAAGAGAGCTGAATGTTTTGCACGAGGTGCCTCAGTTCAAGTACCATCCAAGATGTAAACAATTTGGTGTGATGAATATTTGTTTTGCAGATGACTTACTACTGTTTTGTAAGGCTGATGTAGATTCAATACCATTACTGCAAGGTTCTTTCAATAAATTCTCTATGGTCTCTGGACTAATGGTAAATAATGAGAAAAAGATCCTTCTACATTACTGGTGTGAGACCTGACATGAAGCAAACAATTTTAACTACATTGGGCTATATGGAAGGTGAGATACCATTTAAATATCTAAGGGTGCCTATATCCTCCAAGAGGCTCACTATAGCTCAATGTATGCCATTGGTGGAAAAGATCCCTGAAAGAATAAGGTGTTGGACAACTAAACCACTCTCTTATGCAGGAAGATTCCAGCCATTGAAATCAGTAGTTTTTGGGATGCAGATTTACTAGGCACAAATTTTTGTCTTGCCAAAAAGGATCCTGAAACTAATTGAAGCAATATGTAGAACTTATCTTTGGAATGGTTCAACTCTGAGCTCTAGGAAAACATTGGTAACCTCGGAAAAGCTATGTCTTCCAAAGGTAGCAGGGGTCAAAACATAATAAATCTCCAAGTTTGGTCTACTCCTGTTATTCTTGAACTGTTATGGGTAGTTCATGAAAAGAAAGATTGTCTTTGGATCAGAAAGATACATGCATACTATATAAAGGGCGAGGATGTAAAACACTTTACTATTCCACCAAATGCCACTTGGATAATACGAATGATCATAGAGACAAAGAAGGCAATAAGTTTAGTCATGGGATCATGTGATTTTGGAGCTAAGTTAAAAGCAGAGTTGGTAGCTGGTAAGTTCTCTACTTATTAGATGTATATCAATCTAACACCAAAGCATCCCAAAGTGAATTGAAAGAGCATTGTTTTGCAACCGAACATCCATCTTAGGCATCAATTTATCCTTTGGTTAGAAGCTTGGAGGACCCTGATGTTTGCATCTGTTCATTTAAGGGACCTAGGTTAGCTATGTTTTTCACTTGTTTTAGTGTTCTGTAAGGTTTATTAATTTTGAGCTAGATTGATATGGTAGGAAATTGAGAAGTAGGTGGTCAGTACATACTTGGTTTTGTGATCACACACTTTTTCGGTATCAACAAATATTTTGTTTTACCAAGAAAAAAAAAAGATACACAATGCACATTCACATTCAAATAAGTCATTTATGAAAAAGAGGACCAAACCCTTATTGTTGTAAAGCACACAGGAGTTTCAGGTTTATTACAACATAAATGAACAAAATACACAATACATATTAACATAAAAATAAGACATTTATGTAAAGGGGACCGAGTCCTTCCTGCTATAAAACACATATGAGCTACATATTTATTACAACATAAATGGATAAGATACACAATACATATTCACATACAAATAAGACACTTATGAAAAATGGGATCAAGTCTTTACTGCTATAAATCACACAAGAGCTAAACAAATAAGTTATTACACTCTAGGAATCTACACTAAAAGAAAGAAAGAAAAAACAACAGTGAACAAATTTTTATTACAACATAAACAATAAAGGAAAAATATGAACAAACAAGCATAATAAACAATAAAAAATGGCATTGGGACCCACACATCAAATTCGGATAACACAATTCATATTTGCATACAAACACTTCATTTGCTATGGAGAAATGAACAAGTCCTTACACTAAAAGAAAGAAAAGGCATACCTGAATCACATTCTTTACAACATAAACAATAGAGAAAATAAATATGAAAAAACAGGCCTTACACTTAAGAAATATGTACAGAAAGAAAGAAAAACATACAGGGGATCACATGTTAATAACAACATAAATAATAGAGGGAAAATTATGAACCGATAAGTCATTAAAGAAAAGGGCATCGAGACTAAGTCCTCACAGCTATGCAGAAATAGAATAAGTCCTTACACTTTAAGAATGAAAAAGTATATTGGGCCACATGTTTTACAACATAAATAATAGAGGAAGAAAATATGAACAAATGGGCCTTACACTTTAGAAATATGTATTGAAACATATGGGGGGTCACATGTTTATTACAACATAAGCAATAGAGGAAAATAAGAACAAACAGACCATAAAATATGAAAAGGGGCATTGAAACCAAATCCTTACTACTATGCAAAAATGAACCAGTCCTTACACTTAAAAAAAGATAAAGCATACAGGGCCCACATGCTTTACAATATAAACAATAAAAGGAAAAACTATGAACAAACATGCCTAAAACTTAAGGAATCTATACTTAAAAAGAAAAAAAGAAAAAATACAAGGGGTGCATGTTTATTACAACATAAACAATAGAGGGGAAAACGGTTGACAAAAAGCCATAATAAACAAGGAAAAAGGAAACTTGGGACCCCACACATCATATTCAAACAAAATAATATATATTCACATACAAACAAGTCCATTATAAAAAAGGTGTTGGGACCGAGTTCTTACTACTATGTGTGAATTAATAAGAAACAAAATCACATGAATACTACTATTTAAAATCAAATTATTCCCTAAATCTAACCTTAACAGAATAGGACCAACATATACAATAGAAAATTCTCAAAAAAGATAACAAAAATCTAACTATTGCTATGCACGATTGAAACCACATGAATACTACTATTATAAACGAATAATTTTCTCTAAATCTAAAATAACAAAAAAAGACCACCATATACAAGACAAAATTCTCAAAAAATAACAAAAATCAGAACTCATCCCAATTCACAAATCAATCAAACCTAAAATCACATAAATACTACTATTTCAACTCAAATATACAAGTAATCTATTCTTTAATCTAACATACCATACAAATCACTAATCCTAACTATGATGCTTTGAAATTATAATTATAACAAAATAAGAAAAATGATTTACTAACCTGCAACCAAAAATATCCGTAGATGCTAGCTACTTTGAAACCCTAGTCGTGAAGAAAGACAGTATCTACTAATTTGAAACCCTAGTCAAGAAATGAAGGCTCATGTGAAATTGTTTCTTAAGGAAATGATGAAATGAGGGGAAAGTGAAATTAGGGCTTTACTCATCTAAGTGGAGGTGGAATGTGTTTGACATGCACATGGCATTTTAGTACACACATGGATGCCATATTACTCTTCCGTTAAATAGAAGGGTAATTGTAGTCCAATAGTTAGACGGGAAGGACAATTTTGAGCCAAAATATAGTTTAAGGGTATATGTGAGCTCTTTTAATAGTTTAAGGGTAGTTTAAGTACAAAAACAATTGAAAAAATAAAATACAATATGAAAAAAGGACAAATATAACCCGAACTATCGTAAATGGTATGCAAATGCCGTTTGTAATACTTTTGGGACATTGGTGATCCTGCCGTCCAAAAACCAGAGCTTATATGTCCTTCACTCTAACGGAAGACTAAATAGAACATGTGGTGCAATCTTATCCATCAATTCGATATTTAACAAACGTCGGATCGTGGTGGATAAGATTATGTTCGTGCATTTCCGTTGATATTAAGAGCATATATGCTCTAGTTGTTGGACTACATATAGTATAACGGATGATATCTGCATATGATTTACGATATTCAGAGATATATTTTTCCTTTGTCCAATAAAATATTAAAGGCAAAATATAAATTGAAAAAGTACTGCAGTTGGAACATTTCAGGTATCCTAGAAAAGCTATTTATAAAATTGTACATGATAAATGTAGTAATAATATAGAATATGGAGGGCACACTTATTTATATTACCTTAAAAGCATGAACTCCTAACTTGAAAGTTAAATTACTATTATATCCCTAACTTTGTTTGTGACTTTTTCAGTGAATTGTGACTTTTCTGATAAGTTGTGACTTTTTTCAAAGGGTTGTGATTTTTCACTAAGTTCTAACTTTTCCAAAGAGTTGTGACTTTTTCAATGAGTTGTGACTTCTCGGAAAGGTCATTTTTCAATAAGTTGTGACTTTTCCAAAAGTTTGTGACTTCTCAAAAGGTCAGGACTTCTCAAAAGGTCATGAATATTCCGATAAGACACAAAAAATACATTTTCAATGAGTTGTGACTTTTCCAAAGAGTTGTGCCTTTTCAAGGAGTTGTGACTTTTTCAATAAGTTGTGACTTCTCAGAAAGGTCATTTTTCAATAAGTTGTAACTTTTTTAAAAGTTTGTGACTTTTAAAAAGGTCATGACTCTTCCGATAAGACAAAAAAAACTCTCCTACCACCCTTCGTTTACTATACATAGAGGGGTTTCCTCTCAATTTTTTGAACCACAATTTTGTTTAATCATCTACTCTTCTTCTTGCATTTTAAAATATTTTGTGTGATTTGTTGTCATTGAGTGAGTTCGAATAAGGATGTAAGTGATGTCTTTGATCTTAGTATATGCTGATTACTATCGAGTTATGAGTGGAAAGACATTTCTTTTTGGTCAAAACAGGAAATATATAGTTCTGTCAGCGTATTACTTGTTCCATTAGTTGTTTGAAAGCCTTGTGCTGCCTTTTCTGTAATAATTTTATCAGATCAAAGTTAAATCAATTGCTAATAGTGGTCCCTTTGTAACTTGCTAAGTGCATGGTTGTGGTTATAACTCCCCTTTGATAATATGCTTCAATGTTCTTGCAACAATAGAAGAATTAAGCAAAAAGAGAAGACATTTTATCTGAAGAATTAGAGAAAACGTATATGTCCTTTCCATTCACTCAATATTTCTCCGGTGTCAGAAACTTCATGCATATATATATATATATAGGTAGGCATTTGTATTTAAATCAAAGTATTATATATGTCACAAATGTATTATCAAGTTAACAAGATATTTTAAATTCAGAATATATTTTTTTAAATTATTCCGAGTTCTTTTTATTTTTTTTAAAATACTCGCAACAAATGTCAAAAATATGTGAATATATCTATGAATCGTTTAAAAATTATCATTTAACAAATAAATTTTATTTTCAAGAATATGGAATAAACATTTTTATTTTATCCCTACACTAAATTAAAATCTAATGACTAGTTATAAAATTTATCAGAAATGCAACTATTGCACATTAATTCTTTAGGTATAACATTATAAATTTTCTTAGTTATTACTAATTATTGCAAATGTTATTCCCACTCTTTATCATTCTTTAGTTATAAGATTATGAATTCTCATAATCATTACATTAGTTATTTCTATCTTTCATCTTTTATAATATTAACTTTTGATCAATAATTTTTCATATTATTATACCGTCCCTATAAATGTGATGACACAATGTTGTTGTTTTTCCTCCGATGAATCATGCTTTATTGAATAAATTGTAAATTGTTTACAAGTATATGAATTATATCTTTGTTGGATGTAAGATAAACATGTGATTATATATCTGATTTCACAGATAGAATATACTTATAATTCATCTTTAACATTTTTCGGTAAAATAATAAAAACATTTCTCAGTTAACTATTGACAGTCAGATAACTAACTCTGATTTGTTTACACAGTCAATTGAGAAGTCCATATGATAGTCAACAACAAGAACACCATTTATTATGTTATGACTTTTAACATACAAAACAATATACAAAAAATAATTCTAAAAATAAAATATAGTTGTCCTCTTCACATATTTATATGAATACTGAACAGTATAACGTGAAATACATGTGCAAACACATTTGGTTAGATTACAAGAAAAATGAACAACAAATATCATCTATAAGGTAATATTATTGAGATACGAAAAATTATATGATTGAACCTTAGCAAATTGAAATAAATATATTCATTTAACTAATAAAAAATTTCATTGACCATCTTCATATGTTCGCATGAATAAGAGATAAATATTATGATCCACATTGAACATACACAAAAGAATTTGTAATATTATTATGTGCAAACCATATTATTAAAATCTTCGTTGAAATAAGTAATACTATTTACTGTAACACATATTTTCTTAATTGATAATTACGTGCACGCACGTGTCGAAAAACTAGTTTATATAGGTGTGGAAACACACACCTGATGCAGACAGGTTAACTGCGAGCTTGTACTTATCATAACTTATATATTAGTAGTAGCTAGCATCTATGAATATTTGTGGTTGTAGGTTAGTAAATCATTTTTCTTATTTTGTTATATTTACGATTTCAAAACATCATAGTTAGGGTTTGTGATTTGTATGGTATGTTAGATTAAACACACACACAATACAATAATACAATAATACTCATTTCTTTCTTTTACAATAATACTCGTTTCTTTCTTTTATTACAATTATGGTTGCTTTCACGCGGCTACTATTTATGAAGTTGGTGATTTTCAAGTTTGGATTATGGGCAATATTGACTATAGTCTCACACATACAAAATACAATACAATAATACTATATTACTCATTTCTTTCTTTTATTACAATTATGGTTGCTTCCACACGGCTACTATTTATGAAGTTGGTGATTCCCAAGTTTGGATTATAGGCAATATTGACTATAGTCTCAAACTCTTTAAAACAATATTATTTTATCAAAATATCTTTTAGTTGTCATTGAGAATATATAATATAACATGATTGTTATCGAAAACGATTGTTATAAGAAGAACAAGGATTAGATGTATAACGACTTATTTCCCTTACTTTATGTTGACTTAGGGTCCGTTTGGTTATAGTATAAGAGGGCATGTTATTCATATATAAAACATTGTATTAGTTTTACAATCTTTGGTAAAAGTTTTTTATTGGGTTGAAAAGTCAACATGACTTATACTATGTTTGGTTGATAAGTTCTAAATATTGTATAATAGTTATTCATTTATTAATTTTATACAGTGTTTGGTTGCCTTTTTTGTAATCCTACATAATTAATACCTACATAACTTATGAGGGAATCTATGTATAAGTTATGCAGGATTGAAGGTGGAATAAGTTATGTAGGTATTAGTTATACATGTATTAAAAAGACAAATTACACATTTATCCCTATTAATTTATTTTTAAATCTTTTTTTTTTGAAAACTTTACATAACTATTATATTTTCCCAACTATTTTCGTTTCTTTTTTTTTATACAAACAACTTTTTATTTATTTTCATTTAAAATAAAAAAAATATTTATTAATATTATGAATAGGAATGTATAATTTTGATAGCGCGTATGCTAATTATATATTTGCATTATATATTACTAAATATATTCACATATTTAATTATCATGTATTATTTTTTATTTAGAATGTGAATTTATATAATATTTATGAATTTGGTATACTAAAATTGTAGAAACAACATATGCATTATATTGATAGAAATTTACATTATATAAATTAGGATAGTATAATTTACTTGAAATATATAAATGGTATTTTATATTTATAAAGCTTTAAACATTAAAAATACAAAGATAGAAAAAACACAAAATTTCTAGTTAAGTATAGAGAAAATTTCTTTTTTTTAAGGGGGAATTTATACTATTTTGCTTACTTATTTTATTTGTAAATAATATATATTAATTTATATTAAAATCAATATTCAATAGTTAAGTATTCATGTAATGTAATCTCTACATAACTACACCCTGCATAATAAACCCTGCATAACTAATATTTGCATAACTAAACCCTGCATAATTAATATCTGCATAACGAAACCATGCATAACTAATACCTGCATAACTAAACCCTGCATAACTAATACCTGCATAACTCTAACCAGTAACCAAATGGCCCCTTAGTGTTTGTGTAAATTATCTTATTTTTAGTGGTTTTTGACATTTAAACACTTTTGTTTTAGTTTTGAAAGTGTTTGGATAACACAAAAAGTGTTTTTAAGCACTTTTTTAAATTGAAAAAGTTACAAAAAAGAAGTCATATTGATGGTTCCTCCCTAGGTAATCCCGGTGCAAGGGTATTGGAGTTATACGTAATAATAGAGGTAATTGTATACTAGGCTTCATGAAGGATATTCCAAATAGTACTAATACTTTGACAAAATTATCAGCTCTTTATGCAGGGGCTTAAAATATCAAAGGTTAACAAGTTGATGCCTTTGAAAATCTCCACAGACTCAATCGAAGTAATAACATTTATAACAATAACCACGAATCTTATAGCTATATAATTCGTGAATGCAGGGAGATCATTGTTGAAACTATTGGGAGATTCAAAACTCTCGCATACCTATACAGAGTAGAACAAGGTAGCTGACCTCTTGGCCATGGAAGGGGTGAAGAAGCAATTATTTAATTAGGAACTACGTTTACAAGGGAAATTTTGACTCATAATAATAATTTGATAGCAGCCAATGCTACAATATATACACGGAATAATATTATTCCCTGATTTTGTAATGATACTTGAGCTTCTTTGCTAATAATATTATTCATTAACAAAAAAAAAAAAAAATTCTGATTCTCATACTTGTAGGTTCTCGTCTCAAACAAGCAAGATAAGTTTATCTTCTCTGTCACTTACATATTTTTAATCAAATTTTTAGGTGTAGTAGACATTATGAAACCCACAGTCATAGATAGCTAGAGATCAAAATTGGGAATTGAGGAATTAAAAGTTGGTGATCTATTTTTCTTAGAAGTGTCGTAGATCATACAACTTTTTTATCTTCATACTTGTAGGTATAGACGGAGCTAAGTGGGGTCCAATGAACTCAATAGTTTTTCTATAGGTCCTGTATTTGTATTAAAAGAAATTTAAATAAGTATATATGTATATTAACTTGTGAACCTAACAAAATTGATTAATGATTCTCTGAAATGATATGTGGTACATTGTCCCATCTTTAAGTCAAGGTAAGTATGATCTGCTTTCTTTTATTACTATTTTTATGAACTTTTCTGGTATTATAGGCGTAACAAAATCTCGGCACCATAACCCTCACATATCTTATCATTGTGTTCAATAATCAGCGCACATAAGTAATATTATATCACACGAAATTAAGAGACAACAATTCACACAAATTTAAGTCCATATTCGTGCTATCAAGCATTTCACCAATTAATTAAATAGGGACGACCACAACGCAATTCACAAGCATTATGATTAGTATATGATCTTTTCATTCATTAAGATTTATCAAGTGGACAATTAACCCTTCACCTCATAGTCATTAACCCAAGGTTTAGGCGATCACTTGTCTCCAATCAATCAGTTAATCACTCTAAGAGTTGAGTCTTCCCTTTCCGACCAATTAATCAAATTAAATATACTATTTAAGTAAAAGTTCCATCATATAAATACAAAATACCATTAACAATAGTAACTAACAGTCATATATATATATATATATATATATATATATATATATATATATAAAGGAGGATCATAAAAGAGGTGATGTGGTACCTCTCAATGGCCTCCATTCCTTTTTATCTTTTTTTTTTTATCTTTATATTTTTTCTTCTTTCTTTTCATTAAATAATTTATTTATTTATTAAAAAAATTCAATCATATTTATTATTGTAATTATATATAATGCGTTACAAAAAAACCTCCATCTATTGATATTCTCAACTTAAATAGCATGTCTTTTCAATTTCCTTCTAACTATTTTTATGGCTTATCCAATCCATAAATACCAATCATATGTAGAGATGTTGAATATTCATTTCTATTTTTTCATTCTTTCTTTTTAGTAGTATAGGTTTTTAATTTTATTCTCTTCGTCTTTTTATTCATCAATCATGTACTTAATAATAAAAAAGAAGACATAGAAAAGATGATGTCACAATATGACCTTCACTTTGATGAAGATCATAGATATATTCTTCAAAGATTCATCACATTATTTGGTAGAAGTTCAACAAAATGAAGAAGGAAGCTTAATTATCTTGGAGATTCCGAACGATAGAGTCATAGTAATATAAAAGTTTGAATGATTTCCAAACATTTTGAAGATTCATTGTTGTATTATTTGATTCCAATTAATATTATTATATTCTCTTTTATTTTATTTCTTCGTTTTGAACAAAAAAATGAATATTCTATTCATTGTTGTATATATATAATATTTTAAATTTTGCCATGATTGAATTAAAGGTATATTACCTATGATACTTTTTTTTGTATCTATTGGATATTGTTGCCCATAAAAATATATGATATGTCTATCATATTAGCAATCCATCACTAAATAAATGAATAATTTTCTTTTAGTATTAAATTTTTTTTATATTATTTTCTAAATAAACATACCCAATATCACTTTGTAAGTTGTTTTAATTAAACATATAAAGTTGACATATTTTTAATGTGAATATAACACATGACAATGTAAATTAAGTAATAAACTCGTATGAGAATATATATAAAATTGTGAATGATAAAACTAATTTTGAGTAGAACACTTTCATTATTGTAATTTGTTATTTATCACATTTTATGTTTCTTCATTTGTTAAAACCTTTACCTTTTCATTTTATCCAATTAATAAATTAGGGGAGAAACTAATCCTACAAAAATAATTAGAACTTTAAATTTATCTTTCCCTAAAATTAATCTGATTAATTGTGCCTTCTTAAACTAAGAAATATGTATCTCTTTATCTTCATAACTTATATTTTCATAATCTCTATAACTTTTATATATATATATATATATATATATATATACTAGATGAGGTTGCCTGTGCTGGAATCGACTTAAGAGTAGATGATGTTTCAAACTTGTTCACTTTCACCGTGGCTTGTAACATCCATTAATTATCTACAAATAGATAGTTGCAGTTCGTAAATAGGACAATATATATATTTATTGCACAACACACAAACACTTGCATCACAAAGGTAAACTTCAAAATGGGGATGGTAAACTTATTTCCTCAATATTTCTCAACAAGATCAGGGCTTCCTCATTAGCAGACATTACCAGAGGTGAACCCAGGATTGGAAGACGGCGGGGGCACTATTAAAGTCGAATGTGAGTTAGTGAAGCAACGACACTTCATCGAAAAATATTGTCAAACAAGTGTAAAATCCAGTGAATATATAAATATAAATTAAAAAAATCTAACATAATTCACTCTATGATTTGATGGTCTTGACCGATAGTGTACACTTTGAGATTGATAGTTCGAATCTCGCTTTAGGTTATTTATTAGGCCTTTTTTTGAAAAAAAAAATAAAATTGGCAAAAAACAAATGCAACAAAGAGAATTGAACTCGCGACCAACGAGTTGATAAGCTGCCGAACGACCGGGTGTTTGACCACCACACCAACTCAACTTATATGTCTTAGGGTGTACATTCAGTTAAATATTCCTTATTTCAGAATATACGTGTATATACACAAACAAAATCTGAAGTGAACGGGTCCACGTGCACCCACAACCTCAAGGGTGGGTCCGCCTCTGGACAATACTTTCAATTGATCAAAATAGGCCATCATCATCTTCATTATTCTCTCTTGATAGCCCGGGAGAAGATTGCTCCAGGAGCAGACCATAAGACCAGTTTCTGCGGATTCATTTTTATAGAGTAGAAATCGAAGATGAGGGAGGGAACCCAGCTCGCTGTCATGACAACACCTTCATCTTTCTTGTCCGCTCATCAATCGTGAGAAAATGTTAATACATCATATGTTGTCTCCTATATTCAAATTAGCAAATCAGAAGAAATAAAAGATGAAAAGAAAAACACAAAGAACTATCCGAGTCCAAAGAATCAACTGTCTGTTCTTAAGAAATTTAATCCCTTCAAGTACCTGAGGTTACAGATTTATTCCTCCCAATATAAATCATTAAAGAAGTAGCGGTACCTCAAACTTAAATAATTTTAACGAACACAAAATGACAGCAACAAATCACACATATAGACACGATCAATCGATTTTGATTTGTAAGAAATGTATGCAAAAGAAGGGAAGATTTCAATGCTGAAAATGAGAGACAGACTCTCTATTTATAGCCAACAAAGGGTAAAAGTCACAACTTTAGGAAAGAAGACAACCTTCCAGAAAGGCCACAACACTTTGGAAAAGGCACAACCTTTCAAACGGTTACAACCCTTTAGAAAGGACACAACCTTTCATAAATGTCACAACCCTCCAGCAAAGTGACAACCCTTCAGGAGAGTCACAACCCTTCATTTCCTGTTCATACCTTTAAAACCCAACAATCCCCCACATGAATAGGGAATGACTATTTTTTTAAAATTTATGCATGAAAAACTGTGTGATTCGTAAGTAAGGGTTAATCGCATCTGAATAAGTAGGTTTCCCTTTAAACTTTCCGTAGTGAACATATATCGGATATACTCGGTCGATCGGTAGATTTGATATCTGTGAACCTTCGAGCTTTGGTGTATACCTAGACAACATAAGTCACACAATTAACCCTTGAACTGTTTTTGGTTCTCATTGTTTTGTTCGTTTCAGCCATGAACATATCTCGATTAATAAGTGCTTAGAGAACTGGCCTTACTGGATTCTCCTTGAAGCGGCTTACACTTCACACTTAGATAGGTGATTTCTAAATGTGTTATCCCGTAGATACACCATTTGATATACCATGTATCAAACTTAGAAACCATTAAAAAGTCCTAATATCTTTATCCTTGTTACTGAACATTGTCTTATCATGAGAATGGACCATAAAAAATAATATTTTGACAATGTTGAACCGTCATTAATGACTTTGTTTGATCTTCTTGAACCTAGATCTTGGAATCTCCGGTCTTCTAGGTAGAGTTACCACCACAATGACTTGTTCTCGGCCATAGTCTCATTCCCTTTGAAAATCTATCAACTTCATCTCTAGTTAGGCCTTTTATAAGTGGATCCGACACATTATCCTTTGAATTTACGTAGTCAATTATAATAATTCCACTAGAGAGTAGTTCTCTAATGATATTATGTCTACGTCATATATGACGAGACCTTCCGTTATACATCATGCTTCATGCCCAACCTAGTGTATGCATACAAGAGCTAAAGGTTTGGGCCAAAAATCTTTTAAGAAATTTTGGAGTCATTCAACTTCTTCACCGGTCTTATCCAGAGTGATAAACTCAGATTTCATAGTAGAGAGAGCGATACATTTCTATTTGAAAGATTTCCAAGAGATTGCTCCTCCACCAAGAGTAAATACATATCCACTCGTGGATTTTATTTCATTTGACCTGATGATTCAATTTGCATCACTATATTATTCCGATACTGTTGAATACTAGTTATAATTCAAAGCAATAGTTTGTTAAGTATTATTATTTTTTTTAAAACAAATACTCAAAACTCTTTTCATTGTCATCCAATGAGTTTGATTAAGATTACTTGTGAACCGCCTCAGTTTACTAATAGCACATGCTATATCTGATCACGTACACTTCATGATATATATCATAATTCTCAATAATCTAGCATAATCTAATTGTGAGTCACCTTTTCCTTCATTTTTTTGAAGTACAAAACTCACATTTATTGGAGTCTAGTCAATATTGAAATTCAACTACTTGAACTTTTCAAGTATCTTTTCAATCACATCAGTAACTTTAATTTCTTTCATATCGAAGTTACTTTCTAGCATATGCTTAGTAGCATTTTTGTCATGTGTCTCTTTTGATGATCAACATGTCATCAACATAAAAACAAATAATGACCTTTTGATTTGGAATGTCTTTAATGTAAAACATTTATCACATTCATCTATAATTCATTTGCCAATGTAGTTTGGTCAAACTCCGCATGTCATTCTTTGGGCGCTTGTTTTTAGTCCATAAAGTGACTTAACAAGTTTACACATTTTTCTTTTACCAAGAACCACTAAGTCCTCAGGTTATTCCATGTAAATTTCTTCCTTCAAAAAAATTAATTTTACATCCATTTTGACAAATTCGCAACTAGTGCAATTAACATGTTAATTGATGTAATCCTAGTTAGAGGCTTTTATATGTCAAAATAATCAAGGATTTGTCATTGTCTAAAGTCTATGACAACAAATTTTGCTTTGTATTTGTCAATACTTTCATCAACCTTTTTTTTTCTTTTTTAGATCCACTTTGAACCCAAAAGTTTATTTCCTGAAGGAATATCAACCAACTCTCAAGTATGGTTACTCAAGATTGAATCTATCTTACGATTAACACTCTTTCCAAAAAGGATGAGTCTACAAAAGACATATCTTTTTCGACTATATGAACTCATTTTCAAAAAGAAATATTACAAAATAAAATCTAGAGGAAGCAATTTGTCCATTGACATTTACTACGCCTCTTAATCTCTTACATTCTCCTTTGGTTCTTTCCAAGGTCGTTTATACCCTTTACATGACTATCCGGTGGTTCGAACTTATGAACCATAAATCAACATACTTTACTATTTGTAGCATATTCAATGAACATACAATCCACAGTCTTAGGTCCTAAAATTGACCTGTTTGAAAATAGTTCCCTCATTTCCATTTCTCATATGGAATAAACTGTATTGAAAATTGTTAGATCACTACCTTTCAAGAGTTATTGCTTATATATACTCTAAGGGACGACAAACAATTTTCTATCAGGATACAACAAAGTCTGATAAAACTTTTTGTAGCTCCCTTTCTTAACAAACAAAAGTTCACTATTTATTTGTTACTCCCTTTACTAACAAACAAAACTTTTTGTTGCTCTTTTTCTGAAGAGACAATTTTTTGTTGTTCTCTTTTGCTTTAATAATAGCACCCCCCCCTCCCCCACAATTTTTGTGGTAAACCTGAACTTATAAATAAGACATTCAAAATTTCCTTCAAAGTTCGGTTTTTTCTGTCAACAATTTCATTAGATTGAGGTGAGAATGTGCAGTAATTTATGATTTTATTTTCTGCAAAAGAAGACTCATATTCTTCACATCTACCATTTCTAATCATGAAAATATTCAACTGACTTTCAACTCAATTTTATATTGCCTATATGTTTTTATTGTTTCATCCTTACCAGTCAGCAAATAACATAACAATATTTAGTGCAATTGTCAATAAAATTTATGAAAACACTTTTTCCCACCACGAGATGGTGTTGACTTCATATCACAAATATCAGTGTAAAACAATTCAAAGGTATTCTAATTCATTTCAACAACACATACTTGACATTGATTTATTGCACTAAAAGTTAGGCAAAACTATTAAGTTGATTTATTTTTGCAAGGTTTTGTAATTGACATGTCTCAATCATTTATGTCACAAACAATTTGAGTCAAGCAACAAAATACCAAGTTTGAAAAGACCTTCTGAGGTAACCTTTTCCCTCAACTATCTTGTTCTTTACTTTTTATAATTTTCTTAAATACAGACATTGTTTTACAGTCAACACCTTGACATATGAACTTTTTAGAAGAACATTTTCATAGCATTCAATTTGTTATAGAATTACCCATGATCATACTCTCATTGGTCCAATAAGGGCAACATAACCCAAATGATTATTTTACAACACAAACATAACATGTTACTTTTCACCAATGTTCAAGTCTATACAAAAAAACAATTATTTTCATAGACATATCTTTTCATCAAAAATCACAATATTTTAAGTGAAACTTTTTCATCAAAGAATACAATTCTTTTGAACGAGTAATATAATTTTGTGATTTTATACTAGTCATATCATACGTAAAGAGAGACTCAACGACCACAATATCAAAATACTCTAAGAATTTTGTGGGTTTAATATAATACAAGAATGTCATCAAATTTCATATCTTGTACTTTCAAATTTAAATTAGATAATAAGTCTAATTTTGTCTTTATCACAAGTAAAGAACCCCCACATTTTAAATATGTTCTCAAAAATAATTTCCAAATATTTGAAATTATTTTCCATATTTTTTTTCATGCTTTCAAATTGTATACCATCAAATATACATTGACAACACGAAACCTTCTTTTGGAGATTTAATCCATAGAAACACCCATTGCAGGCACAAAATCACTAATTTTATGTTACTAGTGTTTTGTTTTTCTTTCATCTGTCACAACTAGACATAGCACTGTATTTAGAATACTAACAATAACGATTCAATCTTTATACAACTTGTTTCTAGTTTAACGATGAAGTTTTTATATTCTTCTAATCGTTAACCGAATGAACCTTGAATTCTGATGAAGTTTTTATATTCTTCGAATCAGTTTCACATTCAGACAGACAGAGTAGTAAACCAACAAGGTTTTAATCTCTAGAAACCTCAAATACAACACAGTTTTTAGCTAACGATAAAGATTTTATGTTTTTCCAAATCACTTAGCCTTAATATTCGTGACGAAGATTTTGTACTCTTCAAGTTAGAATATTCATTGAAACAGAGTAATTAACAATTGGTGAAGTTTCTATTTCCTTCAAAACACTGCACAATCTGATTTGTTCATGAAATTCTTATATTCTTCAAATCAAAGGAGAAAAAAAAAATCAGAAGATTTTAGTCTCCAAAATTGAAACACAATCAAATTTTTCATGGAGTATAAAACTACAAAAGTTTTTTTTTTCCCATCTTAACATAATACATATTAGTAATAATCATCACATAATGACCATCTATCCTAAAATTTATGAGATAAATATCATAACTTATAAAAGATGGAGAGGGGAAAAAATCAAGTGAAATAAAAATAGAACTTGATTTACTCTCATTGAATCATATTCTATCTGTTACCAATGATTCCATGCAAGTCACTTACCTTGCTATTTTTTTTTTCTTTTCTCAGTTTCCATCATATTCTTATTTTTCTCAAGAAAAAATATTTAATTTCAACAAGAAACTAAAATCAGGTTCAAATATTTGAACATTTACTTCTTTTCATAGTTATGTAAAACCAGGAATATAGAATTTCCTTTTAAAGTGCATATCTTAACTTTTATGCACAAAATAACTTTTCTTATTGTAAATAAAACTGAAGAGGTGAAGAGGTGCAATGCTTGAATGCGCACTTGGGAAGAATATAAGATTAATCTTACCCATTAAAGAAAAACTTACTACAGATTATATACTCGAACATATTAAAGTAGTACTAATTCATCTCAAATCTTTTTTATCATACGATAAAATAATTTTCTTTTTCTTCTTCTTCTTTCCAACAAAAAGAACACAGAAAATAGAAGTAATTTTCTTACCATAAAAAATACCATCAATATAAATTTCTTAAGCTTGTTGTCTCTATTCAAATTAGCAAACCAGAAGAAATAAAAGATGAAAAGAAAAACACAAAGAACTATCCGAGTCCACAGAATCAACTGTGTGTCCTTAAGAAATTTAATCCCCTCAAATACCCGAGGTTATAAATTAATTCCTCTTAAAGAAGTAACGGTACCTCAAACTTCAATAATTTCAACGAACTCAAAATGACAGCAACGAATCACACATACAGACACGATCGATCGATTTTGTTTTGTAAGAAATGTATGCAAAAGAAGAGAAGAATTCAATGCTGAAAAATGAGAGACAATCTCTCTATTTATAGCCAATAAAGGGTAAAAGTCACAACTTTTAGGAAAGAAGACAACCTTCCAGAAAGGTCACAACACTTTGGAAAAGGCACAACCTTTCAAACGGTTACAACCCTTTAGAAAGGACACAACTTTTCATAAAGGTCACAATCCTCCGACAAAGTGACAACCCTTCAGAAGAGTCACAACCCTTCATTTCGTGTTCATACCTTTAAAACCCAACATCATATACCAACAAATGATTATCAAAAGGTATTGCATATTTCACTTCAATGATTGTTAGTCATAATCAAATAATTAAGAAAAAGAAAGGGCAGAACTGGATAAAAATTATATAGAGAGAGCGCAAAAAAGAAAAGATAGATTGAAAGGGAAGAAACTTTACCAAAGTTGAAATTTAAAGCAGAATTTTTTACCTATCCTCACCTAACAATGCTGTAGATAGATAGACTGCTGATTAATCCATATCTTCAACATCTCACAAAAATACAAAACTTCGTCAACTATCCGCAAAATTTGACAAACCTGCAAAGAGAATGAAAAATATGAAAAGAAGGCAAAAGAAGATGACAACACGCAAGAGAAAAAGAAACAATTCTTGTTCTAGAAGTGAGTCATATTATGAACTTGCTAGAAAATCCATCGAAATCTAAAACAGAGTACTATCTGGCAAGAATAAATAGAAAAAACAACCCATGATTTAGAAATTTGATAGCAATTGTCCATTGTTGAAGGAAAGAATTCAGAGAGAAAAGGATAATTGTAAAAGAGAAGATGCATTGACAAGGCTAAGAAACAAATTCATACGTGTCTATTGACCATCAACACGTAGCATAAGAATATAGTATCAAAAGTCCAAAATACCCTTAATCTGAATTGTATTGACAGTATACAGACATGTCGATACCCCTTTCCATACACTTCTACAATATTATAGTAGAATATATATATATATATATATATATATATATATATATATATATATATATATTACTTAGAGGACCATGAACTAGAATGGAGATTAAAGAATAGAAAATTTAAAAAATATTAAAATTAAATTTTGAAAGAACAAGACCATGCAATACAATGTCACAAGTTCTCAACTTGTATTGCAACTTATTCCTTAAAGAAAAGAAAAAAAACTACGATAGAAAATATTTTTTTGCCAAAATTAAAAATAACAATTTTAAAAAAATAAGAGTGTAATTTAATGAACCAATACTATAACTTGTGTTTTGATTTTTTATTTTTTATCTCACTTTAGTTTTTTTATTTTTTATTTCACGTTTTATTATATATGAATTGAATAAGTAATTGAAAAATAAAATCAAATGAGTGAAAATATTGATCCCATAGTTGATGATGTTGAAAACTTTTGAGTCAAAACTGTTCTTTTTTGCCTTGGTTTACCTATATATGTAAATTGCACCCTACACATATATTTTAATATTAAATACTTATATTCTTTATACTATCAAAATCATACTTTTATAACTCTTTTGAAGTATATTAAAATATAATTATCAAATCAAAATAAATAGAATTGTGAATATAAATATTTAATATATACATTTTATGAAATTTAAAAATAGTACAAATATTTATTTATGCATTTGATAAATTAATTTATTTTTGTTAAATATGTATATTTAAAATTGAATACAAATGAATAAATAAATAGATTCAATTTTAATATATTATAAAAATAAAATCACAAAATTTAGTATATAAAAACTTTATGTTAAAATTTTAAATTATATTTTCATATACTTAGTTATGAATATATATCTCATGTGGGGTGTCCATGCATTAATTTTATAGAGAAAAAGGTTCAATCACTGATTTGAAAATGCAAGGAGTATATTTGAAACTAAAACGTATTATCAAAGTATTCGATTCAATTAACCTTCAATTCTATTAATCACTATATAATATGTGAAGAGCTTTATTATCTATTAAATATTTTTATATAGTTAAAATGAATATATATATATATATATATATATATATATATATATAGATAGATAGATAGATAGATAGATAGATAGATAGATAGATAGATAGATAGAGAGATAGAGAGAGAGAGAGAGAGAGATAGAGAGAGAGAGAAATAGTAAGTGAGTTAACACAAAAATCATGTTCTCATCCGAAGTTGAATATATCGAGACTTGATAATCAGTAATGTAACATTTTAATTACTTTCTAAAAAATAATATTTAACGAGTGCAACATAACATTTATCTTTTGATATAGTTGCAACTAAAATGTCTAAATATCAGTTGATGTGATTTATGCAAAATCCATACAAATCTAAATTGTATATTTGAAAAAGAACAAGAACGATTGAAAATTGAGACCTGTAGATGTATTTCATTAGTATTTTCAATTACTTTACAACATAATTTTTAGATAATCAAGAAAAAAGGTACACTGTTGTAATAGATTATAGATGTTAAATTTGTTAAGTTTCATTTCAATCGCCATCTCAAAATAATCTTCATAATTAATATATAATTAAAAAAAAATGATACTATTATGTTTGGGCATACAGAGATTGATTAAAAAATAAATCTTTAACATTTATTTCAAAAACCGCGCGAATCGCGGCCAAATTTCCTAGTTAATCATAATCTTAAATTGTCATTAATAAATTGATAGAAAAACCACTTACAAAATTAATACTAAATGACTACCAAAAATTTCCAAATCAAATGGACAAAAGAAAAATCCATTCCAAACAAAAATAAACCTAATTAAGAAAACAAACAATATGAAACTTTGTAGTGTAATGTCTAAACCATGGGTAGAAGAAACAATGCAAATAACATGTTGAATGAATAAGCAGTATTGCTTGCAGAAGAGTGATTTCTTGAAGAAGTAGGAAAAATATAAGGATAATGATCATTCATAGTAGTAGTAGGAGGAGGAGTTCAGGGGCGGACCCACATTGGGTCCAGGGTGTTCACCCGAACACCCTCGGCAAAAAGATACACGATATATATAAGGTAAATTTTCTGTATTTTTGTAGATGTATATGTTTTGAACCCCCTCAATAACAATTAAAATTAGATGGCTCAATGATAAGACCCCTGAATATTAAGCTGCATGCCCAGGTTTAAATCCCATCAACAATATTTTTATTTTTCGAATCTCCTGAACGAAAATCCTGAGTCCGCCACTGGAAGAGTTGCTGGAGTATTCATCGTCGTAGGAGGAGTTGTTGTTGTTGTAGTTGGACTAACTTTGATGTGTAATTTGAGTCCAGATGCACAATCACCAGGAATACCACTTATGAAGAAGTAATCTCCATCAGGTGTGTCAAGGCTGATTGAATCACTACCAGAGTTGAATGTTGCAATTGGATTACTAGCTGTGCATGAGTTGTAGTCGTTGATGTTAACTTGCATCACGTTGTGTAATTGTGGATCGTAGTTAAAAACTGCATAAAAAGATCAATCAGAGTTCCACATAAATCAATAATTTATTACTCTATAATCTATATGTTTAAGTAGTTTAGTAAGAACTCAATTTTAGATTTGAAAATTATAAACTTGAAATCCTGAGTTACTTTACATCTTAATAAATAATTTTTTTTTTATGTACAATTCAACAATGTATATGCATTTTTGTTGTTGCATGTAACATTGAGTACTTTGATTTATGTGTGTCTTAATTGACAATGTAACATGTAACATTGACTATCTAATTTGACTACCTTCTACTTTTAGCATTATATTAAAACTCACTTTGATATTGTTTAAAGTTTTATTTAATTTTAGTAATACATATAAAGTGATCGATCCTATTACTATAACTATTTGCTTCAAATGATGATGACTAAGATATGTTACCTAGGGTATCACCAGCTTTAAATTGCTTGAAAAAAGCCCATTCATCGTAGTTGTAGTTAAATGTCCATCCTGCAAGATCACCAACTTGATACACAGTAGCCATGACGGATCTCGAACCAGCCATCATCACCATCAACACGACCAACATTGCTTTTCCGAAGAAAGTCATAGCTATACACTTTAACACTACTAAAAAATTAAGACGTCTCAATTTGAATTGATTTGAACAATGAGCTTATGATTTTCTCAAGGGGTGCTTTTATAGGTGTAGTTAATTGCCTTTTATATAATTTAAGGAAACATGTATAGTGCTCTTGGACATAATTATTTCCATGTACTTCTGAAGTTTCAAGAAAATAAAATAAAAAACTTACCATTTTTGGGTTTTTTATAATTCACGGAGTTTTTTTTTTTCCTTTTTCCTTGTTAGCACTTCAAATCAAACTTTCATAATGTTGAAAATTCCCTTTTTAATAAATTATCGTAGTTGAGCAAAAATTATACAGGCAATCACCTCTATTGTCTAAGAGACGAGTAGAGATGAGACAATTATAAACTAATTATTACATAATTGGTGATAAAAAAGAGTTGAAAGCTTATAATCAGAATGTCATTTGTTAGTTTGTGTTTAATCATAATTCATATGTGATTAAAATGAGTAAGTTTGTTTTTAACGCCAAAAGTAAATTCTAAAAAATAAAATTATGAGTAGATTTGTGAACTCAAATTTGTACATGGGTAGTCTGAACTATCATAAATCGAAGTATTTTTAATTAATAAAAGGCAGACACTCCATGTGAAAGGAGGCAATACTGCAATACATGTTTCATTGCATATATGATTCATACAAGTTTAGTCTCTATTTGCTATCGTGTGAAGCCCTGAAAATTATTAGTAATTTGCATATTGTACCCTCATGACTTTAATTAGTTTCTTGAGATTCAATTTGGTGTTTGATATTTTAGTATGTTGTCAAAAGATCATATTTGATTCGGTCGAGCGAAACATTTTTAGAAAAATATATCACGTTGAGATTAAGAGAATCATGAAATGAGGAAGATTATTTGATATTTTCACATCAATTGTGTTAATTGATGTCCCCTATGTTTGTCTATATGAGACAAGTACATAATGATGAACTCAAAAATTAAGAAAAGAGATGATGAGAAATATAAATGTGATAAATGATCTAAGGTACTACATACTATAATCTACTCTAAGTTTCATTGATCGAGATGTCATATATTCCTAACAGATTAAGGATTCATTAAAAATTGTGTAGCGATATCTCGCTCTCTATGCATCAGAATGTACCAATATACAAATGAATTTGCAGCCGCCATGGAAGGAGTCACCACTGGTGGGGGTATCCCACTAGTGGATTTTCCACCTTTACTGAGGCGCGATACACCAGATGCGCAACCTTTGACTATAGATTCAAATCCAATCCAATATACCCAGCATAACATGGAAGACTTCAGAAGTTAAATCGTTAATTATCCAAGAAAATCTGCAATACGCTATTGTGGGGAAATTTTCCTATGGCAAACCGAATGTAAAAGAATTAAGGAGAACTAGATGTGAGGCAAGATCTCATTAGACTCACGACGATGGAAGATTATGTTCATCGTTTATCAACAACAGCATTCTATGTAAAGGCGAAAGAAAGTTATTGGCAGATGCGGACCCTTAAATGGGATCCATGGTTTGAACCGGATGTAGAAACAACTATAGGAGTTGCTTGGATATCCTTTCCTGATCTACCACCAAATTTCTTTGCGAAGGAAGCTATTTTCTCAATAGCCAGCGCAGTAGGAAAACCTTTAACGGTGGATATGGCGACAAAGAGTCAGACGAGCAAGTTGTGCAAAATCTAAAATTGACATAGATCTGACAGAGAAGATGCCTCAAAGAGTAATAATTAATTAGGAGGATGACAATACGGAAGAGATAAAGTATAAGTGGATTAAGGTACAATATGACCATTTTCCAAAATACGGTAAGGATTGTTGTCTACAAGGACATGATGAACATAATTGCATGGACTCTACATCCTGAACTCTATGAGGCAACGAGGGAAGAAGATCAAAAGATAGAGAGGAAGGCAGATTCAACAGTAATCGTAGGAACAACGATAGAACAAAGAAGAGTTTTGGCAAGTGAAAATATCGTGGGAAACAAACAGAATAGGCAAGAATGGATGATAAGAGGAACAAACAAGTACAAGAGAGATAAATATGGGCATATTGAAGGGGAAGTCAAATACAATCATGAAAATTTCTTTGAGGCTCTAAGAGAGGAAGAAGATAGAAAAGAAGAAGGGGATAAATATGACAAAAGTAAGGAGGAAAGCACAAAACAATGGGTAAACAAAAGCTTTGGCAAAGGAAAGGAGAAAAAAGATTAAGGAGAAACGGAACAACAAATGTCGATGGATAAAGAAACACCAATTGAGCAAAAGAAAGAAATCAGTCAACAAGAATCTGAGGCAGAAAAGAATTAATAGAGGCACAATGGTTGTATATGAGATGAATAATGAAGTAGTACTTCCTTTAGCTATCGAGAATTCAGCGGAGGAAGTGTAGCCGACTAAAGATAGCATGGATAAAGCCGACATGGTACAACACATTGATAAGGTTGCTATGGAGGGTGACTTATCCCCTAAGCAGATTGGTAGATCAAAGGGTGTGCACACTAAACAGAAGAAACAAAGTGAACAAGAAAATAAGGAGGCACATGCATCATCTAGACAATCGAAGAGAACAATTATCAAAAATCCAAGTATTAATGAAAGCCTTGATATGGAATATTAGGTCGGTAAATACTCAAAAGGTGTTTACTAGTCTGATTAATTTACATAAAAGGTATCAATATTACGTTGTGGGATTAATGGAACCTTTTGAAGATAGAAAAGTTTAGAAGAATACCAAAGAAGATTAGGGATGCAACACGCAGATGTAAATTCTAATGGGAAAATATGGGCGTTCATTGATGCGATAATGGAGTATGAAATCGTAAGGGACGAGGAACAAATGCTAACTCTAAAGCTTCACAATCATAGTGCTGGAATGGAAGTAATGATTTGCTGGTATATGCCAAATGCACACAGGGAGAACGGTTACTACAATGGGAGTCTATGTTTGAACTAGCAAATACTATAAATGTACCATGGGTAATTGGAGGAGACTTTAATGTGATCTGTAATGAGGAGGAGAAATTGGGAGGACGCCCAGTTACAGAATTAGAAATAAGGGAATTAATCACTACATAAATGTATGTAATCTAGAGGATAGGGGCTTTAAAGGGAGCAAATACACTTGGTGTAATGGTAGAATGGATGAGGATTGTATATTCAAAAGATTGGACAGAGTTCTTGGAAACGAAAAATTGCAAGATATATTTTCGGAGATAGAAGTTGAACACATGGTGAGAAGTGGCTCGGATCATACTCTTTTATCGATAATTTTTAAACAAGTACAGAGGAGATATTCAAACCATTAGATTCCTCAATTTCTGGCTGAAAGAGGAATCTTTAATGGAGGTGGTGAAAAAACATCGGAATGCTGACTTTGCAGGGGATCCATTCATGTTATTCCACCATAAATTAAAGCGGGTTAAAAATGCTTTAACGCAGTGGAGTAAGACAACTATTGGGAACATAATTATGAAAGTATCCATCGGGCAACAATAGAGAAACTCTTCACAAAGCCCAGGCATAACTGAAAAAACATCTCAAAAGAGAGGAAGAATATTGGCAACAAAAAGTGGGAATGGAATGGTTCAAGGAGGGAGAGGAAAACACAAAGTTCTTCCACACAACAGTAAATAGGAGACGAAGAATATTAAGAGTTAATAGAATTCAGAATAATGACGGAGAATGGCTGGAGCGACAAGAACAAATAGCTGAAGCAGCAGTGGATTTCTACAAGAAACAATTCACCCTACATGAGTCAAATGGTAACTTTGAATTGCTAGAAGAGCTGCCAATTTTGATTAACAACGAGATGAATGAAGGCCTACAGGCTATGCCTACTATGGAAGAGGTGAATAATTCAGTGATGGGATTGAATAGAAATAGTGCGGGTGGACCGGATGGCATGACAAGAGCATTTTATCAAGATACTTGGGATATTATTGTGAACGATATTCATGATATGGTTAAGGCTTTCTTCTGTGGGTCTTAGCTTTCTAGATATATTACCCACACAAACTTAGTCCTTCTTCCTAAGAAGGTGATGGTTAGTACTTTCTCAGATTTGCGTCTTATATCTTTGAGTAATTTTGTGAATAAGATTTTTTCACGAATCATTCACGAGAGAATCAAGGTAGTACTTCCACAAATTATTTCTCCGGAGCAAGCAGGATTTGTACAAGGGAGGAGTATAGCAAAAAATATTTTACTAATGCAGGAATAATCTCGGAGATCAGAAAAAGAGGGAAACCAGCTAATCTAGTCATGAAGCTAGATATGATGAAAGCTTATGATAGGGTAGAATGGTTATTTTTAACTAAGGTTCTAGCAGATTGCGGTTTGGTAGAATCATAGACATGATGTATAGACTAATTAGCGATAATTGGTACTTTATTTTACTGAATGGACAACCAAAGGGATTTTTTAAGTCCACACGAGGTGCCAAACAGGGAGATCCATTATCACTCACTCTGTTTATAATCATGGTTGAGGCTATATTAAGATCACTAAATGCTCTTATAAAAATGAAAGAACTCAAAAGATTTGGTGTTCCAAGAGGTAGTCTGAGTTAAATCATATGGCATTTGCAGATGATATGATTATACTATGTAAGGCAAAGACGAGGACGATGCAGATAATTATGGAAGCTCTAAGAAAGTATGAAGAGATATCAGGTCAGAGGGTGACTAAAGAAAAGAGTGCCATATACTTACACCACAATATTCAAAGAGGGGAATCAATTGTTGCTGAGGTAGCTACAGGAATTTTGAGAAAGGATTTTCCCTTTACATACTTGGGATGTCCTATTTTTTACAAAAGAAAGCACAAATCTTTCTACCAACAAATAATTCACAAAATTGGGGGAAAGTTACAAGGATGGAAGGGCAAACTATTATCATATGGAGGAAGAGTTATCCTGATTAAGCATGTTTTACAAAGCACTCCTATACATTGTTTAGCAGTGATGAATCCTGCGACTAATGTCCTAAATCAGGTCCAAAGAATGATGGAGCAATTCTTTTGGAGTAGCTGCATAGGAAGAAGGGGGAGACACTGGAGTAAATGGAATAACCTATGCCTACCAAAAGAGAAAGGAGGCTTGGGTCTTAGATCAATACTTGATGTATCGATGGCTTTGTTCTGCAAACTTTGGTGGAATTTTAGAACAAAGCAATCCTTATGGACTGAATACATGAGAAACAAATATTGCAGATGCAAACACCCCAACACTATTATGTGGAAAAGAGGAGGAGGAGGTTCACAAGTGTGGACAAAAATGATGTAAGCTAAGGACTTGATTGAATATCAAATCCTCTGGAAGCCAAAAAAAGGGCCATCATCAGTATGACATGACAACTGGACTGGATTGGGGGATCTATATACCATCACAGGGGACAATTTTGAATGGGATGATAACTTTGATAACATTGAAGAGCTTACAACACAAGGAGAATGAGATGTCAAAGTATTGGAGGATATTTTTCCATTGGATCTGGTGGAGTATATCAAACACACATAAAACCTCCTCAAGAAGGAACGGAGAAGGACAAAGCGTATTGGATGTTGGATACAAGAGGAACTTTCACAGTTAAATCAGCACGGAACTATATTAGGCATAAGGACGACCCGAATAGAGTGTACAAATGGATATGAAGTAAAGGGGTTCCTTGTAAAATGACATTTATGATTTGGAGGCTATGGAAGTTCAAGATACCGGTAGATTATAGAATGCGGCGATGGGTATTTGAGGGGCCATTACGATGCTGGTGTTGTGAATGCCCGAATCAAGAATCACTAACCCATGTGTTTCTTAAAGCAGACTTTGCTAACAGGACGTGGTCCTATTTATGTTCTTTTGCAGGTTTCAAATTCGCAGGATTACCTTTGAGAAAAAGTATAATGCTTTGGTGGAGAACAAACAATAAACAATGTTTGAAACCATACTATAGAGCTATTCTTAGTTTTATAATATGGGAACTATGGAAGAGAAGGAACAAAAGAAAGCATGAGGGGAAGAATACTTCACTACAAAGAGTCATTCATAATGTTACCAAAAGCATGTATATGTTGATAAAAGTTAGAATGCCAAATATGAAATTAACAGGAGGTTGGGCAGAAATGATAAAAGAGTTGGAAATAATAGGTCACAGATGAAGGTAACCATGGTAAAATGGGAATATCCACCAGTAAGATGGGTCAAATATAACACTGACGGTGCTTCCAAAGGAAACCCAGGAGCAAGTGTGTATGCCTATTGTTTAAGGGATTCTATGGGAAATATTATTCACACAGAAGGAGGTCGTCTAGAAGATACTACGAACACTATGGCAGAAGAAAATGTTATTCTAGCAGCAAGTAGGCATTGCAAACAATCACATCATCATTAGATAATTATACAAACAGATTCCAAGGTATTATGCAAAGTACTAAAAGGAAAGTGGGAATGTCCGTGGATAATACTTTAAACAGTGGAAGAAATCAGAGAATGTTTACAAGGCAAGCAACACAGGTTCCAACACATAATGAGGGAAGGGAATCAACTTGCAGATTACTTCACAAACATGGCTATAGAAAAAGGAAATTGCACATTTACAGAGTTCAATAGCATGGAGGCGAAAGGAATGAGGATCATTAACAGTGACAAATTAAACAGTCCATATCTAAGGTTTTTACTGATACGAAAATAGTGGGAAGATTTTGGACAGCTGGAGACGCTATAACCTGGAAGAAGCTTTAACTAAGATACCGTTGCACTCCATTCCAGCAATCACCGCAGGAGAACAAGTACAAAAGAAATTAGAAATGAGGTATAGCATCCTTCTAATTAGCATGAAGATGAAAGTAAGGGAAGTGGAAAACACATACTCTTGAGAGCTGAAGAAGGACATAAGGAGAAGAACTTAACATACAACATGAGGAAGACGATGACTGGTCTGACAGACAGTGAGGAAACATTTTCTCAGGTGTTTCAGGGGAAGGCTGTAACGGCGAGAAGCTAGATTAGGAATCCCTAAACGAATGGACACGTTTATAGAGAGGATATGGGCTATGTGAATGGACTATGTCTTTTATTTATATTTCTTTTATTTTCGGTTTTGTTTGTCTTTCTAGATATGGGTAATAGACCCATATGAGTTTGTAACCATTTGTTCCTTCATCAATAAAGTTCTGAAAATTCATCAAAAAAATAATATAAAAAAAATATTCCTAAAAGATGTATAGCAACAAAGATCTCGAAGTATGCACTGATAACACAGTCTAATCGTAATGTGGTGAAAATTATAGAATAGGAGTAAGAGTTGACCCACTATCTGTGAGTAGGAGATGAAAGAAATTGGATCGGGTCACCCATGTGGGTCAACTCGGATCCTTGTGAGAAGATAACAAATACATATAATTATGTATTTCAGAAGAGGCACAACTATTTGAATAGATGTGTAACAGACAGAACTATTTTGAATAGTTGTGCCCTTCATAATTATAAAAAAAAGTTCTCATAGGAGAAATTAAAAAATTAATCTTCGTTCTCGACAATTCCAAAAAGAGGGGACACTTCTTCTGCTTCTTGTCTTTCTTTCTTCTCCAGTTCTATGAAAGTTCGTGTGAAGATACTTTGAAGGTTTCTTCTCTAAACGTGATGGAACGAATAATTGTAACATGTACGATTTTAGAGTGAGGCTTCATATGGTGTATTTCGTATTTATATACATGTGATTGCACTTTCAGACTAGTGAAATAATATTTAATGATCGTGCAAATTAAGTGTTTGATTAGATTATTAAAAAAAAAAGAATCTTCTTTAAGGTAAGTCTCCTACAAATGTTTTCTTAAATATTTTTTTATATAAAAAAAAAACTTTTAAGACAATTTACTTGGGTTTTGGGAAAGAAACTTTTTTTCTAAAATGTTGATATTTTATGTTATAAGTCATGAAAAAAAACTTACATTTTATATTAAAATATATACGTTAAAGAACTAAATAAAACGTTTGGAATATTGAATAAAACGAAATTTTTTCTTACAATAAATCTATTTTAGTTACTTACTAGTATAGTGACTTATTTTGGTTATTTTATCTTTTTGTGACTTGTTTAGGCGAGCTCACTAAAAAGGCACACATTGTCACGTCAAAATTAGTTGGGCCCAACTATTGAAAATATAGGCCTTAAAGGATGAAATGTGGGGAACTTACATAAATCCCACTAGTTTAAGTGCATATTAAAAAGCTTATTAGATTTTTGTGTGTTTATATACGTTTATAAACATCCAACTACATGTATATGGGATATATGAGGTCAAAATTAGGTGTAATTTATTCTAGATACATTGTATTCAAGTGGATTCGCATGGATTTAGGATACATAACAAATTTTGCTTGCCTCCTCCGCCGCTCTCCTATCGATCACTCACCACTCTATCATATATTTCGTATCCCTTATACATGAAAATCACACAATATACATATAAATACATATATCTAGTGTGATTCACATGTAATTGTGATATATACGAACCTCACAAGTGCATCTAAGTATATTTTCCTCAATATATGATAGAAAACTCTTAATTAAAGGTAAAAAATGTAATATTTTAAAAGTATATGTAATAATAATATATATGATAGTGAAATGTATCTAATTATATAGGTTTTTCTTAAAATGTCACCACTAAAACTTCTCTTGTTTTGCTTCTATATCTATTATTATTTTTTGGTAAGTAAATATTTTTGGTGTAAAAGAATTCAAACGACGAACGACTTGATTCTGGAGAAACTAAACTTACAGTACTACGACATATCCCATAATCAACATCAAAAACTTTCGTATTGACGGGAATTGATTTTTGAAGATGGTCATCAAATCTGAAAGTTTCCATTGGTCATCAAATCTGAAAGTTTCCATCACAGTTGTACGCAATCTCAAAAGTTTTCGTCGAAGTTTGTGGGTGGCGTGACCCCCCACCTTACTGAATTGATCTGCCCCGGACTAAATTACAAGGTTTAGGAGACTACTTTTCTTCAATCAATCAATTAATCGCTCCAAAAATTGAGTCTTCCCTTTCCGACCAATTAATCAAATAAAATATACTGTTTAAGTAAAATTTGCTTTATATAAACACAAAATACCATTAACAAAAGTAACTAACTATAAACATAATCTAAAATTGTCATTAATAAATTGATAGAAAAACCACTTACAAAATTAATACTAAATGACTACCAAAAATTTCCAAATCAAATGGACAAAAGAAAAATCCATTCCAAACAAAAATAAACCTAATTAAGAAAAAAAAACAATATGAAACCTTGTAGTGTAATGTCTAAACCATGGGTAGAAGAAATAATGCAAATAACATGTTGAATGAATAAGCAGTATTGCTTGCAGAAGAGTGATTTCTTGAAGAAGTAAGAAAAATATAAGGATAATGATCATTCAAAGTAGGAGGAGGAGGAGGAGTTGCTGGAGTATTCATCGTAGGAGGAGGAGGAGTTGTTGTTGTAGTTGGACTAACTTTGATGTGTAATTTGAGTCCAGATGCACAATCACCAGGAATACCACTTATGAAGAAGTAATCTCCATCAGGTGTGTCAAGGCTGATTGAATCACTACCAGAGTTGAATGTTGCAATTGGATTACTAGCTGTGCATGAGTTGTAGTCGTTGATGTCAACTTGCATCACATTGTGTAATTTTGGATCGTAGTTGAAAGCTGCATAAAAAGATTGATCAGAGTGTGACATAACTCAATTTATTACTCGATATGTCTAATTGAGTAGTTTAGTAAGAACACAAGTTTAGATTTGAAAATTTATAAACTCGAAATCCTGACTTACTTTACATCTCAATAAATAAAAAATTTGTTACACAATTCAACAAATATGCATTTTTGTACGTAGTTGCATGTTTCTTAATTAACAATGTAACATGAAACATTGACTACATATTTAATTTGACTACATTGTACTTTTAACATTATATTAAAACTCACTTCGATATTGTTTAAAGTTTTATTTGATTTTAGTACTACATATATAAATTTCCCCTACTATACCTATTTGCTTCAAATGATGATGACTAAGATATGTTACCTAGGGTATCACCAGCTTTAAATTGCTTGAAAAATGCCCATTCATCGTAATTGTAGTTAAATGTCCATCCAACAAGATCACCAACTTGATACACGGTAGCCATGGCGGATCTCGAAGCAGCCATCATCACCATCAACACGACCAACATTGCTTTTTCGAAGAAAGTCATAGCTATACACTTTAACACACTAATAAAATATTAAGACGTCTGAATTTGAATTGATTTGAATAATGATTTTATGAAGTTCTTGAGGGATGCTTTTATAGGAGTAGTTAATTGCCTTTTATAGAATTTAAGGAAACATACATAGTACTTTTGGACATATAATTTCCAAGTACTTTTGAAGTTCCAAAAAAAAAAAAACTTACCATTTTTGGGGTTTTTGAAATATACGGAGTTTTTTTCCTTTTTTTTATTAGTACGTCAAATCAAAGTTTCAAATGTTGAAAATTCCCTTTTTAATAATCTATTGTAGTTGACCAAATATAATTTCAAGAGTTTAAATAGCCAAGAGCCCCTAAGTACGACAAACTTTATTAATTTTGGGGAAATAATTTTGGACAATTTCTTATACAAGTAATTTATGCCATTATTTCCTTTATATTAAATTTCCATTAGTTTTTTTTAAAAAATTCCAAATAATATAATCTACTTAATTTCAAGTAAAATAGTTTTTTTATGTGATGTTTTAGTACTTATTACTCACAATTTCCTTTCTAGCGTACTAATTTCCATAGATTGGAAAAAAAAAACATGTTTTCAAAAATATATAATCAATTTTTGGACGATTCTTTAACAAGTCATTGCAAATATTAACTATATTATTAGTATTTATAAATTTCTCTCAAAAATGGCTTTCACAAAAATAACAATAATATTTTTTTCGTTTATTACAATTATGGTTGTTTCCACAAAAGCTGTTGTTTATGAAGTTGGTGATTCTCAAGGTTGGATTGTAGGCAATATTGACTATAGTCAATGGGCCTCTACAAAGAATTTTCATGTTAATGACATCTTAGGTAAGCAATAATTTCTTCTAATTTTTTATGTTTCGAATTTTTTTATAATGATATAATTTTATTAAATATTTATTAGTTGTTATTGAAAATATATAATATAACGTGATGGTTATCGGATCGATTGTTAAAAGGAGAATAAAGACTTGATGTATGACGACTTATTTCCCTTTATTTATGTTGACTTCAATCCTCCAAGTAAATTACTCAATTCAACTATATTCATAACTTGTTTTGATTAAGTACGTTTCTAAATTATTATTTTTTATCTTGACCTTATGAGTACGTTTATGAATGGAAAATTACTTGATCAAACAAATATATATTATGTATTTATTCAAAATAATGAGAGTTTTAAAAAATATAATAAATAACGTGAGCTTTAATTTTATCTGATTTGGTTATATGTATTGATTCGCTCTATATCAGTGTATTATTTTGCTTTGTATCATCAATTCACCTTCTATATCATAGAGAAGCAATACAAAGCGACACTAAATTATTGCTATGTTTGATAATTAGTTGAACTATCGCTATAATTGATAATTAGGACTTAAAAGTACCGATATTGTTTTTTTTTTAAATCCTCTTTCTGGTTTATATATATATTTTAACTTTTGCATATATGAATGATCCTTTTATGATATTCTAATATAGATTATATAATACATGTTAATCCATTTTCTAGAAAAACTAAAAAGGGAAGTAAGAGACTTGAGGATGAGGGATGGAGGGAGTAACAAACAAAGAAAGATAATTTATATTGAATTAAACACAAATTTTAATTGTATAGAGAATTTAATGGGCGTTTAATCGTGTTTCATTATGAATTTTGGAAAAAAAAAAGAGTTTTTTGTTTTTAAGTGAAATGATATTTGAAAATTGAAGTTGTGTTTCATCATGAATACGAATTAGAGTTGTTTTGACCTATTCAGAGTAAAAAAAAAGTATTGAATATACCTTTTTGATATATTCAAATTCGTATAATTTCTAAAATCTTATAGTCAAACGTGATTACTAAAGTTCATCTCGTCACCAAACACCTTAAAATTTTCTATGGATTAATTGAGTTCATGTTTCAACTTGTAGTTTTCAACTACAACAAGTACCACAATGTGATGCAAGTGAGCAAGCAAGAATATGAATCATGCACAATTACAAATCCAATTGCCACATTCAACACTGGCAAAGACTCTATTACTCTTCAAGCCTATGGTGATTATTACTATGTTTGTGGAATTACTGGCCATTGCCAAATTGGCCAGAAATTTCATATAAATATTGTTGGTACAAGTTCACAAGCAAGTGCAAGTGTTGTTGCATCACCCCTTTCTTTCATGTTGTTGATCACCATCATTGCCATTCTTCAATTTTGCTTCTTTTTGGCATTTTAGATTTTAGGTATTTGTTTTAATGTTTAGTAGTCATATCATTTTTTTTTCATTTTTTTTTATCTACTTTGACACCATTATAAATAGCACATATCGTTTGTGAGTATGATAATTTGTTTGACTTACATTTTGGTAATACTTTATGAATTGCTATACATTTGATTTTAAAAAGATCAAGTTTAACTTGTTTCTTCTTCTAGTAATTGTGTTCAATTATTCAGATTAACTGTAACAAATAAAGGATTTGTGGTTATTATTTAGTGGTAATAATATAATTGTTGTTATATTATATTTAGGGGTAATAATAAATTAAAGATGAGTATTTATAAGCGATACTCTATAGAAATGCGGCTAATAACTCTGGATAGAATGACATTTAACTCATTGCCACTTAATATTTGTGGTAAATTAAAAGAAAAATTTATTGTTATTAAATATCTCTTTAGTTATAGTGATTTAGCATATGATTTGATGCCTCTATGGGAATGTTAGAGAATTTCTCACGTCTTTCTCTCATTGATCACACGCTCCTGGAAATATACTATATTTTCAATTGAATACCAATTACTTGAAAGTGTTTCACGTTTGAAAAATTGATCTATCTTTGATTTGAGAAAAAACATTTTCTCTTGATACTGTTGTTGTCATATAAATAGGGCGATGAAATCATATTATCACCCAGAAAATCAAAAGAAAATCAAGTTGTTAAGAGAAGCAAATATCTATGACGGAGAATATCCCTTAAGCTTATGACGACTTGCAAATTAATATTGATTTTTCTTTTTTCATTCGGTGTCTAGAGCCTGTATTGGAGCCCTCATTAAATTTGTATCGCTTACTATAGCGCCATTCATGGGTGTTGCTGCTCCCCACAAGATTTCTTTATACCCAGGACTTGAATCTGAAACCTCTTGTTAAGGGTGAAGATTTCCTTGCTCTAGTTAAACAATGGTAAGTGATGAAAATGCATACGCGCCCAAGTAGGGGTGTCAAAATTGAACCCAAACATAGGTAACTTGTCCATAATTTTAAGGGTTGGGCTCAAGATAATTTGAATTGGGTTTTATCTCAACCCATTCAAATCTAACTCATTTTAATAGAATTCTCAATTGAACCCAATTCAGTCTCCAATTTCAACCCGTTTTAAAAACTATTTATTAAGATATGTTCCTATAGAAAGTATGAATCATTATTTATTTAATATCTTTTTTAGGATTTGTTTATTCATTTGTTACTTTTTTTAAAAAAAATATTGTTGAGTTGAAATTCAAATTGTGATTATAAAAATTAAATATTAAAATATTAAAATTATTGACATTAAGCGGGTCAAAATGGGCGGGTCAATACCCAACCTGTTTTTTAGCCCATCTGAGCCCAATATAAATTTGGACAGATCAAAATCCAACCCAATTTTTATTTTAACTCAACCCACTTATTTGACACCCCTACGCACAATACATAAAAACAGAAAATAAGTATAAGTTATTAGTATTATTTTAGAGTAAATATCATTGTATTACTATAGCCTATAGTGTAAGTTAATCTCCCTATTGTATTAATAAGGATACCCGTCTTAGGTTGAGTCTTAACTCTTTTTAGGAGAGGTAATATGAACTATACTTCTATCAAATCAAAAACATAACAAAGGGACTAATAATAACACGCTACTAAAAAATAATAGGTCAAAATCGACGAAAACAGTCAATTTTAAAAGAATAGAGAGGGACAACCGACTTTGTCCGCTCATTTTTAAAATTGATTTAAAATATATATATATATATATATAAAAGATGTAGCTACTTCAAATCGAATCAAGGTATTTCCAATGGCTTAAGATAATTTTACCACTCATGCCACACATGTTCTTTGATGAAATATTCCATTATTTTTATTTGTACTCTTTACCTGTAATTTTGCACATCAAAAATTGATTATATATGTTACATCATTTTAATTTATACTCCTTAAAATAGTTTCTCTACAAAATAATTTTAATTATTGGAAGTACATTAATGGTTGACTTTTTTTCTTTCTGTAAAAATTTGACTCTTAGAAGTACTTTTAAAAAGGATTAGAGAAACACAATTTTTTTTAATGAAAAATTGTTTTAATTGTTTCAAATGAATTAGTCAAATACATATTGCTTACTTTTCTAAAAGGTCATTTTGAAAAATTGTTTCTAAAAATAAGTTGTTTTTAGTGGTAGTGTCAAGCATGCTCTAAATCAATCTTAGTTTTAAGGAAGGTGAGTATCTGACTGTATCTTTTATAATTATTTAAAAGTAAATATAATGTTAGTACATATGTTAGTGATGTATCCTATATTTTATACCCTAATATGATATAGTAAATAATTAGTACTCCCTCCGTTTCAAAAAGAATGACTTTCTGTTCTTTTTAGTATGTTTCAAAAAGAATGACCTCTTTTTTTTTTGGGAACAACTTTTCACGTGGCATGTTTAAGGCCACAAGATCAAAGGGCAATTTTGTACATTTAACCTAACTTTAATTTTGGACCATAAGATTCAAAAGTCTTCTTTATACTCTTAAACTCCGTGCCAAGTCAAACTAGATCATTTTTTATGAAACGGAGGGAGTAAGAGTTATGAAGTCCAATCATTTTTCTTAATTTAATTGTTTTAAAATATAAAATACATGTGTCATTTTTTCACAATAGATTAATAAGCAAAATAGTGAGAACAAAGAACCGTTTCTCTATAAACGAGACATTAATTATAGAGAAAGTGTTCATCCACCAAATGAAATACTCCTTCGTTACTTTTATTTGTCATGTTATACTATTCAAAAATTAATTTGATTGATTTTCAAAGTTAAATTAGATTACATTAATTCAATATTTTAAAAAAAGTAGATATTCAAAAACTATATGAAAAATACTATAAATGCAATATTTCCATATCAATATGATAAAAAAAAATACATCTTAAAATGTTTGTTAAAGTTCTTATAGTTTGACTCAAAAAATAGAAACCATGACAAACAATAGTGGACAGAAAGAGTAATAGTTATTACACATTAAACACATTCTCTATGAAAAATCTACAAGTCAAATAAGTAAATATCAAACAAATTAAAATTCCAAGTTTCATCTACAACACTCAATCTACTAATTACAATAAATGGTGCAAATTGCAAAACTCACTTACAAAAAGTTAATACTCTTAAATAACTACCAATATAAAATAAAATAAACAATAACACAATCATTACTCCATCAAAAACAAAAATTGACCTAGCCATATGTAGTTTAGTGTCTAAACCATGCTAATACACAAATGGCTAGCAAAAACAATGTCAATAACATGTCCTTGCACGACCACGTACACTTGAATAATGAATCAGCATTGTTAGAAGTGGCAGGATTTTTAGCGGGAAAACCAGGAATATTAGGAAAACTCTTATTAGGATCCGGAGAAGGAGGAGGAGGTGATTGAGGATCCGGGGGTAGAACCCTTGGCATATCAATTTTGATTTGAAATCTAAGTCCCGATGCACAATGACCAGGAATATCACACATAAAGTAGTACAACCCCGGTGTTTCGAGTGTTAGTGTATCACTTCCCGTGTTGAAGCTAGCCAATGGGTTATGGTCAGTGCAATCGTTGTAGTTCTTCTTGTCTACTTGCCTTACGTTATGCAAGTGTGGATCGTAATTGAAAACTGCATGTCAAATAATACAAATGTAAGTTTTAAGGGATTGTTTAGTTGCTGATTAGAATTATAGTTTTAGCTATACAAGCTAAGAGAATGTATATAAGCTAAAATATTACCAAATAGGATAATAGTTATGTTATTTTTAAAACGATTATGTGGTGACAACAACTCAAGAAACAAACATCATACTTTTTGCAGTATTATTGTTTCAAACTTACAATGCACAAATCGCTATATATTAATTATACACTAATGATATACATATTATACATGCATGGTTATGTATATTTTATTGGTTCATTTTTAATTTAAGACATTGAATCGTTATTTTGATAGAAAATCTTACTGAGAACATCACCAAGTTGAAAATGCTTTGAAGCGGCCCATTGTTCATAATTGTAGTTGAAAGTCCATCCCGAAGAATCACCAACTTCATACACAACCGCCGTAGTAGATCCCAAGGCAGCCATCATCACCACCAACACGATGAACAATATTGGTTTTCTAAAGAAAGCCATAACTACACTTTTACAACAACTAACAAAAAATTAAGACCTCTAAATTTCAATACCGCTTATTTGAAAAGAACAAAAAAAAGAGCATATGAGGCTTTTATAGTAGTACTTAATTATTCAAGGTAACAAACATACTGGGTTGGAAACAAAATTAAAGTTCCAATGAAACTAAGTTAAACTAAACATATTGCCAAAAATATAAATACTTACCATTTTTCTTCTTTTTTTTAATTAATGGAGTGTAGCATGGTATGTGTTTGTGTTAATTATTTTGTACCCTAAGTTTTTTCTTTATATTTATATACGTTGAAAGTTTCAATATGGTAATTAATATTGTTTCTAAAACTAACGTTGTTGACCATAAATAATTTTAAGGGTTAAAATACCAAACTGCCTTAATAATTTTATGAAAATCTTTCTTTTCCTACTATATTTATGTTTCGTGATACTTAATTAAGTACGTATTATTTTATTTCCATAAATTGAAAAATCAATATTAAAATAACATAAATTGTTTCATAATAAAATATGATTTTAGGGCACTTTCTATTATTATTTTTTGGTTAGATTATGAGAAGGTAGTATTTATTGTATTTCAACAGAAAAAAAGAAAAGGGGTTTTGCCTGACCGCGAAATATAACACCTGACTCTATAATCATTAATCACACAGTCAAAGATTAAAAAAGGAGCAAGACTAATAACAAAATATCCTACTCCAAAGAGAGCTTTCAACTAACCAAAAAATAAAGGTCAAATTCATCGGTTGTCTCTTAAAGTTGGTATCAAGTTTCACTTAGACATATCGCGATTAAGCGATGTTTATTTCAGACGCCTCATGTAGGCATCTGACTTTTTTTGCTGACATGTTAAAGTGAGTCTAATACACTCAACAATAGCGCATGAAAGACTTAATTTAACCATTTTAAATTTTATTTTCTCCTCCATGTTTAAGCCACCATCCTCTACCATTTTTCAAGCTTAAACTCCTTCGATAGAGGTCAAGTTTCTTATTCAAATTCATTTTTAAGTCATTTTTCTTCTTCTTCATTGTATTACTTTTCTAAATCTACTATCACCTCCCTTCACTTTTTCCAGAAAAAATGAATACCAACACACATATTTTATATTTATTCTCTCTTTCTTTCTCCCTCTCCTTCTTTTCTTTCAAAAAAACAACACTAAAAAGAAAGAAGAAGAATAAATATGAAAAATTAAAAGAAAAGAATATTTTTTTTAAAAACACAAAAGAGATTTTGAGTGTAATGAAAAAAGATATTTTTTTAGATTAGTATTTTTATTTTATTTACTAAATAAATTTTAAAATAATTTTAATTGAAAATAAAATATGTAATCATTTAACTGATTATTTGTCACGTCATCAACGAGTGTATTACACCCTCCTACAGTTTTTTTGTCTATTGTCAAAATAATATAACGGGATTCTACATGAATTGTCTAAAATGAACATCCCTTAGTTGACATGTCTAAGTGAAACTTGTTGCCAATTTTAGCGGGTCACTTATGGATTTGACCAAAAATAATTTTTTTTTCTCATATCTAGTCCTAAGACTAGGCATTTGTTGTTTATCCAAATAACTAGTGTCCGAACATATACAATGCAAGTGTATTTTATTGAAAAATTAAATATAAATATTATAAAGAGAAAATAACGTAATACCAGTGTCATAATTTAAAAATAGTCATGATAACATTAGTCTAAATCACCAAAATAAGTCAACCTCAAACCTAACAATACAAAAGGAATGAGAAAAATAAATTAACAATAGCATAAGTGCGGAGAACTTAACCGATTTTTCCTGGTTCTACTTTCACTCGAGAATTTGTTGTAATTTGCCCTTCTAACTCACTTTTTTTTTCGTGAAGCTTAGATACTGAATTTGTGTCAAGAGAAGCAATAGATAGTTGCAAAAAGATTAGGAGTTCATGTTCAATTTTCAACATTGATTTCTCATGTTTTGTGTATTTTTCAATTGTATTTTACAGATAAAAAGACAACACTGTTTGACGAGGTTTACTTATTCAGTTCAGCCAAGTTATCCAAACTAAACAAGCTTAAGTTTAATCAATTTTGTGATTTGTGATCTCAATAATGAACTATTGTCTTCACCCTTCGGGGTTGCCTAGTGGTTTGGGCTAAGACTGGCAACGGGACGGGATCACCGGACCGAAACGAACCGGTACCAAACCGGAACGGGATGAGTTGACCGGTTCGTTGACCGGTATCGGGATGAACCGGACCGGAATTACCGGGACGGATACTCGGTTCCGTCCCATCCCACTATATACCGGGATGGAATCGGAACGGACCAGAATGGAACGGGATGGGATAAATGGGATGATACATCTAGTTATTTCAAAAATAATTTTTTTGAATTACGAAAATATGAATATTTTTTTTATTTTTATATGTTTAAATTAATAATTTTTAAATTTATAATGTAATTTTTTACTTAAGTTTATTTTAAAGATATATTTTTAAAAAATTTTACTTATTAAGTTTGCAAGTTAAGTCTAATTAAGTTTTCAAGATTTAAATCTTTTGAAGTTTATAAGTTATTACTTATTATTTATTAATATGTTATAATTTATAAGTTATATATAACTTGCAATTTAAATAAATTAAATTTGTAACTGTAAAAAATTAAATAAAAATTAGGATAAAACAATTACACAAATTAAAAAATATCAATTTAATTTATTTAAATTTGTATTAAAAATTACAATTTCAATTTACACCTATTAGTAGAGTGCATAGTTTACGCAGCCACCTTCTTGGAAGGATTCTGTTTCAACTAAGTCTCGAATGTAATACTAATGCAATATTAATAGGGGATAGTTGGGTTACTTGGGTAGTATTTATTATTTAATATAAAATATAAATTATAATTTATAAATATGTAATATAAATTAATTAATAAATATTAATTAATCAAAACCGGACCGGTCCGAACCAGAATAAACCAGAATAAATCGGGATAAACCGGTATCAAACCTCGTTCCGTTCTGTTCTGTGTCCCGGTTCAGGATGTCCCGTTCCTTCCCGTAGGCAACCGAACCGGGACGAACCAGAACGAATCGGAACGGTACCGGTATATCCCGTTCCGTTGCCCAACCTTAGTTTGGGCTTGAGACTTCCATGTTGGAGGTCTCAAGTTCGAAACCCCTTGCCAGCGAAAGCAAGGGGTTTGCCTTTTGGGTCGAGCTCGTCGCACCGGATCTGCCTAGTGTGGATTACCTCTCTTATGTAGTTTGCGAACTAAATTTTTATTATTATTAAATTTGATGGCTTGGATTTTGAGGTTTTATAGAAGTTATAGAATGCTTCTAGTTTGTGTATGGTTTTGTAGAGTTTTTTTTTTTGTAACTACACTTCTTTATTACTCTTTTAGTACGTACCAACTTTTTCAAAAGATAAGATTTTTTCTAAAACTTCTACATTTGAATGGAACCAAAAACAGCTAAAGAGGTCCCCTGATGTCAATGAAATCCAAACGAGTGATAAATTATCAGTGATGCCTTCTAAATGCTATCTGAGTGAATTGTTGAGAATAACAAGTTATTGCAAAGATAGAGTATATCAATAAAAAATTACTGAAGGAAAATGTTTTCCTGGAAAACAAGTAGATTTTGGACTTATTTTCTCATGTTTAGTTGGTGAGTAGAAAATATTTTTCAAAAATAATTTTTAGTGTTTGACTTATGAATGAAAAATGTTTTGAGAAATATCTTTTATATTTAATAGAGTAGAAAATAATTTTTGAAATTGAAAATATTTTTTAAAAATAAAATTAATTTTTTTTGGGGGGATGGGGAGTGGGGGGTAGTGATGACAAAATAAATAAATTAAAGTTGTTGTTTTTTTTTAAAAAAAGCAAAATTAATTTTTTTTTGGGGTGGAGGCTGGCGGGGGTAAGGGGGGGGGGGTTAGGGAAAAATAAAGTTGATTTTTTTGGGGTGGGGGTGTGTGGCTGGGGGGGGGGGCCTGAGGGGGAGGAGGGGGAGGGTAGGGGTGAAAAAATAAAAATTAAACTAGAAAATATTTTTAAAAAACAAAATTATCTTTTTTGGAGGGGGGAGGGGGTGGTAGGGTGGGGTCGGGGTGAAAAATAAAACTTGAAATTAAAAATATTTTTAAAAAATAAATTTAATTTTTTTGTGGGTGTGTGTGGAGGGGGGGGGGGGGGGAAGGGGGGGAGTGGGAGGTAGGGGTGAATGAGGTAAGAAATAAAAATTTGAATTTGAAAATATTTTTTAAAATCAAACTTCATTTTTTTGGAGAGGGGCGGGGGCTGATCGGAGGTGGTTAAATTGAAAATATTTTTTAAAAATTGATGTTTTTCCAAAAAAAAAAATGCAATTGAAGTTGGATGAGAGTTTTGGAAATGTTTTTCTTAATTTTTGAAGGTAAGTCATTTTCCTCAATTTGAGTTGATTTGAAAAATATTTTCTAAAACTTTTTTCCCAACCAAACATGAGAAAATTGGAAAACATTTTCCGAAAAATGTTTTTGCTTCATACCAAACACACCCAAATGGGTGTGTTTGGTATGGAGGAAAATGTTTTCCATGAAAAATGTTTTCCTAGAAAATGTTTTTCTGGAAAACAAGTAGATTTTGAACTTATTTTCTCATGTTTGGTTGGTGAGTAGAAAATATTTTTTGGAAATAATTTTTAGTGTTTGATTTACGAATGAAAAATGTTTTTGAGAGACATCTTTTATTTTTACTAGAGTAAAAAATAATTTATGAAATTGAAAATATTTTTTGAAAACAAAATTATTACTTTTTTGGGGGGGTGGGGGGGGGGGGGGGATAGGAGTGAAAAAATAAAAATTTGAAGTTGATAGTACTTTTAGAAAACAAAATTAATTTTTTCGGTGGTTGGGTTGGGGCTGGCGGGGGGGGGGTGGGGGGGAGGGGTTGGGGGGTTGTTCGGTGGGGGGGGGGAGGGATCGGGTGAAAAAATAAAATTTTGAAATTGAAAATATTTTTTTAAAATTGATGTTTTTCCAAAAAAAAAATATAATTTGAAATTGGGGGGAGTTTTGACGTTTTCCTTACTTTTTGAAGGGAAGTCATTTTCCTTAATTTTGAGGAAAATGAGTTGATTTGGAAAACATTTTTCAAAACTTTTGTCCCAACCAAACATAGGAAAATTGGAAAATATTTTCCAGAAAATGTTTTCCATCATACCAAACACACTCTTTGTGTCGTCTTGTTTTTCCCTATGTTCTGATTCTAGTTTTATCTGTTTGTGTGGCACGTCTTTGGATTCTTGAGTGATATCTGTAATCCATTTTAGAGGTGAATCTTTAGTTTGTGATTGTAATTATGATACCTACTGCTCATAAATAGTTGGTTCGATTATTTGTCTCAGGGAAGCAATTTGGAATTACTGAATTTGTTAATTCCAAAAGATGTGGGGATAAACCTATTAGTTAGGTGAGTCTTTTATTGGTTCGATTGCTTATACTATCACGTCATTCAAAGCATATATCCATATAGGGGTGTCAAATGGGCGGGTTAGGTTAAAATTGAAAATATTACAATGGGTTGAATAGAAATCGGGTTGGGTCTTGACCCGCCCAAGTTTAGTTTGGGCTCAAATGGGATAAAAAGCGGGTTGGGTCTTGACCCGCCAATTTGACCCGATTAATCTCAATAATTTAACATATTGATATTTAACTTTTATAATCACAATTTGAATTTTCGATCAAGAATTTTTTGTTAAAAAAGTAACAAATTGATAGATAAATCCTAAAAGATGTTAAATAGATAATAATTCATACCTTCAATATAGGAACATATCTTAATAAAAAGTTTTAAAACGGGTTGAAATTGAAGATTGAATTAGGCTCAACTGAGAATTCTCTTTAAATGGGTTAAGCTTGAATGGGTTGAGATTGAACCCAATGCAAATTATCTTGAGCCAAACCCTTAAAATTCTGGGCGGGTTGAGCGGGTTACATATGTTTGGGTTCATTTTTGACACCCCTATATCCACAGGTAAGTCTCTTTAAAATGTGAGATTTGTAATCTTGAAAATAGTAAGACAATCACCTGTTAATACAAGAGTACAAGTAAAGGTGAAGTGAATCGATGATGATGCATATAACTTAAAGGGAAAATTACGCAACAAAGCAAACTTATACTATTTAATTACTCATCATAACTATAGTTTGCTATAATTACCTCGCGACTAACATTATACATTAATTACGTGCGCTGACTGCGAGTTCGTATAATTAGTCACGTTTGTATTTGTATAATTCGCCAGGATATACAAATACATAGGTATAATATACAATTGTTTAACCTATATACATATACAATTCACTTCTCTCCCACTTTCTGCCCTCTATCACTCACCTCTCTCATCCCTCTCTCAATCTCGCTTGCCATATATACAAATGCATATGTATAATATACAATTATATACATATACAATTCGCCTCTCTCCCACTCTCTGTCCTCTCTCGCTCGCCTCTCTCCTCCCTCTCCAGTCTCGGTCGCCTATCTCCTCCCTCTCCCATTCTCTCTTGACATATATACAAATACATATGTATAATATACAATTATCTAACCATTATACATATACAATTCACCTTTCTCTCACTCTTTCCCCCCTCTCTCTCTCCACTCTCCTCCTCTCTCCCAGTCTCGCTCGCCTCTCTCCTACATATAACATGTAGCTACAAATTGTATTATCAAACTATAGTTATGGAGAGTAATTAATTATTTTTAAGTGGCTATTGTGAAAATTTTCCTAACTTAAAAGCCAAAACTCTCATATCAGGTAATAATTGAGATGACTAATGGAGGTGCCGACTATTAGTAATTCTGTTACAACTCATAATCAAAAGTAGAAGAAAAGACTTCATAGTCACTTCTAGCAAGTTCTTGTTTTAGTGTGCTGATTTGTTCAGTCTCAAAAGCTAGCTCGAGGGATAAGAATTGTCCAACCCATATAAGGGGCTCGGGATCTTTTCCCGGCCTGAAGTGGGACATCCTCATCAGGGAGTTACTAGTTTTCCTTTTCTAGTCCTGGTATATTTTTAGATTAATGTCGGCTGAGATCTCTAATACGCCTTATCCTAATGATTGCTTTCCGAATATAAATGTCCCAAGAGAAGTTGCCAACAAATGACATAGTCTGTCATTTTTTATGAAGAGCCATGGGAGATTTACAGTAAGGGAGTACCCTCTGGAGGATTAGGAGATGATAACAGCCATAATTGTCATTACTTTATCACAATTCTTAATGTTTTTGGAAATTTTGTTAGAAATTTGTATAACACAAATAGATTGGAAAAATATTAGGAACATTACTTTTATACGGTAACTTGGTGGATATTACTTTTATAATGTTAACTTTTTTAATTGTGGGCAGCAGTATCATTACTTGTAAATTTATGGTTGTTTGAACTATTATTGGGTTAATTAGCTTTAGAGCACGGTTCTAAGAATCAATTTGCGGGGGTTTAAACTGTCACAAAAATAACCCCCGCTGCTTGTTACAAGGGTTGGTGAAAACCCCCACAACTTAATTATGGCAGACCTAACTCTAGGGGTTGCTGAAACCTCTGGTACAACAAACTGTGATGGTTTCTAACCTACATAGAATGTAAAATAAGCTCCCGTTATTTAGGTTTTTTTTACAGTGGGAGCCCCCCCCCCCCCCCCCCCCCCCCCCCCCGAAATGAGAACGAGCTACCTCTCAAAATCCTTTGAAAGTCTCTAGAAAGATGAAGAAGTATGATCCCACGGATCCGGGCTCGGAACCTACACAAGTGTAGAAGCAAAAGTGAATACGGATTCACTAAACAAGATAAAACTAAGTTAGAATATCAATACTCCTTTCATCCCAACCGAACCGATTCAACTATGAAGAAAGCATCGCAACCTAACAATTTACAATACACATCTCACAAGGTTTAACAATCACAGTCCAACAGTCACAACTCAACAATTAACAAGTATCAAGTTAATCAATTACGAATATCAAGTATGTCAATCATAAACACCAATTATGTCAATCACAAGTATCAAGTTCATCTAATCAAAATAGTCGAACACTTGCCAGAACCATTTTTCATCGACACAATACCACTCGTCAGAACCATTTTTCATCGTCTTTGCATGATGTCACTCGACAAAATCATTTTCTATCGATTTTGCATGATGTCACTTGCTGGAAAGCCTTGGAACCATTTCCATCAGCATAGTCACCACATGTCTCATCACAATTTACATAAATCAGTGCAAATAGGAAATTTCACGCCTTAAGAAAAACACGATAAACTCAAGCAATTCAAGTCCACAATAATGCCATCAAAACATTTCATCAATCAACAAATTAGGATCAACATCAAGGCAATTCACAAAACACAACTATCAACATATCGCCTTTTTCATTTAATTCATCAAGGCAATTCACAAAACACAACTATCAACATGTTGCCTTTTTTCATTTAATTCCCTTTTCAATCATTAAAATCAATTAAATAGAGTAATTGAACTCATCATCTCATTCTCATTACTCCACAACATCCACAATGAAGGGAAATACAAGATCCTACAAATTTTACAAGATTTAGAAGTTTACTTGCCTTAATTCAATTAAAAGTCAATTTTAGACTTGAGGTTTTCCTTTCCCAAGTCATCTGAAACTCATTGGTGAAAATCATTTCAACATGGATTAGGATCTAGCTCAAAATCTCATTTTACTTAAAGAACTCAAGTCCATGAAAACCTTTCACTTTGTCAATCAAAAATCTCAATTTCTTTTTAATATTAAAAACCAAATTGATGATAGGAAAATGAAGTTTTAGACCCAAAAAAATTAGCACAAGAAATCTCTTTAAAATCGTCTCTAAAAATTTTGTGTTACTCAAAAATGGTGAAATAGGGTAGAAATCTCAGTTTCGAAACTACATTTTGTTCAAGCAAAAATTGCTCATCGTGATTACGATCCAATTAGGTCTTGCAATTGCGATGAGTAAGCAAGTCAACTCATTAAAGTTGACCATCGTGATCGCAACTACAACTCACACGATCGTGATGACCAACATATAGACCCTATGCGATCGCGAGGGAAGGTCTCGCGGCCGTGATGAACAAAATACCTGGCACCAGAAAACACAAACTAGCAAATCACACAAGGCATAGAAGTTCCTGAAATGACCTTCAGGATTCATTCAAAATTCCCCACACACAAATCAAATGTGTAATTCAACTATATTCGATGTTTCAGACTCAATGGAGAAATCGAAACATGAATCTAAGGTCTTTTTTATCCGAATTTTGTTAAAGTCACAAGAAATAAACATAATACCTAAAAATGCTAAATCAAGCTTAGGACCTCTGAAAATTCAACTAAGACCTCTCCTAAGTCTAAAATCTTTCCCTAAATCCAATGAAACTATTGAAATTCTGATTCGAGCTTCCGAACTCTGAATGTTGATCAAAGTAAACAGAAAGACTAAGATTTCATAAATTTTCATCTTAGGACCTCAATTAAATCTGAAATCGACAACTCTCTTACAACAATTTCTTCATTTCAGGACTGATGAAATCAAAGGAATTCCATTTTGAGACTTTAAATTTCAAAAGACACAGAAAGTTACTTTTTTTTTTTATCGAATTTAGTGTTTCAAAACTTTAAAGGTTCCACAGTTCACAACTTTTAACTCAAAGCTCGAAACAAATTTCAAAATTCACTCTGAAATGACTCAAGGTAATATGGGGGGGGGGGGGTAAATCGATAATTTTCTGGAAAAAAATATATGAAAATGACCTTTTGAGTTATTACAATAGTACATGTATGTTTGATAATAAATAATTTAATAAACTATATAAATATCACTACTTTAGATTCTAATTACTAGGAATTCTGATAAGTTTTCAATATTACTTTCTATACCATTTTCGTCAATCACATACATGTATTATAAGACATTAGATACATGTATCTATTAGACTTACAGGACAAGATACATGATTTAATTGATTTGAATTAAATGTTGTAACATCTATATATATCTATATATCTATCTATCTATCTATCTATCTATCTATATATATATATATAATAGGAGATGTGATAGCGCCTACGTGTCGGCACCACAAAAAATAAATTTAAAGTAATAAAAAATTAATTACAAATATAAAAGGAAAAAAAATTGAAAACACGGTTGAGTTCCCTTTTCTTAAAAAAAAAGTTAAACCGTCAATTAGTAGTTAATCAGAGAAATGGGATAGTTCTTTTTTTCATTCATTTTTTAAATTTATTTATACATACCTAAATAACAAATCATTTTTAAAAAAAACATAACTGAAAAACAATTTTTAAAAACTGTTTACATTCAAAACTGATTTGATACTTTTTTAATTCATTTTTTAAATTTATCTATATATATATATCTAAATAACAAAACATTTTCAAAAAAAAAGAAACATAACTGGAAAACAATGTTTAAAACTGTTTACGTTCAAAACTTATTTGATACTTTTTTAAATAATAATAATCATCATAATAATAATAATCATCATAATAATAATAATAATTTAGAAACAATTTTTAAAAACTGTTTACATTCAAAACTGATTTGATGCTTTTTTAATTCACCTTTTAAATTTATCTCTCTCTCTATATATCTAAATAACAAAACATTTAAAAAAAAAAAAACATAGCTGGAAAACAATTTTTATAAACTTTTTACGTTCAAAACTGATTTGATACTTTTTTAATAATTATTTATTATTATAATTATAATTATAATAATAATAATTTGAATGTAGTTGTTCCTAATTAAAGGCTAACCGCCTGTCTTTTGAAAAACAATAAACAGTGGGATTTTTTTTTTTTAAATGTTACGTAATATATATATTTATTTTTTCTCTATAAATAATAGGAAAGGGAAAGACGCCACATGTCAATACCATAATTATTTTTTAATTTTATTCATAAAATTGATATCTTTAGTTAATTTTAAATAAATTCAATTTTAAAAACAAAGAACACTATAAAATATTTTTATAAATTCAATTTCAAAACAAAATAACAATATAAAATAACTTTTCAAACAAAAATTGACTTGGAATTCTCAACTTTAAAAATAAATAACAATATCAAACATTTCTAAAAAAAAAAAAAAAAATAACTTTAAAGCATATTTAAGCAACATAAAAAATTGTAATTGTAAATAAAATATAAAATATTATTATAAAAATAGGAAAACATAAGAACACATACGTTGCTACAGAATTTATAAAGATACCTAATTATCTATTCTTTTAAACCCCTTTTTGTTTAAACAAAAACTTTAATAATTGTAAATAATAAATATTTATCCCTAAAATTTCTCACCACTTACTTAACTTCCTATCCAAAAAATACTCAATCGTATTAATTCATTAAATTTAAATTTAAATAGGACAGTTTTTTCTTTAGTTTTTCTGTGAAAAAAAATGCATCTCAACGTAATCCAAAGCAACAAAAATCTTTACCATGAAATTCATGAAAAGTTATTTTATTTTATTTTATGCATATTTTCTCTTCCTTTTTTTTCCGTTTTATGTGGTTTACATTATCAATAATAATTGTACTTTATTTTGGAAATTCTAGATGTTGAAGATGATCAATTGATGAAGTTAGGTTCAAGTCATTTTAGTCATAAATATATGTAGTTGAAGAAGGAGAAACACTTTTAAGACTATATAAGATAACTCTGTGAAGCATGTAATATTTTAATTTTTTTCATCTTATATTTTGTATCAAAATCATATTCTGTTGGGTGTATTTATATATAATTTATGATTTTTTATTTACTGCATTCGATGTTTATAATTTTTTAATCTTAATTTTATGACATGCAGATAATGATGAAACTATAATGAAAATATTGAATTGAAAGATTAGAAGTATTTGAATTTTGAGGTATTATATTTTTCAAAGAAAAATAATTATTAACTTGATTAAAACTAGAAACTCATGATTATAAAATTCTAAATAAACTCTTACTATTTTACGAATTTATCTTTTCAGATGTTCACAAATATATTTAACTAACTTTAATTTTGAATTACATATAAATGAAGATAATAGTACTATCTCTCATATATGTAATATAAATGAAAGTTGACATATATCTTCTTGCAATTTATTTATATATCGGGTGATACTGAAAACGTTAATATGACAATGACTACAGTGACAATGACGACGACGTTGATGATATCTATATTACAACACTGAAGATGAAAGTTGACAACAAAAAGAACATTAAGATGACGAAGGAGATCAAGAAGAAGAAAAGAAGATCAAGAAGGAACACAAAATGTCTGAAATAATAAAAGAAATACAGCAAAGTAGATCATCATTTTGCATTTTGGAATATTGCAAGATTATACTGACAGCGGTAAAGGTAATTTTTTGCATAATTGTTTTTTTATGTGGTTATTATCAATAATTGTACTGTATTTTAAAAATTTTTAATTTTGAATATGATCAATTGATGAAGTTAGGATCAAGCCATTTTAGTCATGAATATATGTAGTTGAAGAAGGAGAAACACTTTTAAGACTATATACTATAACTATGTGAAGCATGTAATATTTTAATTTTTTTAATCTTATGTTTTTCAAAATCAAGTTGTGTTGGATGTTTTGCATATAAAACATGTTTTTTTGTTTATTGTATTTCATATTTATAATTTTTTAATCTTAATTTTTTAACATGCAAATAATGATGAAACTATAATGAAAATTTTGAATTGAAAGATTAGAAGTATTTGAATTTTGAGATATTATATTTTTCAAAGAAAAATAATACTCTTACTATTTCACGAATTTATCTTTTCAGATATTAACAAAAATATTTAACTAACTTTAATTTTGAATTACATATAAATGAAGATAATAGTACTATCTCTCATATGTAATATAAATGAAAGTTGACATATATCTGCTTGCAATTCATTTATATACCGGATGATACTAAAAACGTTAATATGACAATGACTACAGTAACAATGACGACGACGTTGATGATATCGATATTACAACAATGAAGATGAAAGTGAAAAAAAATAATATTAAGATGCCGAAGGAGATCAAGAAGAAGAAAAGAAGATCAAGAAGGATCACAAAATGACTGAAATGATAAAAGAAATACAGCAAAGTAGATCATCATTTTGCATTTTGGAATATTGCAAGATTATAGTGACAGCGGATAAAGGAATAAACATGATAATTTCATTTCACCACCATAATGTAATGATTTGTATTTATTAGACCATCACACTTCATTCTTTCTTTAGATATCTAGATAAATATATCAATATTATGTTGAAATTTCACAAAATAAAACATAAATATAAGTGATAATATGTAAATCTTATTATATTTAATTTGCATAAATTTTCTTTTCTTTATAATATGAAAAACATAAAGATTTAGTACCCACAAAAATTTTATGTGGGTAACATAGGTTTTCTTATGTGTGTGTTTTTTACGTTGTTTGTTAGTTTGTATTAAATATGTAAGAATTGTTTTTATATTCTAAAAGTTACATTAAGTTATGAAGCTGACAATCTCAACATTGTATTTATTAAAATTATTCTTACCTTAAATCAATTTTCTGTTGTTGCACAAATTTAATACAGAAAAAATATTTTGTAATTTTTTTTATATTAAATAAAATATATATAAAAAATATATCGACATACCATCTAATCTTATGATATCAAATATTTCTTATTGAATGTTAAAATTAATAAATTACTAACATAATTTTTTATTTATATGATATGAAAAGAATAAAGTACACACAAGTAAAAAAATATTTAAACTATTTGATATTTAATCAAAGATAAGATGATCATAAATTAACAGGCTTCTTAGAAAAAATTCAACCTGATATATTATAAAAATAAACCGTAGTTAATATAGTTATAAGTATAATATTTTAATACGATAACATAAATTATTTACTAATAATATTAATTCAATGTGCTCAAATAAATAAGTTAATGATTTGTACTATAATATTATTATTTTATTATTATATTATAACATATTAAATATATTATTAAGTGCATAATATATTTTATTAATTATTCTTAATTATAAAATTATTATATTTTAAATCATTCGCGCATTACGCGGGCACATATACTAGTAATTTCTTAATTAAAGGAGTAAATGATGGGAAATTAACCAAAAAAGATGGATTTAGTGGATCCATCCATATCAAGTGTTCCCAATTTTAATAAGAAATCTAAATCATAGAGATAAGTAATTCTAAAATTATAAACTTCATCTTCTTCATCAATTTTTTTCTTTGAATCTTCAATTTTTGAGTTTTTTTTTCTATTTATTTTTTTTATTTTGCAAATGACGAACATCAAAATATTGTTGAGACATTCAGTTTCATGGATATTTGAAATTAAATACGCAAATTGTAGAATTGATAAAATACTTTTTTATAGATAATGCAACCTACAACAATCTAGTCGATGTTATTTTGTTGGATGTATCTTGGATACATAATGTATATCTTTTTTGTGTATGTTAGAAACACGATTAAAATGTGTCATAATATTAATGAAATTAGATATAAGGTTAAATGTGTTTTTTATTGTGTATCTTAATTTTATAGTTTGTACTCAGACAAATAATGTAGACGACATTCTTAAAAGTAAGAATCTGTCATAAACTAAGTATAAAAATTAAGATAATAAGAAATATGACAAATAGTATGTGTAATATTTTCTTTCACTTACTCTTGCCTCTTTCTTTGCTACAAGAATAGGGGTATATATAGTTGTATACACTAGTGCCCAAAGTGTAATACATGGATATCTTCTTGCCATGCATACACTTTGGGCACCAAGTATATTAAATGACTAATTATTGGGATTATGGGTATGATCTAGGATTGCTAAAATTCTTAGTAATCCGGATGATTAATGATTGTTTATTAATTCCCGTATTATAATACAAAGGCAAAGAAATAATATTTTTTTCTTTAAAAATTATATATATATATATATATATATATATATATATATATATATATATATATATATATATATATATATATACACGAGAAGGCCATGTATATTACCACAACCAATTGAATGGGTTGTAGGTCCACGTCAACCCATAAGGTGCAAAGAAATATAGAGAGAAAGAAGTGTTGTTGGTAGTCCCCCCCCCCCCCCCCCCCGGTTAAGATAGAGTGTGTTCTTGTAATTTTGATCACAGTTCAAGAGGTACTTATGCATTTTTTCAATTTATCTTGATTAAATAATTGTTTTTTGAGTAACTTTCACATATAGCAAACATAAAAATACTATTTGTATGTTATAGCTATAGTTTGCATAATTGCACTCCATATCAAACATTAATATGTATATTTCGCTATACATATACAAAAGAAACAACTGTATAATCTGTTTCGGTATACATATACAAAAGAATCAATTGTATAAAGCGAGAAAGAGAGAAATACAAAAAAAACTGGACAGGGGAAAATCGTATTTGTATAATCATAAATGTATAGGACGAAAATATATGCATTTGTATTTATATATACAATTTTCTCTCGCTTTATACAAACACAAATGCAATGTATATATTTGTGTTTGTATAACGTGAGAAAGGCGAGTGAGAGTGGCGAGCGAGATCCGGGAGAGGAGAGAGAGGGGAACGAAAATATATGTATATATACAATGATCTCTCGCTTTATACAAATACAAACGCATTTTATACATTCGTGTTTGTATAAAATCTAGAGATGCGAGAGAGACTGTCCAGCGAGAACAAGAGTGGAAAGCGAGATTTACAAGGGAGAGAGGCGAAATAGCAACAATTTGTTATGGGGTACAATTAAATCAAACTATAGTTATAACATTTAATTTGTATTAAAAATTTGCTAGTATATACAATTTTCCCTTGTTTTTAATTGTTAAGTTAATTATATTATCAAGGTGTGTTATCCCACATTACGTAGGACTGCATAATAGTTAGATCTAGTACTATTTGAGAAATAAGATTAGTATTATGTAATAATTGGGTCATGACTACTTGCAGAAAGTTGGGATAAATTATGACATTCTTGACTGATAAGGAATCAAACAAAATTATATTATTTCAACCTCTCAGTGACTTAATTTCACTTTAGAATTTGAAACTTTTGATATTTTCTAGCATTCATTGAGATTCTTGTTCAATGACTTGTGTACTGACTTTGAGATTTTTCTTTTTAGTTTACTTACAAATGTTTATTACCTTAAATATTTTTCTTAATTCTTTATTTATTTATGTTTGGAAATTGTTGGTTTCAAGAGAAGCAAATAAAAAGCTTTTGCCTTTCCTGGTTTGTAATGTTTCATCAAGTGATTGTTAACCTTTGAATAAATACATGAGGTTTCTTCTATTGCCACACACCTAGTTTGTCTTCACTTATTTATAATATATTTGTTCATATGATCGGAAAAATTATTTTATACTGTCAATGTATGTAATTTGATATAATCTGAATTCCTTTCTTGTTCATAGAAAATTGAGGTCCAGTGGAATTATTTTTAAAATATTATAACACTATATAACATGGACAAATCCTAAATAACATCAGACTTTTCTATATCAACTATAGATTTTAATAGTCCTTTACATTGTGAAACTTTACCTTTTAAGTCAAGGTCTATACACAAAATAACCAATAAAAATTTGAAGGATTTTCGACCTAAAATGTTGTTGTGAAGGCCTATACATTAATTTGCCACGACCCGAGTCTACACCCTAGACGTGGTCGGCACTCAAGAACCATTGTTGTTCCTCAAGCGAACCCTCATCCTGGTTGACTACAAGCGGAAGACTAACTTGAGCATGTAAAATCTTAAAACAGAATAAAATTAATAACTCAAATACAATGCTTTAACTTAAAAGATTAATTTTGAATAAAATTTATATATTCAACTTGCCATAAAATAGGTAAGTATGTTTCTTTTTATTTTATAAAATAAAATAAAAGAACAGACTTCTCAAGAATACTGACTATCTATGAAGCCTCTAACTGATAAAGATGGAAGTCGGAATAAGACCTACGACATCCTAACAACTGATATAACTAAAAGGTAAATGAAATCCTCCGGAGCAACGAGGCTCACCATAGCTAACTCGAACTCTCGAATGTATAAACGAAGCTCCTATTGATGATCCTGAATACCTATTTCTGCATCATCAAAAGATGCAGTTCAAATGACTTAGTACGTGAAATGTACGAGCATGTAAGAGGAATTTTAAAGCATAAACATAAGCTTGAACTGGTAAAAAGAAACATACTTACCTCTTCTCAACTCACTTAACTCAACTCAACTAAACTAAAATCAAGAAAATAAGATAAGTCAACTCAAAGATTAGATACTCAACTCAAAGATAGGATACTCGATTTTGAGTACTCAACTCTGGATACTAAACTCAATATAAAGCAACAATACACATGCAATATATGAAGCTTTTAAAATAGTAAAAGCAACTTAGTTCGTTAAAGAAAATGCAATAACAATCTCAACTTTATTTATATAATAAAGTAATATAGTTTCTGTGGGAGATTCTCTAACCGACAACCACCACTATGAGCCTAAGTGATGGTACAACGTTTACCTCACGCTGCCAAGGACCATCCTATACCTTGCCATCGGTATAGGACCTTACTTAACTTAGTGGATCCACTAGCTTAACTTAAGGAGTCATCTAAAAAGTATGATCTTTTTCTACCCATGATGTCTACATGGTTTTATGGAGACTTGAGTTAATATGAACTCGCATCCCCGTATCGGTGCTCAATACTATTCCCAAAATAATACTTAGCTCATGTGTTTTTAAAACAATTTCTTTCTTTTCTTTGAGATAATTACTCAAAACTTAGCTTAAAAGCTCTCTTAGAAATCATAGTTTCCTCTTTACTGAAAAACTAGCTTAAAGACTCTTTTGAAAATCTCAGTTTCCTTTCTTGTTCAAAACACTTTTGGAAATTTCAGTTTTTCCTCGTCTTAAATGTGAAAACATTTACTCTTTGTGAATACATAGTTCCGATATACTCTTTTGAAGAAATGAACTCAACTTTTTACTCTTTACTGTTTACTCTTTACTCAACTCGAAACTGAAGTCTTAAAACAAAGTTGAAATATTTGTAAAAGACTCGTGCTGAATTATGGACGTGAACACTCAATGCAAGGTTTTCAATAACCATAGATAGGACTGAATACTTGGAACTCAAGAACTTCCATGATACTACTCATTTAAATATTTCTCAACTCAGAGGGTTCATGCGGAATTATGGGCATAAACTACTCAACTCAAGGGCTCAAGATACTTATCATCTCAAGATTATTCGACTTATAAGGTTCATGCGGAATTATGGGCATCAACTACTCGACTCGAAGGTCTAAGTAACTACATGAAACTCATGTATACAACTCTTCTCATTATTGTACTTACTTCCTCAAAACTTAGTTCAAATTAATAGTTGATCGCAAATGATTCACAATTGAACTCAAAGACTTTCTTGAACTTTACTCTTAACTCTCTCTTGAATGTGAATTATGAATTCAAGAGTTATGGTTCATGATATGAAAGATATAGGTGATATTTTAGACTCATGAATATATTCTCCTCACTCTCATGCTCACTTATTCGAGTCTTGACACAAGTTACTAGAAGTTGTAGAAGGCTCCTCAAAAGGACTCAAATGAATTCTCTCAAAAGGTTCGAAAGAACTCTCAAAACTTAATCTTAACTTTACCTTGAATTTGAATTATTAATTCAAGGTTATGATTCATGTTATGAATTAGTTTTAAGTGTTTATAAGTAGCTTAATGTGTTCAGAATAAAAAGGAGTGAAGATGAACTTAAAATGAGCTCAAACGGGACAACCGACAGAAAAGGAGGGGGGGAGGGGAGGGGGCAGGCGTCCCTGACGCGTTCCGGGCGCAGGGTTCCAGCCCCTAACTTCACAGACACTATATGGTCACACTTCAGGGGCGTCGCCCCAGCCCCTTGGGCGAATCTGGCGCGCGCCGCGCCAGACTTTCCCTAGGCAAAGTTCGACGAATTTTGCCTCCCGTTTTCTAATCCTAAATCACTTTTAATCGATTTCTTTTCTCAAGTTTTCCTTAGATTCAATTACCTAACCTAAGTACGCACTAATCCACTCAGAACAATCACTTTTATATCAAGAAATCATCAAAATCCCAACAAAACAAGATTTAGAATGAACTTCAAGAACACTTCTCAAGACATAAATCCTTCAACTTTTTAGAGTGAAATCACGCTGAAAATAACATGTTTGGCGTGTGGTGAACAAACCCAACACTATGGAAGCTTACATACCTATTAGTTAAGCCCATGGCAAAATCAACAAGACGCAAGCATCTCGACGAACGCTTGATATTCTCCTCTTTTCTCTTCTTTTCTCTTCTTGAACTCTCAACTAAAACCCTAGGCGTATATTAGGATTATAAAACTGAACCTAAAAGGATTAGACCCTTAAAACCTTACTAAAAACAAATTAAATCTGATTAGGTAAGGTAAATACAAAAATATCCCTCACTATTTTCGACTAACTTTCCTTAACTGGACAACCTAAAAGGTCGTATCTCACTCATCGAACTCGAAACTTAGCAAACTTGGAGGTGTTGGTAAGATAATTCAAAGATCTTTCCTAAAGTATCTTGTAGCACACCTAACTCATCTTGTGCTAGAAGTTATTGTCATTTTAAGTTGACCCAAAACTCATACTTAGCTTACCTCTCAAAATTTCATATTTTTGTTATTTCCAATTTATTTCTTTTTAGAACTCAAGGTTCTAATATAGTTACCTGAACATATTACTAAAGAAATTTTAAATAACTACGAAGTATAGTTCGAGTCTTAGTTCAATTTTTTTTTGGAGTATTACACAATCAATACCAGTTTTAGATTATTTTTCTTAAACCCAACATTAAAATTTTGAAATTCAAAATCAGCTTAAGGATTTTTTAAAAAAAAAATCAGTTTAATAATGAAATGGGAAATATGTACCATTTAATTTGTTAGACAGCGAGGATATGTAAGCATCATTTATTAAACGATAGGGTATATGTGCACCACGTTGTTAATGAGAGGTATATCACCTCTAAATCATAAAATGGAGGATATACATTCCCTTTCCCTTGTAAACTCCTTTGCTTAATTTGTGATATATATACTTCATCAAAATTATTGAATAGAAGAACAAAGCAAAGATTTCTTGTTTCTTCTCTACCAACTTAATTAGTATTGAACATTTTAGTGCAAAAATGGGATATGTAAACCTTGTAATTTTTATATTATTTCCCTTACCTCATCTGTGCCTCAAAGATCAAGATCTTGCTCTTCTACAATTCAAGCACATTACTATTAGTCAAGATGCTTATGATCATTGTTTCGACATAACAGGCCAATCGCTTCAGTCATATCCAAAATCTCTTTCGTGGAACAAGAGAACAAATTGTTTCTTTTGGGATGGAGTTTATTGTGACAAGACGACAGGAAGAGTGATTGAGCTAAACCTCACTTGCAACAAACTTCAAGCAAATTTCACTCCAATAGTAGCCTCTTTCAACTCTCCAATCTCAAAAGGCTTGATTTGTCTGATAATGATTTTTCTGGGTTGGTCATTTCACCTAAATTTGGTGATCTTTCTAATTTGACGCATCTTGATTTATCGTATTCAAGTCTTACTGGACCTCATAGTTTTGAACCGCTCCTTAAGAACTTGACCCAATTAAGAGTGCTCGACCTTAGATATGTAAACATCTGTTCCGCTATTCCTTTGAATTTCTCTTCTTATTTAACAAATCTAAGGCTTTCAGACAAGCCGATATACGGGATATTTCCTGAAAGTCTTTTCCACCTTTCTAACTTAGAATCTTTTGATTTATCAGAAAATCCCCAGCTCACTGTTAGTTTCCCACAACCAAATGGAATAGCAGTGCATCATTTATGGAGTTATATCTCTATAGTGTGAATTCTACTGGTAGGATACCTGAATCATTTGGTCATTTAACTTCACTGCGTAAATTAGATTTGTGTTCTTGTAATCTCTCAGGATCTATTCCTAAACCTTGGTGATAACCATCTTGAAGGACCAATTTCTGATTTCTTTAGATTTGGAAAGATCAGGTTGTTATCACTTAGAAATAACAACTTTAATGGAAAACTTGAGTTCTTATCATTTAACAAATGGACTCAACTTGAAGTCTTGGATTGTTCAGTCAATTCCCTAACATGTCCACTTCCTTCTAATGTAAGTGGTATGCAAAATCTACATTCACTCAGCTTGTCATCAAAGCAGTTGAATTGCTAGACTTGAGTGATAACCATTTCAGTGGAAACATTCTGGACTTCAAGTCCAAATCATTGTTTCTTGTTATTCTAAAACAAAATAAACTGCAAGGTCCTATTCCAAAGTCGCTCCTAAACCAGCAGCGCCTACAACTTTTTCTCCTGTCACCAAAAAATCTCAGTGGACCGATCACTTCAACAGTCTGCAATATGAAAACACTGAAAGCGCTAGATTTGGGCAGCAATAATTTGGAGGGAACGATCCCACTATGTTTGGGTGAGATGAGTGGACTTCTGGTTTTGGATTTAAGCAACAATAGTCTTAGGGGGACAACTAATACTACTTTTAGTTATTAAATTTGATGGGAATAAGCTAGAGCGGAAAGTCTTGCAATCTTTGATCAATTGCACGATTTTGGAAGTTCTTGATTTAGGTAACAATGAGTTGACTGACACATTTCCTAAATTGTTGGGAGCCCTACCTTTTTTGCAAATTTTGAACTTGAGATCAAATAAGTTCTTTGGCCCTATAAAGTTTCTAGGACTGACAACTTATTTTCTCAAATTCGAGTCATAGATCTCTCATCTAACGGATTTAGTGGACATCCGTGAACTTGAGATCAAATAAGGTCTTTGGCCCTATAATCATCTTGTTGGATGCATTCCCAAAGGGAAACAATTTAATACGTTTGAGAATAGTTCATACCAAGGGAATGATGGGTTATGTGGATTACCACTCTCGATAGATTGTGGCGGTGATGAAGGGGTACCACAAGCAACAACTCCATTTGGGCTAGATGAAGGAGATTCAGCAATTATAAGTTTTGTAGGCGGTTCTCATGGGTTACGGTTGTGGACTTGTTATTGGACTGTCCATAATATACATAATGGATGTAGAATTGGAACACAAAATTCGTACAAAAATGAAAAGGCACAAGAAAATACATTAGTATGTAACCTGGCCTCCTTAATTTATATCCATCAATTTTTTACCTCCTTCATCCTTGAAGCTTTTGAACTTCAATTCTTCATTTTTGAAATTTGTAGGATTCATTGTGTTTGTTACAAATTTAGCATATTCAATTGCCAGGAAAAAACATAGAATTTCATTGAATGCAAAGGGGTCAAATGTGAAACTGGAATAACAGTACAATACATGAGACGATTTGCTAAAAAAGTGGAATAACAATAGAAAGCACATTAAAAATACTAAAACAATTCCAAATTCGCGTACTTTGAAATAGAAAAAGTATTCCTCGATATTGATCAATACATAATAAACTGAATACAATAGAGTTGGTGTAGCAGTTAAAAAGTTGGAGAAACAACTTTGTGTATTCCAGGATCTAACATTGTTCTTTCCAACCTCTCTGCACGAACATAAATGCTTGAGAGTTGCACATAACGCCAATAATGACTCTGTTGCAACTCAAACAATAGTTGTGCTACTGAATTCCCCAACTCAATAGCTCCACCAAGTCTACAAGCACCCAAGACACAGTAGCATAAGCTTCGAAAAAAATCATCTTCTTTATGAAGTCGTAAGCCTCATGTAGTAGATCAACCATACAACTTTAATGTTTCATCTTAGCTGCAAGTCAAATTCACGTGACATTGCTTCAAACAACTAGAACCTGCAATCGACAACCTTGGCACACGCACAGACTGATAGGACTGCCACGAAGGCAATCTCATTTGGTTGCAGCCCCTTTTACTCTCATCTTGACATACATCGTTTATTCTAGGGAAGGAATCATAGCATTCCACGTGCAAACCTGATCCATCACATCAAATACATGTGTTACAGCAAGTGGTTAAAAATACATGCAAAGCCTCGTACTATAAGGATAATACTTAGGACACTAATAGCAGAGCTCGAATCAAATTGATGATGATTTCTTCTTTATTTCAGATAATTTGCTTCTTGCTTATGCACGCAACATGTTTTAAGTACTAGTTTCTAATTTTCCAACATAATATTTTCTTACATTTGAACTTAGCTCCTTTTGAAACAGAATACGCAAGGCATACAAAACCTATGTTATGTAAACTTTTGCCTTGCGAACTAGATACTACACGGCAAATTTTTGTTGGGAAAATTGACCCTTTAAATCATCTATCAATTTGGGATAGAAAATAAGACCTTAAAATCACCAGAAGTGTAGATCCGAACCAATTTACAAGAAGATTTATTAAAATAGACTGACATCAACTGCACAAAATTCTAAACGAAGAAACTCTTAATATTCCGTCACGGTTATAATAACATCTTGATATGCCAAAGAAACTCGGTTGATTACGAATTGTTGAAAATAGATGATGCGAGACTTTGTTCGTACACCTAACCAACATAACATAGAGGTATTCCGTCACGGTTATCATATGCAACTCATACCTATAGATTTATCACCAAAACAACACTCCGCTTCATCACTTCCTCAATTTCCAAAATTGTGGAAATATAAATCTGGATAAGTAATTAACAGACTTAATTATTTTGTTCAATTTCAGTATTCCCAGGATACATAATTAATTCCCTGAGATATGGGAACACAAACTAGACAAATAATACTTTCATTGTCGAATTCCAAGTACTACTACACATACGTATCAGCTCATAATCGATTAGTTTTGGAGATCGTCAGGTGCAAAAAGCATCCCACATTAGCAGTGTCTGAAGAGCTTGAACATGTGACCTAGGGATCATACAGATACACTATCTAAACAATATCCAACTTTTACTGTTTTCATAATAGTCTAAAAAAAGTTCAATAGAATTTCACCCGAGAATGTAAGTAAGTAATTGACGACTCAAATTTTGACTATAAGTGATTAGATGAGCGTCTCAGAAATGATTACTCCAAAGTAGCAGTAATAGATTATTTTTTTTGCTTAATTTGTGTTCGACCTCATCAAAACTACATTCAATCCATCTTATCCATTGGTGGTTCACAATATACCTCATAAAAATTACATTCAATTCATCACATCCATTGGTGGTTCATATAATATTTCTTTATATATATCACTTATTTTAAACCACAAATTTTAAAGATCTTCTTTTCTTTCTTAAATTCCGTGTCAAGTTAAACTAACTCATACAAAATAAGACGGAGCGAGTAATTATTTTCCTACAATCATTCACATTCTATATTTCGTATCCTAGACATGATGGGGGAATAATGTTGCATTTTTTACTTGGAGGTCAAGGTTTTTACACCAACCAAAAACTTTTATCCTAACCAATCAATATTGTTTTGGAATGTCGACTTTGAAACATTTTTTTCTCAAGGTCTATACACCATTATTACTCTTATTCTGACCAATAACTATAAATAATTATATAATATTCAACAAAAGTTCGGTTCTTCATGCACCGAAATACCGTGACCCTTACATCGAACACCGAATCGAACTTTTGAAAAGATAAATACAGAAACCAAATCGAGAAACCAAAGAACCGAAAGCGAAAAAATTGAATTAGTTCGGTTCTGTCCCATTTTTTGGCTTTCCGATAGGTATGCTCACCCTTCGTGTGTCCCATGTTAATTTGTGTAGACGATCATTCTGATGTAATATAACAATATTCGTGTAGTGAGTAATAAGAAATATAACTGTGGAAACAATAAGTTCATTTTTGCAGAATAGTCAAAGTGTTTAAACTTGCAGGTGACCAGGAGTGAATACAAATGGAATCTGCTAAATACAACTATTAATTAGAGAAAACTGATTGAAAATGTGAAATAAATGTACATTTATAAACATAACCAAAAGTAATAAAATAAAATGAAAATGAAAACCTAAGGTCGTTAAAGATTAACAACCGTATTTAAAGACCAATCGTTAAAAAACTTTTAGAGACGAGACCCAGCTATCCAATCATTAAAAATCCTTTAGCGATAATGATATAACCGGTCGTTGTTTTTGGTCGTTAAAACAACAATAAGACAACTAATTTGGTCATCAACAATTAGGATAAAACTAGGGGTGTCAAATGGGCGGGTTGGGTTGAAATTAGAAATATTAAAATGGGTTGAATAGAAATCGGGTTGGGTCTTGACCCGCCCAAGTTTACTTTGGGCTCAAATGGGCTAAAAAATGGTTTGGGTCTTGACCCGCCCAATTTGACCCGATAAATCTCAATAATTTAATATATTGATGTTAACTTTTATAATCACAATTTGAATTTCCGCTCAAGAATTTTTTGTTAAAAAAGTAACAAATGGATAGATAAATCCTAAAGATGTTAAATAGATAATAATTCATACTTTCAATATAGAAACATATCTTGATAAAAAGTTTTAAAACAGGTTGAAATTGGAGATGGAATTGGGCTCAATTGAGAATTCTCTTCAAATGGGTTAAGTTTGAATGGGTTGAGATTGAACCCAATTCAAATTATCTTGAGCCCAACCCTTAAAATTCTGGACGGGTTTCCTATGTTTAGGTTTGTTTTTGACACCCCTAATAAAAACTAAAGTATACTAAATCAATATGGTATTGCAAACCTTAACACTACATTAATATGCAAAGAAAGTTATAATCTTAGTTTGGGTGCCAAATTTAGGCAGCACTAATTTGGAGGGAACAATCCCGCTATGTTTGGGTGAGACGCGTAAACTTTAGGATGAGTGAAGTTTATGATGCTTCTGAATAAAAGCATTAGTTTTCGTTTATCAATAGTTAATTGCAACATAGTTTGCTAATTCAATTCGACTGCAAAGTTCAGTTCATAAATTTATGAAGTTATGTATCTATTTCATAATTATCATCATCAGATTCTGGAATAACACGAAAGACTGCAATAAAAAGTTGTTTCCTTAAGTAATAAAGGATATATCAACTCTAAATCGATAAATTAAGGGGGTATATTAGGCTTTTCTCCCAAAGAAAAAGTAACATTTGTGCATATAACCAAAACAACATGGATATGTTTACTTGAAAGTCTGTACAACATCCAACACTCATATCCCAACCAATCAAAATAAAATTGGAAAATGTTTTGGTCAAGGTCTATGCACCAACCAGGGGCGGAGCTACCGTTGCCTGAGGGGTGTCAAGTGACACCCCTTCGCCAGAAAATTACGTTATATAGGTAGCTCAAATTTTAATGTGTTTCTATATATAATAAACTTGATACTTTTTAACACAAGATAGAGGCCATCCCAGTGGTTGAGTCGCTGCACAATTGCACCTTCATACTGGCCTTGATGTATGGAGATCGAATGTAGCTGAGGCTTTTTTTACGTTTTCATTTTCTTATTTAAATATTAGAGAACTGGAAACGTCTTTTGTCTTTAAAGTTTTAACATTTGAAGCGTTTTTCTCCAATTTTAAAACATTGACTTAAATATTTTATTTTCTAGAAGAAAAAAATATACTTTAGGGATTTTGAGTTTAGTGATCAAACAAATCTCCACTTTTATAATAAAAGGTTTTGAAGAGGAAGAATCAAAAAACTTGTTTCAGTTTGTTGACTTCGTTGTGACGCTGTCTAGTCGGTCATCGCCAATCTCCGTTGCAGTCATGACAATTATAACAATGGTTGTTTGGTTCCTTATGTAGAAAAAGATATATTTATTAATATTTGTAATGGTACTATTGTAAAAATATTTCAAGATATGAAATCGCTTTGAGTACGGTTGTGATAATGTAATTATGTTTTCCTTTCGTTAGTAAAATTTATTTTGTTGATTTTTTGTGTGCTTACTACTTTGTATTTTGACACCCCTTAATATAAATTCTGGCTCCGCCACTGGCACCAACTAATACTCTTATAGAATTTTATTTTTCATTGGAACATCACCAAACACTCTGCCTTACGATAATCCGAAATCAATAGAAATTTGTCTTTTGCTATGTACTATATAAACCTCATCAAAATTATTGAATATAGAAACAAAGCAAGAATTAGAGAACTTAGTCATTTTGATATATATTTTTGAGGAGCAAAAATGGGCATTGAAAATCTTGCATTGTTTCTGCTATACGCGTTTCTCTATCAACTTGTTTTCTCTTCATCTTACCTCATTTGTGCCCAAATGATAAAGCCCTTGCTCTTCTTCAATTCAACCACACGTTTACTATAAATCTTGATGCTTCTTGTAGTGATTATTAACCTAAAACAGTTCAATGAAGTAGGAACACATGGTTATTCATGGGATGGATTTAAGTGTGACGAGATGACAGGACAAGTGATTCAACTTGATATCAGTCGCAGCCAACTTTGAGGCGAGTTTCATTCTAACAGTAGCCTCTTTAAACTCTCCAATCTCAAAAGACTTGATTTGTCTGAAAATGATTTTTCTGGATCGCTCATTTCACCTAAATTTGTTGAGCTTTCTAGTTTGACACATCTTGATTTTTCATATTCAAGTTTTACAGGTATAATCCAGCAGAAATATCTCCTCTTTCTAAATTGCACGTTCTTAGTATCGAGAGTGATCCATATGAACTTAGATTCGAACCTCACAATTTTGAACTGCTTCTTGAGAACTTGATCCGATTAAGAGAGCTCCACCTTAGCTCTGTGAACATCTCTTCCACCATTCCTCCGAAATTCTCTTCTTATTTACATATCTAGGACTTTCATACACAGAAATATATGAGATATTGCCCGAAGGAGTTTTTCACCTTTCCAACTTGGAATCTCTTGATTTATCATCCAATCCCTAACTCACTGTTAGGTTTCAGTGGTGTGAATGCTACTGGTTGGATACCAGTGTCATTTGGTCATCTAACTTCACTATGTACATTGATAATAGCTTTGTGTAATCTCTAAGGATAAATTCCTAAACCTCTATGGAATCTCACCAGCATAGAGGAATTGAACCATGGTTATAACCATCTTGTTGAGAATATGTCTCAGGATATTGTAGAAATAAATTAGTTAGCTATTTTTAGGATTTTTAAATTATGTTATTAGAGTCCTATTTGACTTATATTTTGGAGTTACTTCTTTTATTTATTTTGAATTTTACTGATAAGTTAGTAGCATATTTTTCTATTTTTTGTTAGAAATTATATCTTCAAATGTAGATTCCTTTTAGGATATGGTTAGAAATCCTACTTGGGGACCAAGTTAAGTTTCTCCTATAAATAAAGGGGTTTTCCTTCATTGTAGATAAGATTTGTGAATCTCTAAATATCCCTCAAGAGGATTAAGAAGTCTTCTCTCTTCTTCCTACTTTCTTCTCATTGTTTTATATTATTTCATAACACGTTATCAGCACGAGACTCTTCCATCTCGAGCGAATAATACAAAAATCTCAAAAATAATACAGAAGTCTAGAATATATGTGTGCACTGTCCCAAGGCATTGGTGTGTTGCTTTGATGGAATCAACACCATTCCTTCTCTGGTAAGAAATATAATTAATAGAAGAAAAGGTAACATTATTTAATTTCTTATATGCGAGTGTAGTAACCATACAAAACATCAACAATACATGAGAATTAATAATTGGATGATGCGGTAATTAGTAAGGTGTACAATCTGTTGTTACTCGTTATTTTTAGCTTACAATTTTTATAACTTTAGAATTCGGTTGGCAGTCATAAGACATCATGTTAGATGTAGTTTTAAAATGAAATAATTGTTGATTGCTTAATATTTCAAAAGATTCACATGTAAGTCTATTGCTTTTTGTCCTGTTATGTTATTGATTGAGGGTAACACGATGTGTTCAAGTCTCATCGATTTATGGCCTAAGATATCTTTATATGAATAAGACGATTGATTCATGTCTAATTGCACCAAGAGAATAAGATATCAGGTTCGATCCTTGGTGCACCGTGATATATTAAAGATGTTGAGTTCAAGTCTCACGATTTAGGGCCTAAAATCCCTTTATATGGATAAGACATTGAATTTGAGTCTCAATGCACCATATTGATGATATAATGATGGCTAAAGAAAAACTAATGTGTTTTGATGAGAAGTCATGAAATTTACTGAATTAGCCCATTACTTAAAGTAAATGTGGTAGTAGTGCATAATATGTATGAAAGAAGACAAGTGATTGAATAATGCACATAAATATGAAATGAGGTACTAAAGCTATCACAATTTGATATGCTCACATGTTTGTGTTCCGTTCATGAAGAATGAAAACTTTTGATAAATGCTAAAAATATAGATCCATTCTCGAAAGTGAATGAGGTTTAAGCCACCATGCTAGGTGTGAAAAAGATCGCAACCTTTGGTTGTAGATGTGGTATCACTAAGAATGTCTGTGGGAAGACATGTGTTATTTGTATTGGACAAGGATTGATGACACATTCTATAGTAAATCAAAAGTTTCCTACTTTCAATACTTTCGTATTTCGACATGATCGACTTGGAAATCATGGGTCTATATCGTCTACGACATCATGGGTCTATAATGATGAGATGAATTATAGATAATTAAAATAGACGTATAATAAAGAACCTAAAGATTCAACGATGAAATCGCGACTCACCTCTAAAAAGGGCAGAATAATTGAGAAGAAATAAATCTGAAAATTACTCTCGAAGTAATAAAATTGATATTTACTCATATAATAGTAAATTAGAAATTTACTAATGCAAAAGGCACATGACATAGTAAACTTGGAGTTTAAAAGTACTAATATTTTTATAAGTCGACATGAATAATTGGTAATCTCAAAGATGTGCATACATGGTAATGAACATACATTGAAGAATTAGAAGATTCTTCAAGAATTTGTTATGTTGCTTGTTCTCGTGATAAGTTGACTGGATCAACTAATGTTGGGACTAAATCCCTAAATTCTGAAAAGTATAAAAGGTGAATATGGGTCATTCACTTATCATGTGATACGATAAAGCGATGCATCTATAAGATAATCACATGTGAGTTTGTTGTCAACTTGCAGTTTCGCAAAATTGTTTGTGCAAAATAATAGAAATAAGAGCACAACTTTCAGAATATGTAATCAAGACAATTCATCTTGATAATATTGATATCCAAGTTGATGTAACATTAAATGTCTCAGATAAATTGTCATTCATTACTTATGAGAACAAAGTTTCATGCTCTGAAATATAATGTATTACATACTAAAGTTGTTGTATGCATCCGACCAATAAATTATGATCAAATTTTCTTTCAATTGATTTATGATCATGTATCAAATATTTTCATCTGATTATTTTGATATGTAGTATATAATCAATGAATATACAATGATGCACAAAGATAGATTCTCCAAAAGATTGAGATATATATTAGTTTATCTAACGTAAGTGGGAGATTAGAAGCAAAACAAGAGTTGTAAGTACTCCTATTGAATGTCGATTGAGGATAAGAGTCTATGACATGCATGAAACATGATAGACTAATCAATTCTAAATAAAATAATCCTTGAAAAAGGGGGAGGATCAAAGAATAAAAATGATCATAATAAGGAGACAGTGTGCTCTTGAAGAGCTTACGACATAACACTTTCTTGAAACCTCATGAGAGGGGTAGCTAGCTACCTGAAAATAATGAAGTCATGAGATCTCAATAAGTTATGTCGTATTGTAAATCGATATAAAATGATATAGTGTTAACGATATCTTTGATACAATAGCGCGCAATATTGTAAAAGATTATGATGATATAAATTCTATAACTATTAAAACATGTTTGTGTAGTAAAAATATCAAGTGGAAAGTGAAATGATGCATCTTGATAAGCGTAAAGTTTATTTGACTTGCAATCTAGGCACTAGAAAATGTCACGCATTTAATATCAAATATTGTCACTTGACAAAATTGATATAAAAATATTCGATGACTTCAAAATCTAAAACATATACAAGTGTTTGGGAAACTTGTTTGTAGTCCTCATATATAGATTAATGCAATCAAGAATTTGTTTTGTTGTTAACTAAGTTGATGATTAAATTGAATCTCTTGAAGAGTTTCCAAAAGGCAATAGATTATTTGCTTAAAGAATTTCAAGTGAGGAACTAGAAGAATTTTTTGATCCAGAAGGAGAATTCATAAAAGGATATAGAAGAAAACATATTTCGTCAAATATTTTCTACACACATGAGCTCCCAAGACTGGTGATATCAACATACACTAGATTTGTTCAAGTAATACTATAGTTGATTTATTCACCAAGTCTCTATCAATTACAACTTTCAAGAAGATGGTGCGTAATTAACTTGGAAAACAAAGTTCAGGATTGAATGTACTCATTATGTGGAATTAATATGTGATGTACTTTTTTCCCTCACAAGGTTTTGTCCCATTGGGTTTTCCTTGCAAGGTTTTTAATGAGGCATCCATAATGCGTACTTTTAGATATGTGTATCTTTTTTCTTCACTAGATTTTTTTTCACTAGATTTTATCTAGTAAGGTTTTAACGAGGCACATATCTACCGACATTCGGGGGGAGGGGGTTGTTATGAACATATTTGTATTATAGTGGATATCTAATTATGTGGAGTCCTTTTAGGATATGGTTAGGAATCCTATGTGGGGACCAAGTTAAGTTTCTCCTATAAATAAAGGGGTTTTCTTCATTGTAAATAAGATTTGTGAATCTCTAAATTTCCCTCAAGAGGAATAAGAAGTCTTCTCTCTTCTCCCTACTTTCTTCTCATTGTTTTATATTATTTGATAACAATATTTAATTTGTACATCTTACTTGTGGTAATGGGTTTGAGCCCCCAAAAGGAGCATCTCCATTGTTGTTCTTTTAATTTTTTTCCCGTTATCCTTCAAATTTCTTGAATCGTATTTCGGTAATACATTATTTAAAATAAAAATGACTTCGCTATAATAAAATACAAATGAGAAAAATCAATTCTCTTTTATTCAGGGTAGAAGGCAGGGGTGGATCCACATAGATTTGGTGAAGTCCCTGATATAAAAGGTAAATATTAAACATACTCCAAAACCTATACGATTAATTGGCGATCGAGCACCAATTCAATAATTGTTGGATGTGGCTCGTTGGTTCATAAGGGAGTATTGAAGATTATTTTTGTGCACTATTGAGTGTTATAATTGGCAATAAGTTAGCAAAATGTAAGACAATTAAGTATATTTATAGCTGAATATCAAACGCTTATCTATAAATATTTTTTGGACGATCAAAATATTTTTATATTTTTGGTTGATATTAATAATTAAAAGTCTATACAAGCACGTGCATAAAAAGAGAAAAAAGGCAAAAATGTGAGTGATATACCTATTGGTTGGTTGTGTCCAAGGACGATTTCAATCAAACAAATAACTGGACAGAAATTATTGTTGAATCCATCCACCAAAGAATATCGAAGTCTTCAATGCCCTTATGAGAAATACAAAGACGATCCTCCAAATGCTTGTGGTTATATTAATCTTTAAATCTTCTTATGTTTTACTTTTTATTTAAACATTCTTAGATAAGGAAAAATATTCTTGGAAAAAATCCAAATCTCGTTTGACGGAAAACTAGGAATATAGAATTGCAAGTATAGATTATGGAACAAGATGGCTGGAAACGGTTATTGAACATTAGCAACTTGCCTACTACTTGCTATTTGTTTGTTCTACAAACGGAGCCCTTTGTCATGACCCATCACGTTATCATTCCACTTAGGCGCCATGTGGCGTAAAGTTGTTCATGTGGGAGGCTTACATTGGAATAATTCTTAGTGAAATATTCTAGAGATATATGGAGATTTCCTATGAAAGGTTACAGAATTATATGGAATGTCCTTAGAATGTTCTAGAGTTGTACAAATTTTTAGAAGAGGAACTAACTTGTAACTAAGTAGGAACTTGTGTATTAATTTTTATTTATACTTTAATCCCTAGAATTGTTATAGCATAAATAGAGGTACTCTCATTTTTATACCATCCAAGCAAGTGTAAAACATTCTTACAAGCAATATACAGTATTCTTTAAAAACTTTCTTTGCCTTTCTCCATTCTCTAAGTGGTAAATTGTCACAGAGCATTAGTAGAAGTCTAAGTCTGTGACAACATCTTGTCTCTCACAAAAATGGTGCAGTTCTCATTCGAGGGATTATGGATTGGGTTACCATGTATTATCCTAAATGACAACAAGTTCTAACAGTATTGCAAGAGTGTTTTTCCTTAGCTTCAATATGTTTGGATACTTCATATAGTTTTAAACCTACTCTAAGAAGAAGCAACCAATCATCCCGAACACAACATGAACACATCGTGTGATTACCTTACATTTTTTTTTCTTTATTATCGATTATGCTAACATTAAATAATTCCCTAATTAATTAGAATTAATAACTTTATAAATTAATACATATCTATTAAAATATGTAATTAAAGTTTTATAATTAGTAATAATTATAAAATAGTAAATTTAATGGTTTTATTATCAATTCTTAATTAAATATGTGGTGTTAGTGAATAATGGTACATGGGATGTTATATAATGCATATGATTAGTTGATTGCTTAGGGTATGTTCGGATAAGTATATAATTTATCACTTATAAGGGTTTTAAATTTTTGAGTAAATTTTAAGGGAAAAATAAGAAAGTTAAAGGCGAATTATTGAGGAAAAGGTAAAAATTAGTTATTACTGGGGAGAAAAAGAGTAACAAAGGGAGGCCAATATAGAATTTTTTTACAAAGACACTTTAATTTTCTTTGTAGAGAACATGAAGTTAAACAAATGAGGAAAATCCAAAACAATTAGGCAAAACATAATACTTGGCCTACGAGATGTGTCACATCATCTCTCCGTAGATATGAATTATATAGAAATTTATTTACGCTTCAAAGCAACAAACAATATGCTTGGTTTCTCATAATTAACTTTCATCCATTCTGAAATCTCTTCACTTTTGAGAATTGTTCTTGCACAAGCTTCTTCTCCTATTTTACTTCCAAAATGATTGATTATAACTCCTTCTATAGAACTTCTTAAACTCATCATTAAAGTCTTTGCATCAGCCTCATCTACAAGATTTGATTTGATATTTATCAACTCCATTCTCTCAATGCTAAACAGTCCATTTTTTCCCACTACTTTAGTCATGTCTTGAGGAGAGGGATAATACAATGGCAAATTGAATGAGTCAACTATAGATTCATCTAGCTTTCCCTATGACAAAAGGAAAGAAACAATATCAATTACAAATGTATGTAGGCTGACCGTTGTTTCAATTTACGTGAACATCTTTTTCTTAATCTATTTAAAAGGTGTTTGTCATATTTAATATCGTAAATACCAACTAAAGTGTATCATAATACAAATGCTCAAAGTAAACCAAAAGGAAAAACATTGTCATATAAAATGAAATCGAGATTACCTCATTCGCCATATCCATAAGACTAGAACCAAAAAATTTCATGAGACGTATATAACCTGAAAATGCTGTGATAAGCACCATCATGCCTCCTTGAACAATCTCCTCAGCTCTAACATTAAAGAATATTTCCATGTCCTTTTCAAATTGAGCAATATAAGCATTCACTACTTCAACATTTGATGCACCAACATAGTGAATCAAACCCTTATTCCATGCTGGGGATTTCTCATCTACCAATTCTTTTGGAATCTTGGATAACCAATTTATACCAGAAGAAGAATGTACAAAATGTATAGATCGCGATGGAAATAACCTACCATAAAAAGATCCCGGAACTCCATATGCATAGTAGGATCGGTCAAAGGGTAGTGATCGAAAGAGGATATTGAAATCATTAGTGAAATGATCATTGAAAAATATTTGAAATTCAGGAATATTATTAGTGAAATTTGTGACATCGTCTTGGTATAATAAATACTTGTCCTTTAGAGCTTCAACAATATATCGCATTGCACTAAAAGTATTTGGTCCAACAGAACATCCCAGCTCTGTAATATGGAATGTGTTTGAAGAAGATAATGTAGTCTTAATGTCAAGTTTTTGAATAATTGCATCTATCACCATCTCCTTTGCACCATCTATCATTTCTTTCTGCATAGTCACGTTGATAAAAATATGGGAAAAGGGTCAAAATTACCTCTCAATTTTGTTTTATTGGTTGATTTTACCCTTATCGTTAAAAACAAGTTATTTTTACCCCTGCCGTCAATAAAGTTAACAAATATACCCCTCCTTTGACGGAAATCCCCAAATCAATTGAAATTATCCGATTTTAGTTGAAATTATCCAAAAAAAATTAACCCAACCACAACCCGACCCGTTAAACTAAACAAAATCCATAACAAATTACCCATTTCCTATCTTCTTCATCTATTGTTCTTCCCCTTTTCTCGTTGTTCTTGGCTATGTACTGTAACAACACTCACAATCTTTATCTAACACATAAATCTTATATTGTTTAACAAAATCAATCGAAAAGACATGATATTTATCTACGAATTGTTCGTTGGTTGAATGTATAATAAGTATATTGTTTTTGCTGGATAGCATTCCGCCTCTCTCTGTTGTGGGTTCAGCGAAGAACAGGCCACAGAGCAAGTAAATGGAGAAGTTCATTACATATCATCATTCAATCCAATGAAGAACACCATTTATTGATACCAATCAAATTGCTTTTTGATTTGTTGTCAGTAGGTTGCCCCTAAATGTGTACCCAATAGTATATCCAATTCTTTTCCTAAATCAATTTCTTGTTTGTGTATGTAAGCTTAAGCTACAAAGGAGGAAAGATTTTTCTTTTCTCTATCTTTTTATTTGTTCAAAATGTTTCCAATATCATCATATTTGATGGATATTTGATGATTACTGATTTCTTGTATATAACATTTTTGTGATTGAACGTCGACTGCTGCGTTTAGACTAGGCAACCTTCAACGAATAATTCGAAGATAAATATCAAGTCATTTCGATTGATTTTGTAAGATAATGTAGGATTCATATGTGTTAGCTATGATAAAGATTGTGAGTGTTCTTAGATATGAGAAAGAAGGGGAAGAACATTGGAATGTGTTAATTTTTATGGGTTTTGTTTGGTTTAACGGGTCGGGTTGTGGTTTGGATTAAAAAGAAAATTCGATAATTTCAACTAAAATCGGATAATTTCAATTGATTTGAGGATTTCCGTCAAAGGAGGGGTATATTTGTTAAGTTTCTTGACGACAGGGGTAAAAATAACTTGTTTTTAACGATAAGGGTAAAATCAACCAATAAAATAAAATTGAGGGGTAATTTTGACCCTTTTCCCTAAAAATATTTATGGATGTTTGTTTTATTATAACATGTAAAGTTATGTTACTTATTTTACTATTATAGTGGGTAAGCTACAATCAATTTAGTGTGATATACGATTGTGTTTTACTATACAAATAATTGTTGTATGGCTTATTAGTATCAAATGTTTACTACCATGCCAAAAGTTTTACTTCCTCCATCCCATTTTATGTGGCATCATTTTCTTTTGGTCAGTCCCAAAAAGGATGTCACATTTCCTTATATGATAAGTATTTAAAGGTACAATTCCTCTTTTACCCTTGTTGGTCTACTTAATTTTAAAGATAGTACTCTAATACATTTATGAGGAAAGAGAAAAGTGAGTTGACTTTTTTAAAGGACAATTTGGTAAATATTTTAAAATCTTCATTATTTCTTAAACTCCGTGACCGATCAAATGTTACCACATAAAATAGAACGGAAGGAGTAGCTAATAATTAATATGGACTCAACTTTATTTATTGAGTAAGATCAAGTAAACATCACATTTTATCATAACTCCATCAGGGGGCTATCCCAGCCAACTCGCGGGCCTTGCCATAAGCCAGATGTTGGTGTTACAAAAAAATCCCCCTCCCAACACCTGACTCATGCACCATGATGCTCTTGGGAGCCAAACAATGATCTTGATTATTCTACTTATTAGGATCAAATATTTATAATTATGCATTTAAAAATATAGCTAATATCAAAGACATAACTTTATTTCTTAACCAAGTTTATCAAGCTAAACATGATTGATGTTTGATCATGACTCCAATATTATAGGCCACCCAGCCCCCTCGTGGACCTTGCCACAAACAGGAATTAAATTGGCATAATCCAACCTTGTTCTTGATGAATTCTTAGTTTAGAGTTTAACATTCACTGACAAAAGATTTTTTTGTACAAAAATATATGTGCTTGATATAAGTTGGATAACACACGCATCCTCACTTCCGGACTTGATTTTTTTACAAGAATATGTGCTTATGAATAGTATATACTAGAGTTCAATACCTGCAAATGGGAGTTTTTGGAGTAGCTGTAAACACCATCACCAGCATTCATGGGGAAAGATGTCATTTTTGCTCAATGTGTTCTCTTCACTCATAATGTGTTCTTATATTTGTGGATTTTGCACTGTTTAAATCCATGGCCCATGCTTTGTCATACAAGGATTTGTTAAAATCAGGGGCGGCTCTAATATTAAATCGGTGGCCTAAAGCCAAATTCGTATGGAGGCCTTAAATTCGAATATATATATTTATTATGAAATTTATTATAGTCAATTATTTAATCTTTCTTGAGACATAGTATTCATAATTGTCAAATTTCTGTTACTTCTTTGCTCTTTTATGAAAAGTTTTAATTTCTACAAATAATACTCGATATTTATTTAAAAATATATATATACTTATAACCTGTTATTTTTTTTAAAAAGATGAGGCCCTCAAACTTTGGGGCCTAAGGCAATTGCATTTTTTACAAAGTTGTAGAGCCGCTCCTGGTTAAAATATATTTTTGAAACTTCACTCCAAATTAATTAGTTGAAATATTTAGGATTGTAATTATATTATCCCTTTCAAAATGATGGGTATATTTCATTTGCAAAGCATAATTATTTATAAATTAAAATTTATCCATACAGGGGGAATTGGCCTATGTGAAGCAGTTTCATAATGGTGAAATGTATGCGCCCACCAATCAATTAAGGACTAGGTTCCTTGACCCAACAAGAACAATAACTAAAAATATGCGTCCACTTATTTCGATGGGATCAGGTCCTTAGCACAGTTACAAATAACAAACAGTAAAATAAATATTGAAAGTAAAGATTGAACAAATAACTTTACGTGGAAACCTCCTTGTTCAAGGAAGTCAAATTACATGTCTCAACAGGATTTTTCAAACTGCTTCCACTAATCTTCTCAAAGCAAAAGTAAAAGTCAGTTTACAAAATGAGATTAGACTGCCAACCTCTCTCTAAGCAATACCTTCTATTACTTAGATGAGCCAGAGCAAATACAACACTGCCAACTATACTAACCCTCACTGATTAATATAGACTTTTCTAAGCGGATACCACACCTCCCACTAAACCACTAACTCTAGATGATTTAGATTTTGACTAAGCAACAAAACTATGCTGCCCACTAAACCAGTTAAACTCAACTGATTTAGGCTTTTAGAAACAGAACAAAAAAAATCTAATTTATTTATAGATTATGAATAGATTTACAATATAAGCACATGAGATACACAACTCTAAATACAACAAGACGCTTCAGCACTTCATCTGGTCCCTTGTTGATATGAGCAGTGTTCTTCCTTGAAGATGACCTTCTCTTCTAAGCTTATAAATTTTCAGAGAAAATCCAAGTTTATTTTGCCAAATCTTAAGTTTGTGTTTGTTGGAAAGAGATAATATAAATCACCACAAACTCGTTGAGATAACCCCATTGGCTGAAGGCCTCTTGTTAGAAAAGTTGTGCACCTACCGTAGCAGCTTTTCTGACAGTTGTCTTGTCACCTTTTCACGTAAGCAATCATGCATGGATCAGGTCACTTGCAAACTTCTTTATGAGTTCTTGAAAGGCTTGATGGCTGACTTCCTTCTTTGAAGGAATGAATTTATTCGTTGTTTGTCATGTTACTAAGTCAACCATAAAGAGTTATTGATCGTCGGACACACAATTGCGTCCATTCTGATTGGTGTAGTACGCCGACGCTTCACCAACCTCCTGACGCGGACAACTTTTACAACTGTACCCCATTTTGCATCTGATGGGGAGAACTCTGCCAAGGACCAGGTCCCTGCATTTGTGAGAAACTGAAACAGACAATCTCGTCGGCTCTTTTTATTGGTGTATGACACTACATTTTTCAACTACCACCTGACATGACAACTTATAGTTGTACCCAATTTGAATCTGGACTAGACCACTCTGTCAGGGACCAGGTCCCTGCGTGAGAATCATCAAAACACCTAAAATATAACACATAAGCATCTCTTTCAATAATGTTAATAATAAAATAAGATGCTTAAAAAATATAGAGTTTGTATTAGAAAAACTAATCTTGGTTTAACTAAAGACATTTAGTTAATGGTTAATATCTAATTAAGTGATTCTAGAATCTCAGTCTTAATATTTAAGTGGTTAATATCACTTGTATTATTATTCGATGTTATATAATAATTTATTTATCGTATAGTAATTAATCTTATCCAAACGAATCTATTTAGGACCAACAAAATCCTAGCGACCTATTTATGGAAATACTCCACAGTTCACATAATGTCAATAAAAATAATTAAAAATAAACCTTAACATGAGTTGTGGTGTGTAGTAGTGAGATTGTTTTATTCTTAATCAGAATTATAGATTTTTGGTTTTGATTATAGAAAAACTTTTATTGAGAATATCACCCATAAATAGATTATTCAGTGCACAATTCAAATTTTTAATCAAAACTTCAACATAAACGTCAGACATCAAACAAGAAAACCAAAAAAGGAAAGCTACAAATAAACCAAAAGTCCTAGTCATAATGTCAGATTTATGATAGGTGCCAAACAAGTTGTAAAAGACAAGAAAACAAATAATTCATGAATAGCCATTTAAAGTTATTGTCCACACAATTCCATAACAGAAAAGATATAATATATAAACACAATATATATTTTAATTTGACATTATATATCTGATAAGAAGATAAACAAGAAATATAATACAAGACATAAAGATTTAACATGGACTGATCAACCGACCTACATCCACAAGATCAGATGAACAATTTACTATATAAGTATGAAAGCACAAAATATAGATAGAAATAACTTTAATTCACTCGGAATAGAAGGAGGTTCACACATGTAATAATGCATCAGCGGTGTCCCACAAATTCTCCCTTCTAACTAAAACTCTCAAAGTCCTTAGGACGACAACTAAATATTAATTAAGTTAGAAGGAACGAACTTTTATTTATAAAATCCTAAACATTTTCATACGGGAAAAGGACTAGCCAACTACAAAGACTTTATGTTTTTCTTTAAGAAAAGAAAAACCTATTTATGGTTTAAAAAATCGAGGACAAATACCTAACAAAAACAACACATAGAAGTTAGAACACATATTTATTTATGTACAAATAAAAATTAAAATATATAAATATTAATTAAAGTCAAATTAAACAATACGTTAATGTATATTAATTAAAAGAAATTTGGCTACTTGATGCACATTTTTTGTTTTTCAAAGTAAACATGCTTATATAGAGTTTTAGCTTTATATGGCCGACAGTTTGGAATTTGTGTGGACAAATTTTGTAAAACTTTAACACTACTTGGACTTTCTTTAGATATTTATTTTGCTATCATGAATATAATTGGAACAAACTGATGAATCGAATGTGGCTTCATTTGGTTCACATATTAGTTATATGTATGAATTATGATGCAAGAGTGTTTATACGATATGAATAATTGTAATAAATAATTTATTATGCGATGAATAATAATGCATGGCTTATTAGAGAATGAATTATTGGGCACATATGGGATGTTATAATGCATAGAGTTTGATTGGATGAATTCATAACTTATGATTTATAAATTAAAAGTCATAAGTTAAAATTTCTTAGATAAAAGGTATTTTTATCTTCAAAGTTGATTACTTATGATTTTATATTGAAAAAAAGTATTTTTCCTTATCATGACTTCAACCAACAATATTTGCTCATAATATAACAATATCAATTTTACACCACTAAATTGGATAACAATTCTAGTATCTCGTTATTTCAAAGAAGCAAATCAAGTGACAATTTTTATTACAAAACAAGCATCGGAGTGAGCACTCATTGATCATATTTGTGTTGTTTACATTGTTATTGGAGTGTTTTAATCTTATTATTAGATGTTTTATGTAAATTGACACTAGAAAAATTAAAGTTGAACGCAGGGGCGAATCCACGTGAAGCCTATTTTTTTCTCTTAATTTCTTCCCTTACTTCTAGGCTTCTATTTTGCACCTAATTTCTTCCCTTACTTCTAGGCTTCTATTTCCCCCTTCTAATTCTAGGTTTTCTATTTTTTTTCCTCTACTTTTACGCTTCTAATTTCCCTTTGTGAAATTAGCTATATAGCATTTTTTGTAGTAATATTCTCAAGTTATAGCATTAGAGTTTTCCTTTTAATATATAACATTCAATATATCAAGTTATAGCATATTATTATAAATTAAAAGTTGATTTTAAATAATTTAAAACATTTACTTTTTTCTTAAAAAAGAAATAAAGAAAAATAACGAATCCATTTTTAAATGGAAAATATCATGTTTCATTATTTAAAATAATTACATTTAATAAATATAATAACTGATTAGCGCCTATTAAGGAATTTTAAAAAAAATCAGATTAATTAGTTATCTTAAAAAGCTTAATTTAGTTGAAACCAAAATAAATTGTGATTTGATTCCTTATAATGCTCTAATAAAACGAAATCCATTAAAATCTGTTTTTTTTTCAGATATCGTGTTTCTCTCTCTTGTTTGCAGATTGCATTTTCGTCTTTTTTAGTGATTGAAGATATTTTGATGTTGAAAAAACGTGATTTGTTGTGATGGACAACTTTGTATCTATATTAATTAAATATGGTGAAAGGTGGAATCCGTCAGATTGGTATTTATTATAGTTTGTTGGTTTGATTTTAGTAATTTTATTCAATTTGTTTCACACTGCGTTTTGGTATACTACTACCTTTTTCTCTCTTAAAAACTCTTTTTAGCTGTATTTGCTTTTTTCTATCACAAAAGTATACTGCCTACTCAAAATTGCCAGTTACCTAGCTTCCTCTTCTCATGCTAAACTTTTCTATTTTCCTTCTTTCTAGTACAACTTTCTAATGACCTATAACTTTTCATGATTATAATTGTGAGAAAAAACAATTTTGATAGAGTAATATCACAGTTTTCAAGTTGATAACTTCCATATTTGCAACAACACAGAATAATATATACGTCTTAGTTTTATTAAAATTGAAGATTCGATTAATACATGTTTTATAAAAAAAATATAAAAAAAGTAAAATTGATTTTACAGTGTGTTAAGTAACTAATTAAGAAAGAATTATTTATAATGTTGTGGATCATTGTTGTTTGACATTTGTATTAAATGTGTATGAATAGTTATTGTTTTTTGTTTTCCAGTTTAAACTTATGGTAAATATCTGACTTGGGAACTTTGTTCATGTCCCCGAAATATTCTTGGATAAGTCTATTTGGAATAGACGGATCCGAAACAATATCAGAAAGTGATCCAGATTTGAGACCGATTATAGCGACAAATTCTTTTAATCCAAAGTGTAACTCTGTATCATTTACGTTGATAACAAACATGTCATCTCTGCCGTTTTCAGATTCAAGAAGAAAAATATGACGCAACAATTGACATTGAATTTTTATGTTATGTAATTCATAAAAAAACCAAATGGTGTTTCTTGCAGAAATTGTTGAAATCTGTCTTGACCGAGGAAGGTCAACAGATCAGCGAACACGTTCATGTTGATACATGAAGACCAATGTGTGTACCTTCTTCTCCTATAAAATTGGTAATACTAAATTAAGACGTTTAACAGAATATATAATTTCATAGAAACATCATTCATACACTGCCATATGAATAGATAAACAAATCAATTTATACAGAAAGCATGAAATGAAATTCTAAGGTACTTTCATACATAAATCATACAACAGTAATACATCAATTTATATATCAATTCAAACATAATTCAAACATTGCAATATAAATGGACAACCAAATTAATTCATACACAAAACATGAAATGAAATTCTAAGGTACTTTCATACAAAAATCATACAACAGTAATACATCAATGTATATATCAATTCATACAACATTTACACACAAGTCATACAAACTAATACATCAATCCACACAGAATTCATACAATATTAATACATATTATAATTGTTAAAAAACTAATATGTGACTTTCAAAGTACAAAATAATACTCATACAGGACTAATACATCAATTCATCATCAAAATAATACATAAATTATACAATGATAATACATATTATAATTGTCAAAATTCTACAATGTGACTATGAAACTCATAAAGTGTTCATATACAAAACTAAAAAATCAATTCATACATAATTCATACATAACTCATACAAAATTCATACAAAATACAATTGTCAAACAAAAAAAATCAAATCATACATAACTCATACAAATTTCATACAAGATACAATTGTCAAACAAAATAAAAAATTAAACTCACCTACATATAACATTTTAACCAAATTTTAAATTAATTATTTTACTGACCTTAACAACTTTTTTGACTTTCTTTGTAGTTTGTATCTCTGACTCCTTTTTTTATAATGTTCTTGTTGATCGACTAAGTTCAACATCTGTTGATTTTTTTAATTTTTAATTTTTTATTTCATCAACAAAGTCAGAATCAGATTCTGAAGATGTTCGAATAGTTTTTCCCTTCCTCTTCTTCCCTTTCTTTGAAGACCCTCTTTCCTTTGCCTCGTTTTTTTTGTTTTTTTGAACTTCGATTTAACAGAACTATTCCTCTCTTTTCCAGTGGATTTGTGCGGTGGAGTTTGAGTCAATATATTAAACGAAGGAACATGAAAATCATCAGATGATGACTCCTCAACCAATCTTCGACTTTTAAAGGGTGTTCCACTAATTTTCTTCGATATTATAAACGAACTTAACAGAAAATACTTTATGAAGGTTCTAAAAATGTACAATATTGTTGAATCGTGTTGTGGAAGAGTAATGGTGGATCTTTGAGTTGCCGGTTTGGAGAAGAAAGTACTCTGTGAGGCGTGATGGGTGATGAGTGAGGCGTATTGGGGAAGATGAATAGTGATCGTGTATAGGCTGTGATGGAGGTGGGTTATTATTGGGCAACGGTAAAGTAGGAAATTGATTAAAATCAAATCTCTAAAATTTAGTTTTTGATTTCAAAAGGCAACTGTATTAAATATTAATTTATTATTTATTTTTAAAAAGGTAAATGTAAACTATTAATACTTATAATATGTTTAAAAATTTAAAGAGTTTGTTTTAAAAAAGGTAACTGTAAAAATAAAAATAAATATTTAAACATATTAATTAGTATTTAAATAATTACTTATAGTTTATTTTTAATTGGGAAAATGCACAAGTACCCCCTCAACCTATGACCGAAATCTAAGAGACGCACTTATACTATATTAAGGTCCTGTTACCCCCCTGAACTTATTTTATATGTAATTTTCTACCCCTTTTCGGCCTACGTGGCACTAGCTTGAAAAAAAAAAGTCAATCAGCGTTGGACCCACAAGATAGTGTCATGTAGGCTGAAAAGAGGTAGAAAATTATTAATAAAATAAGTTCAGAGGGGTAATAGGACCTTAGTATAGTATAAGTGTGTCTCTGAGATTTCGAGCATAGATTGAGGGGGTACTTGAGCATTATCCCTTTTTAATTAAATATATTTTTAATTGATATGCTATAACTCGATAATAATCTGCTGTAAGTGATTTATTTTTAAAAAGTATGTTTATAACTCGATATATATAGTCTTAAATGTGTATATGGTGTTATTTTTATTGTCCCTTTTAAATACTTTATTTATCCCTAATTACTTGTTCACTTTTCCTTTTTTAGTTGTACTCACTTTATTACTTGTCCATTTTGACAAATTGAAAAAGAACAACTTTTTTTACCTATTATACCTTCCATTAATTACTTTAAGATGGTAGAACTTTTTGAAAATTAAGTTTTTAATTCATTCACTTTATAATTAATAGGGTAAAATGGTAATCTCACTATGTCAATAATTATTTTCTTAATAGATGTGTCAATTCAAAAGTGGACAAGTAATTAGAGACAAAAAATGAGTAGTTTTCAAAATAATATGGGCAACTAAAGTTTATAATTAGGAAATTATTTTTATTTATTTTAATTATAAAATTTAAAAAGTTGTTGAGCATATATTTTTTAAATTTTTTTTTAAACAACATGCTCCACCTTTTCTCCATGGAATCACAATTGTTCTCATCCAAACTATGTAACAAATAATTTTTGTATATTTATAAAGTTGAAATCATTGGTGACATGATCATTGAAAAATATTTGTAATTCAGAAATGTTATTTGTGAAATTTATGATTTGGTATAAGTACTTGTTCTTTAGAGCTTCTACTATTTAAATATTTACATATTTAAAAATAATGTAAAAGCACTAAAAGTCACAATAATTACCAAGTAAAAATAATATTTTTTTTTATAAGTGAACTTCTTTAAAATAATATAAATATTAAAAACTGTTTATATCAATATTACCTTAAAAGCATGAACTCCAAACTTAAATATTAAATTACTATAACATCCCTAAATTATGATGTGACTTTTTCGATGAGTTGTGACTTTTTTGAAAAGGCTGTGATTTTTTGGTGTATTGTGACTTTTCCAAAGAGTTGTAACTTTTTCAATAATTTGTGACTTTTCCAAAGTATGTTGTGACTTATCGGAAAGGTCATGATTTTTCAGATAAGAAACAAAAAACATTTATTCATATACTATCCTTTGTTGATTATAAATATAGGAACTTCCTCTCATTTTTCAGCCAAATTTTTTTCTAAACTTCTACTCTTCTTCTTCTTCCATTTTTTTTTTTGTGATTCATTATCATTGAGTGAGTTCAAAGTTTAGCGGAATATGAGGTACCACTATTCTGATGAAGTAAGTCATTTTATCATAAGAGGATATATTCCATAACCTCGAGTAATTGAGCAAAATAATATAATTTTGATGATATAATAATTATTGTTTTGCTTAATATATACATTAGTATGTAATGTTCCAATATATGAAGCTAACACGATGTAGTCTAAATTTACTTTTTTGGTTAACAATTCCTCTTGTGATATAGACATATGCTTCTGAATATTTTTTTCCAAAATTCAGAGAATCGTCACGATTTGATTTTGATGCTCAATACAAAAGAATGAGTATATTTATCAATGTTATTTATGTGATTTAGACTTTCAGGAAGTTTGATTCACATAGTTAGTATAAACATAACCCTTTTGTTTTACTTATTTACTATTTCTTAATATTTCAATATTTTAGACGAAGAAAAGTTCATATGAATTGTAATAACACCAGTTGAAGTGTGTAATAGTCTGATCACTCCTACCTTGAATGTTAAATTACTATAATATGCCTAACTTAAGTTGAACTTTTTCGATGAGTTATGACTTTTACGATAAGTTGTGACTTTTTCAAAGGGTTGTGATTTTTTTATGAGTTGTAACTTTTTCAATAAGTTGTGACTTTTCAATTCAGTTGTGACTTTTTTAATAAGTTGTAACTTTTTCAAAGAGTTGTGACTTTTTCAATAAGTTGTGACTTTTCCAAAGAGTTGTGACTTTTCTAAAGTATTGTGACTTCTCAAAAAGGTCATGATTTTTTGGATAAGACACAAAAAAGTTTTTGTTCATACTACCCTTTGGTGACTATAAATATAGGAAATTCCTCTCATTTTTCAGCCACAACTTTTTCTAAACTTCTACTCTTCTTCTTCTTGCATTTTAAATTTTCTGTGGTATTTTTTTTAGTTGAGTGAGTTTAAAGTTTAACGGAATATGAGGTACCACTATTCTAATGAAGTTGGTCGTTTTATACTAAGAGAATTTATTTCATAACCTCGAGTACTTGAGGAAAATATTATAATTTGGATGATATAATAATAAGTGATTTGCTTAATATATACATTAGTATGTAATGTTTCAATATATTAAGTTAACATGATGTAGTCTTAATTATTTATTTTTTAAACAATTTCTCTTGTGATGTAGATATATGCTTCTAAATATCTTTTTCAAATATTTAGAGAATTGTCACGATTTGCTTTTGATGCTCAAGACAAAAGAATCAGTATATTTATCAATATTATTAATGTGATTTAGACTTTGAGGAAGTTTGCTTCAAAATAGTTAGTACAGTAAAACCTCTATAAATTAATACTCGATAAATTAATAATCTCTCTAAAATAATATTTTCCTCCGGTCCCGACTTGAGCCACTGGAAAAAATCACCAATTTTTATAAGATAATAAGATAATATATTTTTGGAAAACCCCTATATAAATATATGGTCCCATTAATATCGTAAATTAGTAATTCTTTAAAAGTACAAATATAATTAAGACAAATTTAGTGAAATATGATTCTATTGTGTTCTGTTTTTTTTTCTTAAAATTTAAATCTAGTTGAAGCTCATCTATAACTTTTCTTATTACATCTAAGAGCACCGGTGTTGTCCTTTCGAACTACACCATAAAATTATAAAGAGTCCTAGATGCGATAAGTGTTTCCTTACGCGTAATTGGTTCCAAAGGTATAATATCATCTTCAACTTCACCATCAACATTTCTTTTTCCGATAGTATCCACAATTTCTTCTAAGCTTTGGACCTCTGAACATGTATACATCACTTTCACCCGTATAATCCCACGGGTTATTGACATCCATTTTATTTGGGTAATCGAGATCATTAATCATGACCTCAAGTTAATGAATGACGTTTTCATAGATTGTATTCTCGAACGAATTTTACAGTGTCGAAACAATTTGCTATTGTCTCTTGCTGAACATTTGTTATCCAAACAGGGATTGCAAAATTGATAGCACAAAAAATATTGATCTTTGTTGAATTAGTTTGTCCACTTCATAGCCTTCTAATACCCTACGATAAAATCTGTTCAATAATACATCTTGAAAGCACTTATTAACATAGCATCACAAGGTTGAAATTAGTAAGATATAATGATTTTGATATATTCGTTGTACTTTATGTATAATATTTTTTTATGTGAAAATCAATAAATATGATACATAAATTAGTAAGATAAAATGATTAAGATATAGTCAAAATTAACCATCATCAAATCTCAAATCATTCTTTAAATAAATAAATATTAATTTATCGATTAAATAATATCTTTATAAAATAATAAAATTTCATGATTCCACCTATATTAATTTATAGAGGTTTTACTGAACTTTGTAAACATTGCCATTTTATTTTATTTATTTACTATTTCTTAATATTTCAGTACTTTAGACGAAAAAGTACATATGACTTGTAATAACACCAGTTGAAGTTTGTATTAGTTTTGTTTTTATTATTTATTTAATCGAATTTTAATAGACAAATAATTTTATTAATATAAATATATATTTATATTTTGATAGGTATGCGTATTTAAATTAGAGTATTATATATGTCACAAATGTATTATCAAGTTAACGAGATCAACTAACTTCAAAATATATTATTTTATAATGTTCCGAGTTCTTTTTTCAAAAAAAAAAACTCACAACAAATGTGAAAATATGTGAATATATAAAATGTAGTTGTTTGCTTCACATGTTCATATGACATCTAAACAATTTAACGTAGAATACACTTGCAAATCACATTTGGTTAGATGACAAGAAAAATACAAAACAAATATTATCTATAAGGTAATATTAGTGAGATAAGACTAATTACATGATTGAACCTCATCAAATTGAAATTAATGTATACATAATTGCATTTAACTGATATATTTTTTCAAAAGTCTTCTTTATTTTTTTAAACTTTATGTCAAGTAAAACTAGGTCATTCATTTGTAAACTGAGGGAGTATTATTTTTTGCTAAGATAATTATTCAAATCTTTACTTAAATAAGCAATACTATTTACTATAACATATATTTTTAAAATTGGTAATCACGTGCAACGCACGTGTCATAAAACTAGTATCAAAATAAGCATGAACACAATGATATACTATCAGTACATGTTATATACCATGTAATGTCATATTATACCGCAATAATATATTTAATTGTTATTGTTTTGGTATCTAAGAGCTAGAATAACTTCCTTTTTTTTTTCACTCGGTGCCTATAGAGCCCACATTGGAGTCCTGATTAATTTTAGTATCACACACTGCGACCTATTTGAGGGTGATGCTCCCAACATGATTTTTTTCATAATCAAAACTCAAATCTGAAACCTCTGGTTAAAAGTGAAGCAGTCCAACCACTGCATCCAGAAACGGTTGAATTAAAGAGTGCAAAGTCCATATATATAAGAATACATTATGAGTGAAGAAAACACATTGAACCAAAATGACAACATCTTTTCCCATGAATGCTGGTGATGATCGTTACAGCTACTCCAAAAACTCCCATTTGCAGGTATTGATATCTTATCTTCAACTAATATATATCATATGTTTTGAGCAAAAGGCTCATCTATGCCATCGTCCTATGAGAAAAGGTTCATTCACATATGATTATTTTTCAACTTCAATTTTGTAAAATCATTTTTTTACTTACCTCAATGGTGCATATTAATTGCTAAAGACTGCCTACACCTTGAATTATAAGATCAGTAGTTGAGCGTTATATAAAATTTCAAATGAGGTTTTTATGTTAACTCTTTTTGCTTTTTCTTCCTTAAGAACACCAAAAACAAATGAACAACATCAAGAACTCTCAAATTCAAACTTCTTCAATTCTTCACGAAATCACCTCAAATTTCAAGAGTAACTTTCCTCCGAGCAAGATTCTAAAACTCAATATCTTTTGAACTCGAATTCAACCTAAATCAAGGATGATTTGGATTGGATGATGCTTGCATGATGGACTTAGTTAAGAAAAAATATCGTGCGCGCCATTGATATTAATAGTTATAGTTTTTGATAATGCACACCATACATCAAATTTATTGTACGAACTTCACCCACTATAACAGTAAAATAAATAAATATTATTTGCTATTGAATGCAGAAAGAAGTGTTAGATAGTGCAAAGGAGATGGTGAGATGCAATTATTCGAAAGTTTGACATCAAACTCATGTTATCTTCTTCAAACACATTATATATTGCGGAGTTGGGATGTTCAATTGGACCAAACACTTTTAGTGCAATGCAACATGTTGTAGAAACTTTAAAGGAAAAATACCAAAATAATATTATTCCTGAATCAAATATTCTTCAATGATCATGTCACTAATGATTTCAAGTACACTCTCTTTGGATCACTACCTATTGATCGATCCTATTATGCATTTGGAGTTCCTGGATCTTTTCATGGTAGATTATTTCCATCGCAATTAATACATTTTGCTCATTGTTCTACTTCTATACATTGGTTATCTAAGATTCCAAAAGAGTTGTTAGATGAGAAATCTCCATCATGGAACAAGGGTTTGATTCATTATATAGGTGCTTCAAATATTGAAGTAATGAATGCTTATGTTGCTCAATTTGAAAAGGACATGTAAGTGTTCTTCAATGCAAGAGTTGAGGAAATTGTTCCTGGTGGAATAATGTTCTAATTTCACCACAATTAAGTGCACGTCTCATGAATATTTTTGGTTCTAGTCTTATGGATTTGGTGAACGAGGTAATAATAACTAGTTAAATTACTTACTATTCATTGATTTCAATTTATTTGTCTTACTCTTTCCTTTTTGTTGCTTTAATTTGAACTTTCCACATCACATGTTTAAGACTATAAGATAAAATAATTGTTATAGGATAACAAAAGTCCCACATTGGCGATTAATGAGATGACGGACTCCCTTGGACAATCCTCCTCCCTTTGAACTAACTTTTGGGTGTGAGTTAACCCTAAGACATAATTTCACATGGTATTAGAGCAAGACCCATCTCACCCAATGTTGGGGCTACCAAAAATCAAAATTCCCACGCACCAAATGAGTTAGGGTGTTCAAGAATAAGCAAAAATCTCATATGGATGGTTAATGGGATGAGTGGACTGCCTATAAGGCTTGGACAATGGTTATCTCTTTGAGCTATCTTTTGGGGGTGTGAGTTAGACTTAAGACCTAATTTCACAATAACATTTTTGATACAATCAACATATTTGTAGTTTAAGACCGTAAGATTCAAAAGTGTTCTTTCTTTTCTTAAACTTTGTGTCAAACTGAAACCAGACAAACAAATTGAAATAGAAGAAATAGTTATATATAGCCATACATTTATAATAATTGAAGTTTCTTTATTTTTTTCCACAGGGTTAGCTAGAGTGTTTAGTTAAACTCATTCAATGTGCCAATGTATTTTCCCTCTATAGAAGACATGACTAAAGTGGAGGAGAAAAATGGTTGTATTAGCATTGAGAGATTAGAGTTAACATATCCCAAATCAAAGCTTGTGGATGAGGCTGATGCAAAGACTTTAATCATAAATCTAAGAGTTGTTTTAGAAAGACTTTTCATCAATCATTTTGGAAGTAAAATAGCAAAAGAATCTTTTACAAGGACTATTCTCAAAAGTGATGAGATTTCATCATGGATGAAAATAAATTATAAGAAAGCATGCCAATTATTTATCTCTTTAAAGCGTAAATAAATTTCTATAGAGGAATGTACTACATATTTATAAGTCGATTCTATTGAGTGATGTGATATATATATCTAATGTACTCTTATTGTAGACTCGTAATTTTTATCCTTCCTACTATATTATTTTAGTATTAAATGTTATGTTTGGGATTAATGTTTGTCATTTTGATTTTCATTTTTAGTAGGTTTAGTTAGAAAAAGTAAAAATCATCAAAGGGTCGTATTTTTAGGATTAAAATTTTTATCTTTATTTTGGTATTTTTATCGACTTTCTTCTAAAAATATTTAAAGAAAGATTCAATAATCTTTTGCCACTTGGCGCGAAGATTTCATCTTAGCCTTATCTAACATACTTTAGGAACCACTTGGAGAGCAACATTTGTTGATTACATATGAAAGACATTTTTGTCTTACATATTTGAAGTAAATTAATGAATTGAATTTTGTTGGTTTGTCTAACATGGATAACCGCATGTTAGCGGTTCCTTTAAGTGTTAATACCTTCTTAAAGTAGTAATAAGAACCTCTCACCCATTTTTACACTAATATTTCAAAAAAACTTAATCTGATAGAGTCTTTATAATTAAGTTTTCTTAATTTCTTTAAAAAATTAAGTGACGACTCTTTTCTAAGTATTTTTCTTAAATTTTTTTATGCTTGGAACATTTCAAAAAGTGATTTTTCTAAAATTAGTAAAATTACAGCACAACAGAAATGGCGACTCTGCTGGTGATATAAGAAGTTCTAACCATAACAGACTTAGGTTAATTAATAAGGTTTTTAGCATATGCTTGCTTGCTTTATTTTATATGTCTAATGCTTTATTTTTCATGCTTATGTGATATAAACTGCTTATCTGTTATTGTTTATGTAAATGTTTATTTGTTGTTGCTTTATTAAAAAAATGTGTATTTGTTACTGCTTTATAAACTGTCATTCCGTTCATACTTCCTCCAATTCTGGAAAATTCACACAATCACACGTACAAGCGAGGTGTGTTTTGCGCACCCACAAATTTCTTTCAAAATCTTAAAGTTAGGAGAGTTGGCATATGCTCGGGGTGTCCGAATATTTTTCCGTGTGACGGCGTAGCCTCCTCAGTCGAGTTGTCCTCTCAGACACCTGTGTCTAGTAAGCTAAATCTTTGAAAACATAAGATAGAGCTAAACCGTCCTTCAATTTAAGTCATACATGCATATACCTTAGGTGGATCAATCCTGGGTATAGATTTCATATTTAAGAAGTCCACCCTTGTGACGACGGGTTTCACAACTCAATGACCAACGAGCATGTTTTGTGTAACGTGATAATGATAGACGAATCCAAGCCTAATTTTGACATAGTGAGTTTGGAAATTATGTGTTCATTTTACTTTGATTTGTAGGATAGATTCAGTCCCCCAAGTGCCCAAAATTAGGATGGTCGAGGGTTTCACACACAAATTGAGGGAATGGAAGGAAATTTTTTTGTAACAAACCCTAAAAATGAATAGGATCAAAACTTAGGGTGTCAAGAATGCTTGCGATTAAACCAAAGTTCACACGGACTGATACGCGTAGAACCAGACCTTAGAACCCTTACTATGACCAAGTCAACTAACTTGTGGAGTTAGTTGAGCTTGAAAAGGTTGGGACCAACCATGTAAGGCTCTCGAAAACTAAGATTTAATCGAAGGAGTCTTTACCGGACTTAAAAGAAGAAATCTTAAGTTTTGAAGGTCTAGGGGTAAAATGGTCTTTTACCAGACCAAGGGTAATATCGTAATTATCCTAAATATATAATTAATTAATTATTTAATAAGACGGAGGTGCAATTTTGGGAGAGAGAGCCGAAATTTAACTCATGGAGTAGAGTCTTGCTCCACCCGGGTTCGAACCTAGGTGGAAGCAATGATTTAAATTACTTTTATTTAAGGTTGATAAATTAATTTAATTAATTAATAATTATTAAGCTGATTTAATAAAAAGGAAAATCAGATTTTTATCAAGTTAATTAAAATCCTATTTTTGACTAAGTCTTAAGTTTAGTCTCCTAATCCTAAAACAACACCCTCCCTCACGTTTCTCAACTCTCTCTCACGTTCTCAATCTCTCTCTCACGTTGTTCTGCAAAACACATCAAAAACCAGAAAAAAATTCATCAAGAGTTCTTCACACTTGAAGAACTCACAAGAATTTTTAAGTAAAAGACAAAGTAATCAAAACGTCAAGGCTAAGAGAGGTTCATCGAACGTTTCTTAAACTCTTGAAACTAAGGTTGTTCCCCTTTTGTATGTCCTTGTCCTTAGCTCCCAAACGAATTCGTAGGATGGGTATGTTGTGCTGCTAGATTTAGGCATGATTGACGTATTTATATTAAATGTAAACATGTTTATGTGAGGGATATTACGAAAATGATATTCAAAGTGTAACCGAAAAGTTGGTGTATGTATGTGTGCTCGTGGGCAGTGGCTTTAGCCACTGTTTTGGGGTCGTTTGAGACATATTCTTCTTGTGTATTTTATGTGTGATGTATGTGTATAATGGGATGTTCATTTTAATGAAATATGGTTGATTGAGTAATAATCTTTAGCCAAATGAATCCATGAACGATATGCTTAAGAATGTGTATAAATGACTTATGAAAGCACTTTGAAAATCATGTGAAAACATTGATGAAAATAGGTTGAGGAATGATGAAAATTTCCAGCAACTATGCCTCATTATTTTAGGCTAAAGTTGAACCCAGAAATCTGGAAATTTTACATGTTTTAAAGAGGTGAGGCCACCAGGTTTCGAACCTGTGACCTCACTCTTTAGTCACTGTGTTCGCGATAAAAAGAAAAAAAAAAGGGGCTGGGGAGGGATCGAACTCGCGACCCACCTGTGGATTCGCGAAAAGAAAAATAAAGGGGGGGGGGGCTGGGGGTTCGAACTCGCGGCCAGCCCCTGCCCTCGCGAAAAGAAAAGAAAAATAAAGGGGGGCTGGGGGTTCGAACTCGCGACCAGCCCCTGCCCTCGCGAAAAGGAAAGAAAAATTAAAGGGGAGGCGTGGGATTCAAACCCACGACCTCCTAGTGCGCGCGAAGGAAAGAGAAAAGAAAAAAAAATAATAAGGATAGAGGGGCTGTGGGGTTCGAACCCACCACCTCACAGCCTCCTCAGCGAAATTCAACGAAAATAAGGGGGCTGTGGGGGTTCGAACCCACAACCTCCCCATTGCAGTGAATTTTATTAAAATTAAAATTAAAGAGGTTGTGGGGGCTCGAACCCCCAACCCTTTGGTTAATTAAGAGTGATATTAAAATAGAAAATTAATCCTTCAATATAAATGTTGAGATTTAATTTAGAATCTAATGTTATGAATATTAGAAATAAAATTAATGAAAGAAAAATATAAATGATATTCAAGTGATTCAAGATTTGGGTTTTCTTGCCCAAAACTTCGTAATGACGCATAAGTCATACGTGAGTTAAATATCCAAAATAATGCCATCTACTTACATCAAAAATTAAGATCTTGGCATATATACAAGATACATAAGTCTTGTACTATATAATCTTAGGAAAGTAAGAATCACTTAGCGAATTATGAATGAAGCCCCATGACTTGTATGTATACACACATAAGTCTAACATACGTTCAAAAGTAACTGAACCTAAGATGTATGTAATGAAATGACGAACCCTGGGAGGGTTAAGTATGAGTGTAAGATACACTAAAAGACCTAATGCATTAGTATATGATGAAATGAACCTTCACGTAATAAGAGGTGAGTAACTATGAAAAGCAAAGGTGCTAATAATGAAGAATGTGGTGACAACATGATATGAGGCTAATGTAAAAGATGAGAACAATCTCGGTGAGCCTAAGTAATTGTTACCAAAACGTACTCACCTATGAGAGCATAAAGTTAATGAAGAGACCAGTCTCTATGAACACTCTAATGAAAGTATTGAGATTAACACACTTAATACTAATGATGAGATGAGAAATCATCTATTGAGCTATGATGTCCTCATACTAGAAGCCAACTTCCATGACGTATGAGTTGAATGTAAAGGAACTTTATACTGAGCACCGATAGACTAGCTATGAGCGGTGATGCCTTCTTTAGGGAAGGACGGAGGTTCACGTAACTCTCATGAGATGAGACTGTCCGGCTTGCCGGGTGTGGGTCTCCTTATATCTCCTAGTCTTTGAACCTATACTGTCAATATAGGGATCTGGCGGGGTTAAATTCCCATGTACGCTAGCATGTTTATTGGGTCACTTTGGCCGGTGATTCCACCTCTTTTCGGTGTAGGGGAGACACTGGATTTCATGATGCTCACATGATCTATGTCGGTTAAAGTTAAAGTTCCCAATGAATGAATGAGGCTAGCCTCAAATGAAGCACATAAAGAAATGAATGATACCGAAGGTGTTAGGATAGGATAATCAAGAGGTGAGCTAGACTCAGGTAATGACATTAGGTTATTACTGATCATTGCACACCAAACCCGATGAAAGTCTTAAACTACACCCTAGGTATAGCTGGTGTTCACACTGGCCTATGAATGAAATGTAATAAAGTACGTATGAATGAATGAAGCAGACTCTGTGTTTGCTAATGAAGACTCCCTAGTTGAAGTCCCGTATGTTGAGCCCTCATTTTGGAAAGTCTTATTGTTAAGTCCATGATTCCAAGGTCTCATGGCATATGAATGAATGATACGATAGAAGCTATGTGTTATGTGTTATGTGCTATGATATGTGCTATATGAAGATGATATGTGCTGTGTGCAATACGATATTTAATATGATGCATGTTACTCTCATGGCATGACCTTACTAACTCAATTTGGAAAGTTCACTAACTTTCCTAATCTCAAATTGGCAAGTCTACTGACTTGACTTCCAAAAATCGTGTTGTTAGAAAAGAGCTATTCTTTCTCATGCATGTCCGTGGTGTGTGCTTGTATATACCCATACTTAGTACAAGTGTGTACTAACCCCTACAAACTTTACTATTTTAGGTACAGGCACAGGTGGACGATAGAGCTATATGATCGTCGTTGCAGATATCTGGACGTCAGCATTCATCCGGAGTTTGGTAGGTCCTCCTGCTTTTGAGGATGCTACTGTTTTACATTCTAGAGTAGTTTTAGAGTTGTGCTAGTGGAGCATGTTCCATTAGCGTTTCTTTCCTGTTTTTATTCAGACTTTGTATTGATGCCATTTCGGCAATTATACACTTAATACTTATTGATTTCTTTCTTTCAGTTACTTATCTTATAATGTTATATGGTTGATGGTGAACAATTATGAAATGAACAGAATGTTTAATAAGTATGTTAAGGAAACTAAAAGTTTCAAATTTTTCCCTAAAATTAACCTAGATGAAGTATGAATGACGTAAGTAGGCTTGTCTGCGACCTCTGAGAGGTCAATGACGCCGGTCTCGTCTGGGGTCTAAATTCCAGTCATGACAAAGTTGGTATCAGAGCACTAGGTTAAATTACGAAAATAATAAGTTCACATCAACCACATTGAGTAGTCTCTAAGTCATGGTAGTGAAGTGCGCCAGTATCCTGAATTAGAGACTGCATGATGCGTAGGAAAATTTCCCTTCTTCTGATCTTATCATGCTTTTCTGAATGTCTGATTTCTTGGTGTTATGAGCGTATCTAACATCAATTTTTATTGTTTTCAGAGAATGAACCCTAGGAGGGCTATTGATCAGAGGAGAGGAAGAGCAGCTGTTGGGGGCAACCGAGTTCCACCCCAGGCTTCTACTGAAGGAGTGGCTGTGCTAGTTAATCCAGCTGGGTTGACTGATGCTGAGGTGAGGGCATCTCTGGTCCAGATGGCACAGGCCATTACTATGCAGGCCCAGGCTATAACTGCCCAGGTCAACCGACAGGATGTTCAGAGGGAGAACCCACCGGTTCTAAGCATGGCTAACAGGCTGAGGGATTTCACGAGGATGAATCCTCCTATTTTCACAGGGTCTAGGACTGCAGAGGATCCCCAGGAGTTTGTGGATGAGGTGCATAAGATCCTGGTGGCTATGGGGGCCACTGATATTGAGAAGGCTGAGCTGGCTTCCTATCAGCTCAAGGATGTTGCACAAACTTGGTGCAAGATGTGGCAAGATAGCCGTGTCTTAGGTGGAGTGCCAGTCACATGGGAGCTGTTCAAGACAGCATTTCTGGAGAGATTCTTCCCCAGGGAGATGAGGGAGGCCAAGGTTGAGGAATTCATCAACCTTAAACAAGGTTCTATGACAGTCAGGGAGTATTCCCTGAAGTTTGTTAAGCTGTCAAGGTATGTTATTTTCCCTAGTATTTAATAGCAAGAATGAGGAGAATACTGAACTTTGTTGAAATCATCAAGGTATGCTACTTCCTGGTTTCTAACAGCAGGGATGAGATGAGCAGGTTCCTCACAGGAATCAATGGGGACCTGGAGGAGGAGTGTCGATCTACGATGCTCCATGATAATATGGATATTTCCAAGTTGATGGTGCATGTCCATCAGGTAGAGGACAGCCACAGAAAGAGAGGCGTTCGTGATGCTAGGAGGCCTAGGCCTAAAGATCAGGCAAGACCCAGTCATGGAGGCCACAGGAACAACTTTGGCGTCCGTGAGCAGCCAAGGTTCAAAAAGAGGCAACAGAGTTCTGGGAATTCTAATCCTCAGAGGAGTGCTACACCTAGAGGAGGCAAACCTGAGCCCAATAAGGGCAATGGAGGTGAGATACAGCGTCCTAAGAAGAATTGTGCTAAGTGTGGCCGAGCTCACAGTGGAGAGTGTAGACAGGGCACTAATGCCTGCTTTGGTTGTGGTAAGAGTGGACACATGGTCAGAGACTGTCCACAGAACAGAGGTCAGGCTGGAGGTAATGCTCAGCCTAGGCCTAATCCACAGGGTGCAGCAGCAGCCGAGCCTCGTAAGAGGGACAGGTTTTATGCCCTGAAGGGTAGGGAGGAGCAGGAGAAGTCCGCTGATGTGGTCACAGGTATGCTGCAAGTGTTCTCAACTTCTGTTTATGCTTTACTTGATCTAGGGTCTACACTTTCCTTTGTAACTCCTCTGCTTGCTCTTACTTTTGAGATATTGCCTGAAGTTCTGCATGATCCTATAGTGGTTAGTACACCTTTAGGAGAGAATGTAAGAACTGATAGAGTATACAAGGATTGCCCAATAGTTGTGAGTGGTAAAACTATGTGTGCAAACTTGGTTGAGTTACCCATGCATAATTTTGATGTTATTCTTGGCATGGATTGGCTTAACAGTTGTTATGATTGCTTGGACTGTCGTAGTAGAGTGGTGAGATTTCGCTTTCCTAATGAAGAAGAGTTAGTCTGGGAGGGGTACAATTCGAGTCGTCCTAATCCCTTGACTTCTAACCTTAAGGCCAATAAAATGATGTCCAAGGGGTTATTGTGTCATCTTGTGAGTGTTAATGATTTAGATCATGACATTCCTTCCATAGACTCAGTACCTGTAGTGAATGAGTTCTTAGATGTGTTTCCTGATGATTTGCCTGGAGTCCCTCCCCTTCGAGAGATTGACTTTGGTATCGATTTAGAACCCGATACTAAACCAATCTCAATTCCTCCTTAGAGAATGGATCTAGCTGAACTCAAAGAGTTGAAGCTCCAGTTAAAAGATCTCACTGACAAGGGTTTCATTCAGCCGAGCATATCCCCTTGGGGCGCTCTAGTTTTGTTTGTAAAGAAGAAAGATGGGACCCTTAGAATGTGTATCGATTATCGGCAGCTCAACAAAGTCACTTCAAAGAATAAGTATCCATTCCCCAGATAGATGATTTGTTCGATCAGCTCCAAGGGTCTAGTTTCTTCTCTAAGATTGATCTTCGTTCAGGGTATCACCATCTTAGGGTTAGGGATGGAGATATCCCAAAGACAGTCTTTCGTACCCGCTATAGTCACTATGAGTTTCTAGTCATGTCATTTCGTCTCACGAATACACCTGCTGCATTTATGGATCTCATGAATAGGGTCTTCCGTGAATACCTTGACTCTTTCGTCATAGTATTCATTGATGACATTCTCATCTACTCTAAGACCAAGGAAGAGCATGAACAGCATTTGAGACTAACCTTGCAGGTACTTAGACAGCATCAGTTGTATGCCAAATTCAGCAAATATGAATTCTGCCTGAGATCAGTGACCTTCCTGGGTCATGTTGTGTCCGATCAGGGCGTGGAGGTGGATCCCAGGAAGACTGAGGCTGTGAAAAACTAGCCAAAGCCTCTTAACCCCACTGACATCCATAGCTTTTTGGGATTGCCTGGTTACTACCGCAGGTTTGTGGAGGGCTTTTCTTCCATTGCTGCCCCATTGACAGCTTTGACTAAGAAGAAAGCCAAGTTTGAATGGACGGAGACTTGTGAGAAGAGTTTCCAGGAGCTTAAGGACAGACTCACTTCAGCCCCGATGCTTACTTTGCCTAAGTGTGGTGAGAATTACACTGTTTATTGTGATGCATCTGGGGTTGGTTTGGGTTGTGTTCTTATGCAGGTTCGTAAGGTTATAGCCTATGCATCCGGACAGCTCAAGGTTCATGAGAAGAATTATCCCACTCATGACCTGGAGTTGGCAGCTGTTGTGTTTGCACTGAAGCTGTGGAGTCATTATCTGTATGGAGTGCATGTGGATGTGTTCACAGACCATAAGAGTCTCCAGTACGTGTTCACACAGAGGGAGTTGAATCTACGTCAGCGGAGATGGTTGGAGCTGTTGAAGGATTATGACATGAATGTGCACTACCATCCAGGTAAGGCTAATGTTGTAGCTGATGCTTTGAGCAGGATGAGCATGGGAAGTACAACCCACGTTGAGGATGAGAAGAAGGAGCTGGTGAAAGATGTACACAGACTGGCCAAACTGGGTGTGCGTTTGGTTGACTCCACTAGTGGGGATGTTTCAGTTCATCCTAGTTCTGAATCATCCTTGGTAGTTGAAGTCAAGCAGGGTCAGCATCTAGATCCTGTGTTGATGGAGCTGAAAGACTCAGTGCTAATGAAGATGAATGAGTCTTTCGCTTTGGGAGGTGATGGCATACTTAGGTATCAGGACAGGCTGTGTGTGCGAGATGTGGATGATTTGCGGACCAGGATTGTTGTAGAGGCCCATGGTTCCAGATATTCCATACATCCAGGTTCCACCAAGATGTATCATGATCTTAAGCAGATTTATTGGTGGGATGGCATGAAGAAGGACATTGCAGAATATGTGGCCAAGTGTCCTAATTGTCAGCAGGTTAAGGCAGAGTATCTTAAGCCTGGTGGTCTGACTCAGATTATTGAGGTTCCGACTTGAAAGTGGGAGGCCATTAATATAGATTTCGTGGTTGGTCTTCCGAGGACTAGGAGGCAGCATGACTCCATATGGGTTATTGTGGACAGATTGACTAAGTCTGCCCACTTTATCCCTGTGAAGTCTACTTACAGAGCCGAGGATTATGCGAGACTCTACATTGATAAGATTGTGAGATGGCAGGGGATTCCCTTGTCTATTATTTCAGATAGAGGATTTCAGTTTACTTCACATTTTTGGAGGTCTTTCCAAAAGAGCTTGGGCACGCAGGTAAAGCTTAGCACTGCCTTTCATCCTCAGACAGATGGGCAGGCAGAGCGCACCATTTAGACATTGGAGGACATGTTGAGAGCGTGTGTGATTGACTTCAGAGGTAGCTGGGATGACCATATGCCTTTGATAGAGTTCTCGTATAATAATTAATATCACTCCAGCATTGGGATGGCACCGTTTGAGGCACTGTATGGTAGGAGGTGTAGATCTCTAGTTGGGTGGTTCGAGGTTGGAGAGTCATCCATTTTAGGTTCGGAGATCATTCATGAGGCCTTAGAGAAGGTCAGAGTGATTAGGGACAGGTTGACTACTGCTTACAGTCGGCAGAAAATAACAGATAAATGGCCCTTAGAGTTTGATGTTGGTGACCAGGTTTACTTGAAAATATCACCTATGAAAGGGGTGATGAGATTTGGTAGAAAAGGGAAGCTCAGTCCGAGGTATGTGGGGCCATATGAGATCCTACAGCGTGTGAGTGAGGTGGCCTATGAGTTAGCATTGCCTGCGGAGCTAGCTTCTGTTCATCTAGTCTTTCATATCTCTATGTTGAAGAAGTTCCTAGGTGATCCAGCATCAATCTTACCTGTTGAAGGTTTGGGGGTTGGTGAAGACATGTCTTATGAGGAGGTACCTGTTGAGATCTTAGACAGACAGGTCAAGCGACTGAGGAACAAGGAGATTGCCACAGTTAAGGTATTGTGGAAAAATCATCTTTTTGATGGTGCTACGTGGGAGGCCGAGGCCGACATGAGAGCCCGCTACCCTCACCTTTTCAGCTCTTGAGGATAGACTTCCTACTCTTAAACCTATGGCTCCTTATCTCTCCGTGTTTTGTTGCTATTGATTGACTATGTATAGTGATTTTATTATGATTTGACTGGCATTACGATGTGAAGTGGTAGTGACATTTGGGGACGAATGTTCCTAAGGGGGGTATAATGTAACAACCCTAAAAATAAATAGGATCAAGACTTAGGGTGTCAAGAATGCTTGCGATTAAACCAAAGTTCACATGGACTGATACGCGTAGAACCAGACCTTAGAACCCTTACTATGACCAAGTCAACTAACTTGGGTAGTTAGTTGAGCTTGGAAAGGTTGGCACCAACCATGTAAGGCTCTCGAAAACTAAGATTTAATCGAAGGAGTCTTTACCGGACATAAAAGAAAAACTCTTAAGTTTTGAAGGTCTAGGGGTAAAATGGTCTTTTACCAGGCTAAGGGTAATATCATAATTACCCTAAATATATAATTAATTAATTATTTAATAAGACGAAGGGGAAATTTTGGGAGAGAGAGCCGAAATTTAACTCTTGGAGTAGAGTCTTGCTCCACCCGGGTTTGAACCTAGGTGGAAGCAATGATTTAAATTACTTTTATTTAAGGTTGATAAATTAATTTAATTAATTAATAATTATTAAGCTAATTTAATAAAAAGGAAAATTAGATTTTTATTAAGTTAATTAAAATCCTATTTTTGACTAAGTCTTAAGTTTAGTCTCCTAATCCTAAAACAACACCCTCCCTCACGTTTCTCAACTCTCTCTCACGTTCTCCATCTCTCTCTCATGTTGTTCTGCAAAACACATCAAAAACCAGAAAAAAATTCATCAAGAGTTCTTCACACTTGAAGAACTCACAAGAATTTTTAAGTAAAAGGCAAAGTAATCAAAACGTCAAGGCTAAGAGAGGTTCATCGAGTAGGGCGTACGTTGAAGTGAATTGGGCGTGGTTTGGAGGAGTTTCCGGGCAGCAGCTTCACGCTTGAATAACGTCCAAAGGTATGGGTTTAGCTCATGGAATTCTTTCTCCAAGAGTACTTTCCTTCGAACGTTTCTTAAACTCTTGAAACTAAGGTTGTTCCCCTTTTGTATGTCCTTGTCCTTAGCTCCCAAACGAATTTGTAGGATGGGTATGTTGTGCTGCTAGATTTAGGCATGATTGACGTATTTATATTAAATGTGAACATGTTTATGTGAGGGAAATTACGAAAATGATATTCAAAGTGTAACCGAAAAGTTGGTGTGTGTATGTGTGCTCGTGGGCAGTGGCTTTAGCCACTGTTTTGGGGTCATTTGAGACATATTCTTCTTGTGTATTTTATGTGTGATGTATGTGTAAAATGGGATGTTCATTTTAATGAAATATGGTTGATTGAGTAATAATCTTTAGCCAAATGAATCCATGAACGATATGCTTAAGAATGTGTCTAAATGACTTATGAAAGCACCTTGAAAATCATGTGAAAACATTGATGAAAATAGGTTGAGGAATGATGAACATTTCCAGCAACTATGCCTCATTATTTTAGGCTAAAGTTGAACCCAGAAATCTGGAAATTTTACATGTTTTTAAAGAGGTGAGGCCACCATGTTTCGAACCTGTGACCTCACTCTTTAGTCACTGTGTTCGCGAGAAAAAGAAAAAAAAGGGGGCTGGGGAGGGATCGAACTCGCGACCCACCTGTGGATTCGCGAAAAGAAAAGAAAAAGAAAAATAAAGGGGGGGGGGGCTGGGGGTTCGAACTCGCGACCAGCCCTTGCCCTCGTGAAAAGAAAAGAAAAATAAAGGGGGGCTGGGGGTTCGAACTCGCGACAAGCCCCTGCCCTCGCGAAAAGGAAAGAAAAATTAAAGGGGAGGCGTGGGATTCGAACCCACGACCTCCCAGTGCGCGCGAAGGAAAGAGAAAAATAAATAAATAATAAGGATAGAGGGGCTGTGGGGGTTCAAACCCACCACCTCACAGCCTCCTCAGCGAAATTCAACGAAAATAAGGGGGGGCTGTGGAGGTTCGAACCCACAACCTCCCCATTGCAGTGAATTTTATTAAAATTAAAATTAAAGAGGTTGTGGGGGCTCGAACCCCCAACCCTTTGGTTAATTAAGAGTGATATTAAAATAGAAAATTAATCCTTCAATACAATTGTTGAGATTTAATTTAGAATCTAAAGTTATGAATATTAGAAATAAAATTAATGAAAGAAAAATATAAATGATATTCAAGTGATTCAAGATTTGGGTTCCCTTGCCCAAAACTTCGTATTGACGCATAAGTCATACGTGAGTAAAATATCCAAAATAATGCCATCTACTTACATCAAAAATTAAGATCTTGGCATATATACAAGATACATAAGTCTTGTACTATATAATCTTAGGAAAGTAAGAATCACTTAGCGAATTATGAATGAAGCCCCATGGCTTGTATGTATACACACATAAGTCTAACATACGTTCAAAAGTAAGTGAACCTAAGATGTATGTAATGAAATGACGAACCCTAGGAGGGTTAAGTATGAGTGTAAGATACACAAAAAGACCTAATGCATTAGTATATGATGAAATGAACCTTCACGTAATACGAGGTGAGTAACTATGAAAAGCAAAGGTGCTAATAATAAAGAATGTGGTGACAAAATGATATGAGGCTAATGTAAAAGATGAGAACAATCTCGGTGAGCCTAAGTAATTGTTACCAAAACGTACTCACCTATGAGAGCGTAAAGTTAATGAAGAGACCAGTCTCTATGAACACTCTAATGAAAGTATTGAGATTAACACACTTAATACTAATGATGAGATGAGAAATCATCTATTGAGCTATGATGTCCTCATACTAGAAGCCAGCTTCCATGACGTATGAGTTGAATGTAAAGGAACTTTATACTGAGCACCGATAGACTAGCTATGAGCGGTGATGCCTTCTTTCGGGAAGGACGGAGGTTCACGTAACTCTCATGAGATGAGACTGTCCGGCTTGCCGGGTATGGGTCTCCTTATATCTCCTAGTCTTTGAACCTATACTGTCAATATAGGGATCTGGCGGGGTTAAATTCCCATGTACGCTAGCATGTTTATTGGGTCACTTTGGCCGGTGATTCCACCTCTTTTCGGTGTGGGGGAGACACTGGATTTCATGATGCTCACATGATATATGTCGGTTAAAGTTAAAGTTCCCAATGAATGAATGAGACCAGCCTCAAATGAAGCACATAAAGAAATGAATGATACCGAAGGTGTTAGGATAGGATAATCAAGAGGTGAGCTAGACTCAGGTAATGACATTAGGTTATTCATGATCATTGCACAGCAAACCCGATGAAAGTCTTAAACTACACCCTAGGTATAACTGGTGTTCACACTGGCCTATGAATGAAATGTAATAAAGTACGTATGAATGAATGAAGCAGACTCTGTGTTTGCTAATGAAGACTCCCTAGTTGAAGTCCCATATGTTGAGCCCTCTTTTTGGAAAGTCTTATTGTTAAGTCCATGATTCCAAGGTCTCATGGCATATGAATGAATGATACGATAGAAGCTATGTGTTATGTGTTATGTGCTATGATATGTGCTATATGAAGATGATATGTGCTGTGTGCAATACGATATTTAATATGATGCATGTTACTCTCATGGCATGACCTTACTAACTCAATTTGGAAAGTTCACTAACTTTCCTAATCTCAAATTGGCAAGTCTACTGACTTGACTTCCAAAAATCATGTTGTTAGGAAAGAGCTATTCTTTCTCATGCATGTCCGTGGTGTGTGCTTGTATATACCCATACTTAGTACAAGTGTGTACTAACCCCTACAAACTTTACTATTTTAGGTACAGGCACAGGTGGACGATAGAGCTACATGATCGTCGTTGCAGATATCTGGACGTCAGCATTCATCCGGAGTTTGGTAGGTCCTCATGCTTTCGAGGATGCTACTGTTTTACATTCTAGAGTAGTTTTAGAGTTGTGCTAGTGGAGCATGTTCCATTAGCGTTTCTTTCCTGTTTTTATTCAGACTTTGTATTGATGCCATTTCGGCAATTATACACTTAATACTTATTGATTTATTTCTTTCAGTTACTTATCTTATAATGTTAGATGGTTGATGGTGAACAATTATGAAATGAACAGAATGTTTAATAAGTATGTTAAGGAAACAAAAAGTTTCAAATTTTTTCCTAAAATTAACCTAGATGAAGTATGAATGACGTAAGTAGGCTTGTCTGCGACCTCTGAGAGGTCAACGACGTCGGTCTCATCTGGGGTCTAGATTCCAGTCGTGACAATTTTAATCAAAGTGAAAAACTAGCAATTGCAAGAAGGTTTGGGTGTATCCCTATGCTATTTAAGGTCAACCTGGACAAACACGTAATAAGAGCATTAATTAAGTTTTTGGATCCAGACTGTGTTGTGTTTGCATTCAAAGACTTTGAACTAACACCTACATTGGAGGTGCAACGACCCACAAGTACACCCTAAAAGAAGGGAGCACTCTTGAGTCGTCACAAGGCGTACTTGACCCATCAGAGGTCTTGTACAAGCCTCTTAGCTATCATGCATTACATAAGATATGAAAAGTAGTGCGGAATTTAAACTTTTCACAACAACATTCACAACAACAACAACAACAACAACAACAACAACAACAATAACAATAATAATAATAATAATAATAATAATAATAATAATAATAATAATAATAATAATAATAATAATAATAATAATAATATTAATAATAATAATAATAATAATAAAATATCTTTTATAAAATACTAAGGAGTAAGTCTCATCATCACAAGCCAACTTAAAGACACATCTTAAATATCTTAAGGACACGACCCTTTACATTGAAAGAAATACATAATAAGTCTTATACAAGTCTTAATAGAAGAAACTAAAGAAACATAGACTATGTCCTCGAATATATGAGGACATACCGAGTCTTAAGAGAGTTAACTTCCCAAAATTTGCCTTCTAGACTTTCACTTGCCTCCAACCTATACGTATAGAGTATAGAAAAATACGGGATTAGTACAAATATTGTACTAAGTATGGCATTATGCAAAAATATGCAAAAGAGGATATTTTAGTAGAAATAAAACTTTCATGTCAATTAGGTAAAAACCTTCATGAATATAGTAGTAAAACAACATATAAATCATCATTTAACACATAAAGTAAAATTTCCATAATTTTAGCACAAAACTACACTTTACAGTGAACTCAAGAAATTTAAGAAACCTTACAATGAACACATTTGATATCAACTCACAGTGAACTCATTTCCCTTGAAGTTTCCCTATCCAAGGTTATCCTAAGACTCACTAAGGTAAAACATGAAGAAACCGCCCATACAATCCCTTTAATACACACCTAACTGATCCTCAAGATTACCGATCATAGGCTTACTTCACACGGATTACAGGTCAACATTCTATAAAAAAGACACCAGAGAAACATACTTGCATTTAAGGACTTCACATAAGTGGCCTTCTCCAAGACAACTCCCAAGTTACACAAAGTGCAATGTGAAGGTAGCATCTCATACTACTACTTTCACCAAGTGCTCCTTGAGGATTCCCTTAGATTAAGCACACCACATTCATCATTCATAAACATCATCATACAAGACATAACCTTAACATTCTTTCTTAACTTTAGACATTAAGTCACATAACTTCACTTACTTCACATAATGACCCATTCATACATTTCATATAAGGACACACCAAGACTCCCTCTAAATGCCTACTTGTGCAATGAGTAGATAGCATCTCATACTACTACCTACCCTAAGTAGTACACCCTTTGGAAGACTTAGTTCATTACATTCTTTTGTGGGGGCTAGCTTTAACCGACATAGAGCATGAGAACTAGACATGGAATCCCAGTATCAACCCCTACCGTATGAGGGATTCCCACTTGCCTAGGGTAGGGTCATTCTTGAGCCTTTACATGAATTCTCCAATAGCTACTCCTATGCGGGAGCATAGTTAAGGGATAAGGAGATTTCTTCTAAGTAACTCATTCTCTATTAACGAGGAGTACTCATCTCAAGAGGTACATTGGATACAATATCTCAACTCACGAAGTGTAACCACCCCTTCTTCAAATCCTCTCGGTGCTAAGCATAACTCCCCCACTGAATCTTAAACATTAATTACTATAGGTTAAGGGATAACTATTGGACACCACATCTCAACTCACGAAGGATATCCATCCTCCAACCTATCTTAGGAAGCTCTTGAGAAATAGTGAGGTTGCTACTAAACACTTCATGTCAACTCACGAAGAGTGTTCACCCCAAAACTCCCCTCTTCATTACAAGAGTCTTTTAGGAAGAGTAGGGAATGGTCTAGACACTTCATCTCTACTCACGAAGAGTGTCCACCCTACGATCCCCATTAACATTCATTAACTTCATTCATTCATTCAAAACATTGACTTCTAAACATGCTTACACCTTCATTCCTTATTTTACACACACTAGCATGCTTCATATATACACATATTTCATTTAACATAATCTCTACAAGACATACAATTCAAGCTTCATAAAGCATATCAACATGAACATCATCATTGTTTCTTCACTTCACATACTAAGCCTTCAAGGCCATACTCACAATAGACATATAAATACATATTCAAGTAAACACCGCCACCAAAGGTGGACAATACCACTCAAGATCATTTCAATGGAAACTAAATAAGATAGACCAACTTACACTTTATCCAAGCTTTCACCACCTTTCATCAATATTTCACCAAAATAACATAATGAAGCATATATAGGCAGTAGCTAACCCAAAATACAACATTATAAGAAACTCAACTCTAACATTATCTAGATAAAAGCAACGAGCCCACTTCATAAGCCAAAAGCTCATAACAAGCATAAGCATGGTTTAATTGGGGTTTTGATATTAAAATCATCAACTAACACTAAAAACAACATATTTCAATCCTTAAAAAGTTTTCATGCAAAGACCCATGCTTAGAGTTAAAGATAGAAAAAGATGGAGTTTGAAAACCCTTCTGAAATCTCTTTGAAGTGGCTCCTTGAATGAAAGAAGGTTCAAGGATGAACTACCATAACTCAATGAGAGGAAACCCATGAAATTTTAATGAAGAAAACTTCCAAAACCTTCACTTCTAGCCCTTCCTTGAGTTCTAGCTTCTATTGAGTTTGAGAGAGTTCTTTCTTGAGGGAGGGGTTTTGGATATTTTAAAATGAAGTTTCCTAGGTCTAGGAGTATAAACCCTTTTAAAATACCCTAAAGACCCTAAAATAATCATTCATGGTTCATAAAATACTTAATGTGAATTTATTAAAACACCTCAAGTCCAGTCGTGTCCTTGACAACTTTAGCAGTGACCATCAACGGACCCTTAGTTACGGGGCGTCGCTTGATCGGCGTCCCGTTCTGCTGGGACGTCGATTGGTTCAGAAGCTGGTCTCCTGGGGGTTAAGCTCCCACCATTAAGGGTGGAGCTACTCCCCCAAATTATAGGGAGTCATTAGGACTACGGTCCATAGGTAAAGAGTCGTAGACAACACAGTTTTTGGTAGATTTTGCCTAAACGTTGGGGTCCTCTTCTAGGGACCCTTGGGTCCTAGGTGGAGTCGTACCCAGACGTTAAACCTCTATACATGGTCATCTAAGTCTTAGGAACTTCCACCATCAGTTTGGACTCCAAACAAATCACCAATCATGCCAAGGCACACAAGAACTCACCTAAACAGATAGACGTCTAGTCGTCGAATATCTTGGACGTCCCTTGACTTTTGATTTCCAAACTCAACCAAACTTTACACACTGCTCACTAACAACATAAATAAACATTTAAGGACCTTTAAACCTCATCACACACATGATTGTCTCTAGTTTCACCTAGTTCGTTATGAGGGTCATTATAGGAGGTAATATGTTATTTCACCAGTTTGAAGTATCGACGAAGAGGTCAAATTATTCCACACAGTCAATTAGGGAAGAAATTTCTTCGCTACTTAGGACTGAAAAATGAAAAAAAACTTCGATGATTTGAACATAATTGGGTTTCTTTGTATTACTTATATGAAGGGTATGGACGTTTGGATAGTTACAAAGTGTTTAGGAAAGAATTCTCTTGCACTTGTGTTCATTGAAAAGCTAGACGTCCTATCGCATTTGTTGTGGCTTTACTAGGGACTTTAGTGTTTCCACGAGAACATGGTCATATCAGCACATGCATATGTTCTGTGGCTCGAGTACTTTTTGAAGGTGTTAATGGGAAAGAACTTACTTTGGTTACCTTGATTTTAGCAAAACTATTTCGATCTCTTGGGAAATATAAGAGAAGGGAATCAAACTTCTTTGAAGGTTGCAATCTTCTTCAACAAATGTAGGCAATGGAACATTTTCACCAACGTAAAAATATGGATGACATATGTTTTAGTAAGCAAATCATATTGACAGTTTTTACGACAAGGTGAGAAGGTTTGTGTCTCCGATTAGTACTGATGGCTAGTATGAATATCTAGCCTCCCGCACCAGTATTCAAATTCAGTTGAAATATCCATTACTCTCATGTTCCCCTGCCTATATAAGATGCATGAGTTTTTACTATATCAAGCTGATTGGGTTGAAACGTGTCCAGCCATATGCTCCGGTGCGCTGCTTCAACAGTTTGGTCAAAAACAAGTAATCCCTCTTCGAGTGAACATGAGGATTTATGAAATTCCCTTCGAACCAAACTTTGAAGTCCCTAAATCCAGAGAGATTCTTCATAAATGGAACAATATTCTCACGATCGATATAGGAAATGGGCCAGAAGGAGAAATTCCAGAATATCAAGTGTGGCTTCGAGAAGTCTTTCACTTCATAAATCATAAACATGTTGTAGCTGCATTTGTGCACCATGGGTGAAGAATTACAATTTGATAGAGGTGAAGAGAAAATAAATGGTCATACATTATGTGAAATGATTAAGTGGATATTTTGACTTGTGAATTTTAGAGCAGGCTCCAAAAAGAAAATGAGAGAGACATATCATCGATGTTCCCTTGATATGAAATTATATAAAACCTAGATTTATATCCTCCTGCATGGCCCGTAACTAATTTAGTAGGAAAATTGGTTTCACTAATTCAGCGTCCAAGACCAAAAGTGATGATGTGCTTAAACTTCTTGACCAAAGTACTGAAAGTGTATTAATTAGCTCTTTCTCTTTTTGTTCAACTCCTTTCTCTATATTAGTTGTCCTTTTTTACTTGGAAATTAAGGCCTATACACCAACCAACACTTTTATCCTAACCAATCAATATTGTGTTTCATCTATATATGTAGTCATCCAACTTTTTTTTTAGTAATAGAAAAGGGAAAATTGTGCGGTGTGTGTGGAGTAGAGCCGTCAAAATGGGCTTGGCCCGCGAGGCCGGCCCAACCCAACCCTTAAAATAAGTGGGGTTGGGCTTAATATTTTTGGCTCTTATAGGAAAGAGGATTTTTAGCACCCCCCCCCCCCCCCCATTTGGCCCGTTGGTCTCGCAGGCTCAACCCGCAAGCCTCAGAGGCCAGCCTATGGGCTATAATTTTTTAAAATATTTTATGTATATTTTTAGTAGTGTTTTATTTGAAAAGATTTTATCAAGAAATATTTTTTTAAAAAAATAAGCAAGTATTTTGCAATATCATCTTGTATGGTGAATTGTAGATGAAGAGGAACTTCTTAAGGAAACAATATCACATGTTGATTCAAATGTGATCGATGGTGGAAGCGGAAGCGGAGTCGTAAAACTTTAAATTATGGTTCATGTAATATTTAGAAATTTAGATTTTTTAAGTATTTGGGCTACCTTGTGTTGCTGAAAATCTTCTAAACCAGGTAGTTTTTTGTGGGAGAAATGATGGAATGATCAATATTTATCCGCTAAATTTTACGTTGGCTATTATGTATTTTTGTAAGTATTCATCAAAGTGTGTGATTTATAAATGTATTTTTGTAAGTATTCACCGAAGTGTGTTATTTATAAATGATTCTTTGTATGAATTGATGTCGTGCTCATAGACGTCAACGTTCGATACTCTTTATAAGAGAGTAATATTGTTCATTTTTTTGGTTGAAGGGTAAACCCGCCCCAACTCGTTTAACTCTCTAGCCCGTTAGGATTGGGTTGGACTGCTATTTTATAGGCCCTTTAATTAAAAGGGTCAGACCGGCCCCACCCATTTAACTCTCTAGCCCGTTAAGGTTGGGATGGGTTGGGCCAACCCATTTTGACATCTCTAGTATGGAGGGTTGTTAAGCTATCAAAACAAAGATATTTTACATGTGGTGGGGCTTAGCTTGACATATTGTGTATAGACCAACATCGCTAACACAAATTATGTAACTAACAAACATTGAACAGATTCATGATCTATTAATTTTCCATCTTTAAGAATATGGCCTATTAAATTAAAATTATTAATAACATATTAGTTGAACACAAATAATTTATAGTCTTTTCGTTTATCCTAATTTCTGATATTTCTATGTAATATCATAACTTTCACTATTATAATATAGGAAAAATCCTTTTAGCCAGAAAATTTTGGCCATAATGGCCATAATGACATATTCACATATAAACAAGTTTACTTTTTGATATTTTTACCCTTATTTTAATTTAAATTTATAATTATTTTTTAATACATAAAAAGTTTCCCAATACATGGAGAATAGACTTATTCCTGGATTCTCATAATTTTTTCATAAATACATGTTAATTTCAATTTCTTTTAAAAAGGCTACAAATTGATAGCCTTAATAATTTCTTTTCTTCCCTCTACTTTTCAATATATATTTTAAAGAACACAAATTTGCAATTTGCAATTAAGAAATAAAATTTAAAATTTAAATGGAAAGATAAACACTAATAATATTAAATTTAAAATAAGTTTATTTCACGCGCAATTCAAATTAAAAATTTATAAAATAACTTAACAAGTAAAATTATTAATCAAAAGTGTCATATATATTGCTCATTCATATAATACTACTACTACTAACACTAATAATAATAATAAATATATTTCTCAACATTTTGATTTATAGATAATATATTTTTTGTTAAAAGAAAGTGGCTCACATCTATTTCAATTGTTACATATATAACTTTTATATAGATAAATCTTTTTTAGCTGAAGGAAGTGAAAAAATTGATTCAAAATTATTTTTTGATAAAATAAAAATTATACAAGGTATGTTTGACCCTTCTCACAATATTTTGAGGTATGTTTGAAGAGCTAAGATCATTTTTCACTGACGAAAGTGAAAAACTTATTAATTTTTTTTAATAAAATAAAAATATAAAAGGTATATTTGACCCTTCTCGCAATATTTCGAGGTATATTTGATCCTCTTCATACATGAATTTTGTCTCAATTTTTGTCTTTTTTTTTATGTTCTTTAATTCCATGACTAATCTTAATTTACTATGTTGATGATCAAATTTAATTTTTCACTCATCTTTTTGCAAAATCTATTATAGATGCATCAAGTTTTTTTACAACAACAAAATAAAATTTGATATAACTGCAAAAAAAAATAATATTTTAGATTGTTTTTTTTTAAAAAAAATAATCATTTTTATTTCGTTCATTATTTCTTTTTATTTCTCATGTTTTCTACACTAAAGAATGAAAGCGAAAAATTAAATAGGACAACAAAATCAAATAATGAGAAACAAATATATTCATAGGGAGATAATTAAGACCCAAATTAATCATTGAACTAAAAAAACTCAAAAATAAAATTAAGTGAAAAAACTATCTGATTTTCCTCTATATGAATATTATTTGGTTAAATAACTATAATAAATAAATTAAAAATTCAAAACTTTAACTTTCGTTAGTCAAAAGAGGATAGATGAGTTATGTAATTTGCTCATGTAACAGTAAAAGTATATGTGACCCTTTTTTTTACGGAAGTGTATATTATCTCTATATCACAAAATTAAGGAGTAAATCAAATCTTTTTCTCCTAATAATAATACAAAATAATCTGCACAATATTATTATTATGAAGATCAAATAAACAATGTGGTATAGTAATGAAGCATAAAAAATATTCTGAACCTTATTTGATTATTCTATATATATATCAATGTTAGTATTATATTGAAAAGAGAGTTGTCATCCTTGATATCAAGACAATTATATAATAAGAAATGAATTTCATTCAAGACATCACTAAAAAAAATGCATTATCATTAATAATTATTTAAAATATCTAAGTCCCAAAATTATATTATTATTTTTCTAAAAGAAAACAAACACAATGTATAAACGGTTAATTAATTAGTGAAAAATAGTATTAATCATTATCATTCAATTGTAAATTTCAGAATCCATATTTATTTTACCAAAGTATATTGTATATTGTTGAGAATCACCGAGAGTAAAATGTTAATGTTAATTATACTCTTGTACCCGCACTATATTACGTCTGATAACTTATAGATCATTACTCATATTCGTTATTAATATGACATCTAGTATATAATTTTATTAATTATTATGTTTAAATAAATTTAGGCTATTTGTTTGAATATTTTAACATATAATCTAAAACTATATTAAAACGACAATTAAAACTCGAAGCACTTTAGAGACGGTAGATATCAAAATATTATAAAAATCATATGTTTCATCAGTGTCGATCCTATTTAACAACTATCATATCGAATAAGTGATAGTTTTGCACCTTTATATTATGCTGACTTGATAATATGTGAACTATTTCTTATTTGTTATTATTATTAATATGAGCTCTAACTAAGTAAGTTTATGAAGTTGCGTTAAAATATATAATTAAATAGTTTTGTAAGTATAGCTTGAAAATATTTGAATAAAGTCGTGCAAAACTCAAAATTTTTATATATGATAAAAATCAAAATATTATAGAAATCATTAAATTTATATTACTTATATGTGTCGACCCTAATCAATTTTGTAAGAATAACTTCACAAAAACATTTTTTTATAGTTCTAGTTTACTATTTAATAATTTATTTTAAATTAGTTATGATAAACTTAGTTGGAGGTGCAAGTGTATATTTCATATTGTACATAAAGTGTAAATGTTTAAATTTGAAATATAGAGAGTGTATTTGAAATTGAGTCATATTACAAAAAAATAGTTAATGTATTAATTATATATACATAGAGAATTTGACATAAAATCAAATAAATTATGTCTTAAAAAATATTTTACATTGATGAAGTTCCAATAGATACATAAAATAAATATTTTTATTGTTTCATTCATATGATGAAGTTAACCAATTTAAGTGCTTAAATATAATTATTTATTTTCACCATATTCCAGTTTTTTTATAAGAAGAGCAAAAAAAAAGAATAAGTCAAGAAGGAGAAGTGAAATGACCAAAAAAAATAATTGAAGAAGGAATGGATCCAGAAAATTCATCTTGTCAAAATAATAAATTCTCATACTATTTTGAATATATCAAAAAGTTAATTTTATGTTGGAGGAAAAAAGCTATAATAGTCCTTTTCACTATTCTGGTCAAATTCTTGCCACATTTTTCTGACCATTTAACACTTTCCTTTAATAAATATTTAAACTGAAATTGATATTTTAATTAGAACAAAATCTAATTCTTTTGTTAAAAGTTGAATTTGCCAAACACAAGATTGAATGTCCGTGAGGAGGAGAGAAGAAGTAAAGTAATTTTTCATAGTGCAAGAAATCAAAGTAGAAAGTAACGTAAGAAGTGGGGAATAATACTTTTATGATAAAGTACTGAAATTGATATAAATGGCTTCCTAGAGTTGATTACTCCAAAGCAACAATTAAAAATGTGCATAGTAAATTGGAAATGTTTTGGTCAAGGTCTATGCACCAACTATTACTAAATTTGAATTTATTTGCTTAATTTGTGCTATATACTTTATCAAAGTTATTGAATAGAGGAAGAAAGACAAAGAGTTATTGAAGTTTTTTGAACATTTAGTGCAACAATGGGCTACGTAAACTAATTGTATTTATTATGCTATTTCCCTTCCTCTGCCATCTTTCTCTCTCCTCATCCTTACCTCATTGTGACCTAAAGATCAAGCTCTCGCTATTCTACAATTCAAGCACATGTTTACAATATGTCATGATGCTTTTGATCATTGTTTCGACATAACAGGACAACCGATTCAGTCATGTCCGAAAATTCTTTCAAGGAACAAGAGCACAGGTTGTTGCTCTTGGGATGAAGTTTACTGTGATGAGATGACATGACATGACAAGTGATTGAGCTCAACCTTGTTAACTTATAATATTTTTTACAATGACAAAATACCTTGTGCCACAAGAAAATCAAGACTAGTGCAACTGTGTTAGATACACAAAATCTTACAAATTAATGCTTCAAGAATCAAATCAGCAGAAATCAATTAAGGAAAAGATTGATTCACTCAAATCAATCCAACCAGAGATAGATTCATTCAAATCAATCTGAACTCAAGGAATCAAATCAAATCTCGCAAGATAAATCTGTCATTGCTGGAACTCAATCAAAGAAGATTTATATTAAATCAAGCATGGGAATCAAAAAGGAAATTATCAGCACAAAGAGTTTCAAGAAGGAAAAGAATATTTGTTTAAAGCTGCAGAGAAGCAATGGAAAGGAAAGCCTCAATTTAAGGAACAAAATAAGGAAATGAATATATTGTTCAGTAGAGAAAGGAAGATCTAAAAGAAGCAGAACACTCGCACACTTGGTAGAGATCACAACCGAGTCATCAAGAAAGGGAAGAACCATGAATCAAGCCCCAAGTAAAGAAGTCTACCGATCATACAAGGAAAATATCAAACCAGCAAAGAAAAGCAGAGGAAGCTATCTATTACATTGATACAGATCAACTAAATCGCCTCAATCAAGGAATCCCTAAACTAATCCTTGATTGAAATAAATCCCTTGGGTTTTTCCTTACAAAGAGCACAAGCCATCATCTATATAAACTGACCCAGATTTGTAGTGTGAAGTATCACTTCACTTGAACTTATATTGTAATCATCTTTTATCTTTCATAAAACTTTTGTACTCCCTTGAGTGAACAATTGTAAAGAAAAGAGAAATAAATATCTGAGTGTAGGTTATACAGGTAGAGGTTGTGTCGAAGAAGAAGATCTGATTTACATATCAAACGGGCTCTCAATCGTATCATTCTGTAGCACTCAAGTTCTCAACAAGCTCTTAAGGAAACCCTTGTAACCCAAGGAAACTAGACTAGGCACCACATCGTTGATCCAAACCAGTATAAAAACACTCTGTGTTATTTACTTGCTGCAAGTTATTTTTACTGTTTATCTATTTTACTAACGTGCAGGTGAGTCGACTGACCAGAGTAGGAAGTCGACTGAAGGAAATTTTATCATTACTGTTTATCTGTTTACTAACGTGTAGGTGAGTCGATTGACCAAAGTAGGAAGTCGACTGAAGAGAATTTTAATTCACCCCCCCTCTTGACTTTCAATTGGAATCAGAGCAGGTCTCACCACTTCAGTGTTTAACCACACGTGAGCATAGATCCAATGGAACACTATCAAATTCCTGGCGCGTTACTTCAAGACGGACATTCCACACCGGCCACCATACTATAATGGACAACATTACTCTCACTGGAAAGACAGATTTAGAATCTTTTTCTCTTCAAATGATCATCAAGCATGGATAGTAATCAAGAAGGGCCCGAAGCCTATTCCAGGACTGACTGAAAAAGATGGCACTGAAAAGCCATTTGATCCCGAATCATTTGATATCACTAAGAAACAACAAGAGGTAATTCAAACTAATGCTAGAGCTATAATTTTGTTATATTGTGCAGTGAGTGAAGCAGAATATGATAAAATATCAACATGCGAAACTGCGAAAGAAATGTAGGACAAACTAGAAGTGACATATGAATGGACTAATAAAGTAAAGGAAGCTCGGATCAGTTCACTTGTAAATGAATATGAGTTGTTCAAAATGGACGAAGATGAAAATGTTGAATCCATGTTCTCGAGATACAGTAAAATTATTTGCGAACTCAAATCACTTGGAATAGTGTATTCAAATGCACTACAAGTTAGAAAACTCGTTAGAAGTCTCCCCATGGCTTGGGAAACTAAAGTTGCCATTCTTGAAGATGGAGATCTGTAGAAAATGACATACGATAAACTTCGAGGCAACTTAATTGCTATGAACAGAATCATATTAACAGGAACAACAAGAATAATAAAAAGAAGACCGTGACATTTACGGCTGAGACATCTGACATTGGAGAGGAAGTCTACGAATATCAAAGTGAAGGAATGACTTTCATAAATAAAGGAGTCAAACAAATGCTTAGACAAAGAAGACAGAGACCTCAACAGGAATTCAATAACAATGAATTCAAAAGAAATGATGATCACTACTACTATTATGGAAAACAAGGACATATCAAACAAAACTGCCCAAAACGAAAAAGGAGAAACAAATGAAGAAATGACGAAGCCTTGAGTCAAGGAGAAATATCTGAAGATGATCATGATGAAACCGCCAAAATATGTTTCATGGCACTAGGTAAAACAAGTGAGGTAAGATCTTTTGACTGTTCTAATTGTAATGACTTACAGGACTTCTTGGACATGGTTATTGATGAATTACAAAAAGTAATCGACGCATACAATAAGATTGATCAAGAAAAGAAAGAATGATAGATTCTTCTCGAAGCAAGTCAAATTGAAGTTGACTTGCTAGCATAAGAATTGGAAAAAGTAAAAGTGCAGCTGAACAATATCAGAAAATCTCCTAGTCATAGCTATGTCAGATCTAACAGAACTACTTTCAAAGGGAGAAGATCTTCTAATCAAAGTTCCAAAAGATCCAACAAATCTTTATCTAATTCCTCTTATCATACTGTTGAATCTGTTATTAATTTCTCTTGTTATACTTGTGATGACATTGGTCACAAATGTTTTAACTGTAGGAAATTTTCTTCTGGAAAATGGATTTGGAGACCAAAAGTTATTAATCCTAACCCTCAAGGACCCAAAAATACTTGGGTACCAAAAAGAAATTAATCTACTTGTTTTGCAGGAGCACACCAGAAAAACCTACAAGAAAGGAATGTGGGTAATAGACAGTGAATGCTCCACACACATGTGTGCAAAGAGAGAAAATTTCAAACTATTAAAAACATTGCTTTAGAAATTGTAATATTTGGAAATAATGCAAAATGAGAAGTAATTGAAGTTGGAACTATCACCCTTTTGTGATCTAGTGGAAGTATATCTTGTTGAAGGACTCAAGCACAATTTCCTCAACATTAGTCAACTATGTGACACTTGGTTTCAAGTTTCCCTCAATACAACAAGTTGCACAATCAAACATCAGAAAGAATTTCTTTCATCAGAGGAGATCAAAGTGATAAAATATATATATGTCTTAACTGTTGTTAATCTATCTAATCTTACTTGTCTTACTACAACTTATAATGGTCATTATTTGTGACGCCAAAATCTTGGACAAGCTTGAATGCTCTTGTGAAGTCCTCTAGATTAGAACAACATTTGAATATTTTTATGCTCAAACGGCTTCACTCAAAATTTCTCTTCACCTAGATCACTTCAAGGAAATGGAGAGGTGGAAAGAAATAATCATTCCTTACAAGATACAATAAGAACAATGTTGTTGGATCGAAATCTTCCTAATCATTGTTGGGCATAAACAATCGAATCTGTTGTCAAAGAGTCAGCTCTTGCAGAGGTGAAGTCGACTACCCCAGCTGACAAAATCACTATCACTGGGAATGGAAATGAAACACAAGTTATCTTGAAAATTTATTTTGGGATAATGAAATTCATATTACAAGAATCAGAAGCTCTAGTATCCCAAAGAATAAATGGATGAGTCATGGATACAAGCTATGAAAGAAGAACTTGACCAATTCGAGAAAAATCAACTGACAAATAAAGCAATTAGAAAATGGAATTTTCATCGGTCAAGGAAATGCGGTTGATGAAAAACTATATTGAGGATTGACTGGATCTTTACTATATCTCAATACAAGTCGATCAACCAACGTTTGCAAAGGGACCATGGTATCCTTTCTCAAATTTTGATTTATCTAAATTTTTAGATGCTGATTTTGCAGGTGAAAAAAAAATACAACAAAAGCACTAGTGAAACAGTTGGAAGTTGTGGTACTCAACTTCTTTTGTTCATGCATCAATTAATGGACCTCAACTTATCTGTTGAAGACGTTCCAATATTTTTTGATTGTACAATGCTATTAGTTTATCTAACTCTGCATCTGTCCAAGACATCTTTTTCATTCGTAATCTTGTTGAAAATGGTGATTTCTTGCTGATTTTGTTGGTTCTAAAAATTAATTAGACGATGGTTTTATAAACCCTTGTTTGAAGAAAGATTTCATTTCTTTCAAATATCGTGAAATTACCATGCTGATAATTAAATTCTTTAGTCTACTACTTGTCCAGTTGTTCTTGTCTATTTTGTTTTCCTTTTTGATTATTTCAAAGGGGGAGAATTCAGATAACTATACTGGAAGCATACAAAAAGATGGAAGCATACAAAAAGGGCGAGTCAGAAAATTGATAGACAAGGAAGTTAAACTAAATCGTATAGCTAAATTTTGTCATTATAAAAAAGGGGGAGATTGTTAACTTATAATGTTTTGTATAATGACAAACTACCTTGTGTCGTAGGAAAAGTGCAACTGTGTTAGATACACAAAATCTTACAGATTGATGCTTCAAGAATCAAATAAGCAGCAATCAATTAAGGAGAAGATTGATTCACTCAAATCAATCCAACCAAAGATAGATTCATTCAAATCAATCTGAATTCAAGGAATCAAATCAAATCTTGCAAGATAAATCAATCAAAGAAGATTTATATTAAATCAAGCATGGAAATCAAAAAGGAAATTATTAGCACAATCGGTTTCAAGAAGGAAAATAATATTTGTTTAAAGCTGCAGAGAAGCACTAGAAAGGAAAGCCTCAGTTTAAGGAACACAATAAGGAAAGGAATATATTGTTCAACACAGAAACAAAAATCTAAAAGAAGTAAAACACTCGCACACTTGGCACGCACACTTTGCAGAGATCACAACCGAGTCATCAAGAAAGGGAAGAACCATGAATCAAGCCCCAAGTAAAGAAGTTTTCCGATCATACAAGGAAAAGATCAAACTAGCAAAGAAAAGCAGAGGAAGCTATCTATTACATTGATACAGATCAACTAAATCATCTCAATCAAGGAATCCCTACACTAATCCTTGATTGAAATAAATCCCTTGCGTTTTCTTACAAAGAACACAAGTCATCATTTAAATAAACTGACCCAAATTTGTAGTGTGAAGTACGCACTTCACTTGAACTTATATTGTAATCTTCTTTCATCTTTCATAAAACTTTGTACACAATTGAGTGAATAATTGTAAAGAAAAGAGAAAGAAAGATCTGAGTGTAGGTTATACAGGTAGAGGTTGTATCGAAAAAGAAGACCTGATTTGTATATCACACGGGCTCACAATCGTAACATTCTGTAACACTCAAGTTCTCAACAAGCTCTTAAGGAAACTCTTGTAACCCAAGGGGACTGGACTAGGCACCACATCGGTGATCCGAACCAGTAAAAAAATACTCTGTGTTATTTAATTATTAAAAGTTTTTTTTACTTTTTACTTTTTACTAACGTGCAGGTGAGTCGACTGACCAGATTAGGAAGTCGACTGACCAGATTAGGAAGTCGACTGAAGGGAATTTTATCATTACTGTTTATCTATTTACTAATGTGCAGGTGAGTCAACTGACCAGAGTAGAGTAAGAAGTCGACTGAAGGAAATTTAATTCACCCCCTCTTGACTTTTAAATCTCACTTGCAGCCAACTTCATGGCAAGTTTCACTCCAACCGTAGTCTATTTCAACTCCAATCTCAAAAGGCTTGATTTATCTCGTAATAATTTCTCTGGATCACTCATTTCACCTAAATTTGGTGAGTTTTCTAGTTTGACGCATCTTGATTTGTCGTATTCAAGTTTTCACAGGCCTAATCCCAGTAGAAATATCTCACCTTTCTAAATTACAAGTTCTTAGTATCCAGAGTAGTCATTTATGATTCGGACCTCATAATTTTGAACTGCTTATTAAAAACTTGACTCGATTAAGAGAGCTCTACCTTATCTCTGTGAACATCTCTTCCACCATTCCTCTGAAATTCTCTTGTTATATAACAAATCTAGGACTTTCAGACATGCAGATATATGGGGTATTACCCAAAGGAGTTCTCCACCTCCAACTTGGAATCTCTTTATTTAATAGACAACCCCCAGCTCATTGTTAAGTTTCCCACAACCAAATGAAATAGCAGTGCATCACTCATGGAGTTAGTTCTCGATAGTGTAAATGTTATTGGTAAGATATGTGAATCATTTAGTCATCTAGATTCACAGCGTAGATTGACAATAGCTTCTTGTAATCTCTCAGGATTTATTCCTAAACCTCTATGGAATCACACCAACATAGATGATTTAGACCTTGCTTACAACCATCTTGAAGGACCAATTTCTGATTTATTTAGATTTGAAAAGCTCAGGCAGTTATCACTAGGAAATAACACGTTAATGGCAAACTTGAGTTCTTATCCTTGAACAGAATATGGACGCAACTTAAATGCTAGATTGTTCAGTCAATTCCTTCTAATGTAAGTGGTATGCAAAACCTATATTCACTCTACTTGTCATCAAACCACTTGAATGAGACTATACCTTAATTGGAAATTAAGGCATATACACCTGTTTTATCGAAAAATATTTGGTTTCGAGAATTTTCAACTTTTTTAGAGTCGCAACTTAATTTTTAAAGAAAAATCAAGAAAAACTCGTTTTCAAAGACTTAACAGATAAAATCAGTTGAAAATATTTAAAAAGGTTCGGGGATTCTTATTAACGTCTTAGGAAGGTTTTGAAAGCACCTAAGACGTTCCTCTAACCTACGGTTATCCAACAACTAATTATTTGGCTAAGGATTGCGATAAAAATACTCTTTAGAGTTTGTTTGAAAAACGAAAACCAAAAATCATTTAAGATTGTTTTTGAAAGTGAAGATTTATCTAAGTGAATTATTTTCAAAATTATTGGTTTTAAATTGGTAAAACCTTTAAGGCATTTTGCGGGAATTCGTATTTTATAACTTTAAAATTAACGACAAATAAAGCAGATAAATAATTAAAAGCATATAAAGAGATAGGGAGAGAGATTTGGGTCCAAATCCGGGTTCTGTTCGCCTTGATCGGTTTTTGGACCCACCTGTTTTAGGTTTTGGACCCATTTGATTTTTGGGGTCTTCGATCCACTTCAAGTTAGGTCTTAGACCAATTGTACCTGCCCTAAAATTCTAGCAAAAATAACAAATGATACAACAAGGGCTTAAGCCCAAAACAACCAAAATACGAAATTTCTGAAAAAAATAAATTTAGGCCTTTGAGGCCTAATCTCTTCCTCTTCTTCCACTTCAATTCTTTAAACTCCGAGACCTATATGTCATGCTTTACTGACCGACTCGATAAGAGAAATTCGAGCCTCCATGGCTCCCTAGGGAATACAAGGAAATATATGGAGTCCAATTGGACTCGAGCGAGTTTACATGCAAAGAAAAGAAGCAAGCATGAAGTCAGTATTTTCAAGAAGCAAAATTTGGATAAAACAGAGCTACTTATTTATGAGATATAGATAGCACATACCAAACCAAATTGTGCTTATGAGGAGTCTATTAGATGCTCTTTCCCGAAACCCAAAAATGCGCAAGGTCAACACTTCCATGTAATTGATTATTAAACAACAAAACTAATTTTGAAGGCGGGGCCACACTTATTAAAGGAAAAAAGCATGAACACCTTTTGTGGCTACAAAGACTAAGGTATGATATGCAAATATAATAATTAAACAAAGTGAAATGAAGACATGTGACAAGCATTTAATGCGCAGTGATAGGCATAGCTGAGATGGCCGATTGACAACACAGAATGGATGGACATAGATGTATGGCCTAATCTTCCTTATTATATAACATTAGGAGACCTTTCTTTGGGCAGCGGACGGAGACGACGAGCTTGAAAGGATACCTCCACCACCAAAACGTCGGATGTCAATAGCCAACGAGAAACTCTTCTCTACTTTTTCGTATGTATCTTATATGTATTTATGACTATTTATCTATACTATACTCGTTTTCTTTCTTCAAAGTTTCTGACTCAAAATCTCCAGCCAATTTCTCACTCAAATTTCTCAAAGAACTATCAAAGATGAGAGAAAAGTTTTTTTTTTAGCCCCTTTCCAAAAAAATCCCCCTCTTGATCTGAACAGAAAGAGAATATATATAGGGTGAGAATTAGGGTTTTTTGGGCGGGGAGGAGGGATGAAAACAAACTGGATAAGAACAAAGCCCATTTTGAATTTTTTGATTCAAATTCCTCTCCAAAAACAGAGGAATCGCAGGTGCTTGTACGAAAATTCTTCAATTGCTCAACAATTTCCAACGTCTCATTAACGAGAGCCGTTCGATTTTCATCCAAGGACGATCGATTGCGGAGATTGTTCCACCTGGCCTGCGGAGGACATATCTCCCTGCTGGAAACGTACAAACACACAGAGATTCGCCCAAAAACAGAGTCAGAAGGCTGAACGAAGAGAGAGGGATACAAAAAAGCTTTTAGACGTTGTGCACTCGCCATTGCGAATCTTGCTGTTCACGCGCCTGCAGAGGATGAAGACGCGAGGGAGAAGACAAGTTGAGGGCGGGTTACACACGTCTGGCAGTTCCGTTAGCATGTTCTTTGGGAGAAACGTATAATTTGGATTCCCTTGTTGAAGGAAATGACCGGCCGGGTCGAAAAAAAATATAGAAAAGACGGGCTGCTGGACAAGAAAAAAAAGGGCTGGAAAAGCGGGCTCTCTTCCGATGGGCTGGGGCTTGGTAGATGGGCCTGGATCGCCGGAAGTTTGGAGAGGAGTTGGGCCTGGGAGGGAGTGTTGCTGAATAATGGGAAATGGATTAAACAAAGAAAGGGGATTTAAAGGATAATTAATTTAGCTAGATGAGTAAATTCGCAAAATCGGCTAAAATCTAATTAAGAAAAATTAATTAAAACTAATCAACGAGCTTTTAAATTTAAACGAGATAAAATAATTGACTCAGTTATAAACTTAATATAGACATAATTTATTTGCTAAAGCCGTTAAGTAAGAACTAAGACCTTTAATAGAATTGGTAAGTAAAAACTAAAATCCTTTTAAATAATTTTCCTACATTTATAAAATAAACTATTTATATATATTATATGGGAAAAATTATATATATACGTACACATAAAAATGACTAAAGCAATTTTTCAAATGACTTTAAACAGTTTTAAATTTATAACATCGATTATTTAAAATCATTGAGAAATCAAGAAGCTCGAGAATCAATTACCGTCGAGGAGGGTCAAAATTGGGTGTCAACAACTGTCCCTCATTTTACTTGGGATTGATGCAAGAAATCTGAGGAAAATGAAATTGACCAAGCCAATTTTGACCGACTTCATCTCATCTTTTGGAGAAAGAAATTTGGTAAGGACTCAGGAATTATGGCCGAACCCAGAAAATGGGTTTCCTACATATCTCAGGCTATATGAGAATTCAGGCCACTTGTAGTTGGGTACGCTTGATTTAACACTCGATTTTGAAAGCAATCAAAAGTCAACTCGATACCAGATTATGAAAGTACCAAAATGCTTAGGAATAAGACTTACGGGCGAGTGTTGGAATACAGCCCAGTTTTCAACATTGAGCTCTCCTACAAAAATCCTTAAACCTTAGGAATCAGGCTGTTTGTAGTTCGACTCAATCGGCTGAAAAGGAAACCTATTATGCTAGATAACCTTTGGTTCTGGATAAGTGACAAATAAATCGAGTATGAAAAAGAGGCTTGTAACCTCTTAGACATGAATGTGGCGCGCTTCACACCCATAATTAAGAACTTACACGGACATAATTTCCAAGGCTCTTGGCGCATTGTCACTCAGATTGGAAACTTGCCTCCGGCAGAACCTAAATTCCGGATGCGAAACCAAAACTAACGAAACTCAAAGAAAAACCCACATGCCTTCTGATAGGGGTGTGATTTGATTGTGGTGGAAGTCGCTCCTCTGCTCGTGTCCTAAGAATTTGACATTCCTCTTCGGACTATGTCCCAGTTCGCTGCTAAGAAAAATTTCCACGTTGTGTTGCATCCTTTTTGATGTCGTCCGCACCTCTGATTTATTTTTTTTGGAGAATTCATCCTTTCGGATGCTCTCGACAAAGACTGAGATAAAACTCGTCAGCTTAAAAATGCAATTCAAATGGGAGATAGTGTCTTTTACCGTGTTGACACTTAATTGTTCTTCTTCTTCATTTGACGTCAACCCGATCGGTTTGACGTAAAGCAAATAAATCTTATATCTTCTCTTTGCAATGTAATCTCCAATGTACTCTTCACTTGATGTCAAAATAAATAAATGCTGATGCAATGCTGATATTTCTTTTGATGTCAATGTACTCTTCATGCTGATGTCAACATAAATGAAAGATGATGCAGTGTTGATGCTTCTCTTGATATCGATGTACTCTTCATGTTGTTTACTCTTATCATGAATAAAAGAGTGCAGTTGATGCCAATAAGTGAATATTCTTCTTGAAATGCACGAATTCTACTCTGGTAGTGCATGATTACTTGCGGGGTATGAAAAACTTCCCGCGATGTGTAAATTTTGCGAGGGATGGGATCTTCTCGCGAAGCATAAATTCCGCAAGGTATGAAATCTTCTTGCGATATATAAACTTTTGCGAGGGAAGAAATCTTCTCGCGATGTATAAATTCAGCAAGGTATGAAATCTTCTTGCGATGTATAAACTTTTGCGAGGGATGGAATCTTCTCGCGATGCATAAATTCTTGCGAGGGATGAAATCTTCTCGCGATGCATAAATTCCGCAAGGTATGAAACCTTCTTGAGATGTATACACCTTTTGCGAGGGATGAAATCTTCTCGCGATGCATAAATTCCGCAAGGTATGAAATCTTCTTGTGATGTATAAATTTCTGCGAGGGATGGAGTCTTCTCGCGATGCATAAATTCCGCAAGGTATGAAATCTTCTTGCGATGTATAAACTTTTTGCGAGGGATGAAATCTTCTCGCGATGCATAAATTTTGCGAGGGATGGAATCTTCTCACGATGCATAAATTCAGCAAGGTATGAAATCTTCTTGCGATATATGAATTTCTGCGATGCATGAATATTGACTCGCGATGCATGATCTTCCGCGATGCATGAATATTGAATTGCGATGCATGATCTTCCGTGATGCATGAATATTGACTCGCAATGCATGATCTTCCGCGATGCATGAATATTGACTCGCGATGCATGGATATTAACTCTTGATGTCATCCTTGGTACCAAATGAAGATAGTGCTTAAATCAAGCACCATAGCGATCTTCTGGGTGCCTTCTGGATAATCATATTGTCTCAATTGACGGTAAAATGACTTCCAGATTGTATATCGTCCCTCCGGGTAATGTATAATATCATATCTGACATTATGATGCAAATGACGACCTTTACGAAAACCATAAACTCTTCCTCGCTTGATTCACCTTCGAATCTAGCTGGACGTTCTTCATAGACTTCATGTTGTTGGAAATTGACTGAAATAAACAAATCATATTCCCAAGTCTCTGGTATAAGCAATAAAATATTTCTTGCGTCTACAGGAACACCGTTAATTTGGGAGAGATTTCTCCTCCCTCGACTCCTCCATATTCATCGATCGGAATAAATTAGCTGATATCAAAGCAAGGCTATAGACCTACATCCATAGAAAAATTGTTAGTTTTAAAATGGACTGATCTGTGTCGATTTCTTCAGTTGTCTGCTCATCGTCCTGCTATCTTCGATTTATCTTCCTGATCTCCCAACTCTTGATAGATAAGACAAATATTTCATGCCAAAACAAACGAATCGTAAAAGGAAAGTTTTTAGAAAAATAAATTTTCGAGAAGTAAAATTTTGAAAAGGGTCACTGCCAAATGTCATGTCATGTCACGCTTAGCAAACTTCTTTGAGTTTGGGTGATCGGAGGTTTATTCGCTGGGGAGTATTCAAAATCACTCCAGACTGTCGACATGTTTGAAATTTTGAGGCCATCCTCAAAATTTCTGTCCCAGTTAACTGTATCGGCTTATCTTTCAACTGTCGCTGAGCGAATCGTAGAATTTTTGAGATCCTCCCAAAAATTCTGTCCCAGTTGCAAATCTTGAAATATTTTCGGTCTTAACTTATTGAGGAAAAATCATCTTCTTGAGAATTTTTGAGTCCCTCTCAAAAATTCTGTCCCAGTTTCTATTGCAAAGAAGAATAGAAATCTTACGAGAAATATGACCGAACCCTCGTGGCGCCTACGTATCCCGTTGAGGCAGGAATCAGGTCAAACTTAGTTCCCCCTCAAGGATTAACAAAATAAAAAGCTTACAAATAAACTGACCGAGGCCGACACAGGCCGCCTACGTATCTCATTCTTAAGAATTCAGGTCGAACGTAGTCAAATATAAAGAAATAATTAAAGGGATAAACGGGATGACCGAGGCCGACATAGGCCGCCTACGTATTTCGGTCAGACGTAGTTCATTACAAGAGGAATAAAATTTAAACAAAGCAAATACAAGCAAAATAGAACAAATACCAGTAAATGACAGAAATACAAACTGAAACTTCACACGTAGTATCTCTTGACAGTATCTGAGTTGATTGGTTTCGGCCATGCGGTGCCATCCATCTCTGACAGGACCAAAGCACCTCCAGATAATACTTTACGAACCATGTAGGGTCCTTGCCAATTTGGTGCGAATTTTCCTTTGTACTCATCTTGATGAAGAAAAATGCGCTTAAGGACCAATTGACCGATGTCGAAAACTCTGGCTCTGACTCTCTTGTGGAAAGCACGAATCATTCTCTGTCGATATAGTTGACCGTGACAAACGGCAACCATTCTCTTCTCGTCAATCAAAGTTAACTGGTCGATTCTCTTGCTAACCCATTCAGCGTTACTCAACTCATCTTCTTGGATGATTCTCAAAGACGGTATTTCAACTTCAGCAGGTATGACTGCTTCTGTTCCATATACTAGCAAGTATGGAGTAGCTCCAGTCGACGTTCTGACAGTCGTTCGATAATCCAATAAAGCATATGGCAACATCTCGTGCCAACCTCGGTGATTGTCAATCATTTTTAGAATCTTCTTGATATTCTTATTGGCGGCCTCTACAGCTCCATTCATTTGAGGACGATAAGCGGTTGAGTTTCGGTGATTAATCTTAAACTGCTCATATATATCTCTCATCAAGTGACTGTTGAGATTTGCACCGTTGTTAGTAATAACGGATTCGGGTACTCCAAACCTGCATATCAAATTGTTAAGAACAAAATCAGCTACAACTTTCTTGGTTACCGACTTGTAAGAAGCTGCTTCCACCCACTTGGTGAAGTAATTGATGGCAACCAAAATAAATCTGTGTCCATTAGAAGCGGCTGGCTCTATCGGACCGATGACATCCATGCCCCAAGCTACAAACGGCCAAGGTGAACTCATAGCATTAAGTTCGTGAGGCGGCACTCGGATTAAATCACCGTGCACTTGACATTTATGACACTTCTGCACAAACTTGCAACAATCATTCTCCACAGTCATCCAGAAATAACCGGCTCGAAGGATCTTCCTTGCCAAAGTGAGCCCATTCATGTGCGTGCCACAAACTCTAGCGTGTATCTGTTCAATAAGTTTTGCAGCTTCAACGGCATCAACACATCTGAGAAGATCCAAGGAGTTCTCCTATAAAGGATTTCTCCACATAGAAAGAAATTCAGAGCCATACGGCGTATCGACTTCTTTTGGTTGGATGTTGCATCTTCAGGATAACTTTTGGACTCTAAATACTTCTTTATATCGAAATACAATGACAAACCGTCTGGTTCTGCTTCAACATGTGAACAATGGACTGGATTTTCTTTCAGCTGTATATCCAGGGGATTAATATAATCAGTATCTGGGTGTTTGATCATTGATGCAATGGTGGCAAGAGCATCGGCCAACTCGTTCTGTATTCTGGGAGTATGTCTAAACTTGATCTTACGGAATCTTTTGCACAACTTCTGTACATATTGTACATAAGGTATGATCTTCGGGTTCTTCACGGCCCACTCTTCTTGAACCTGATGAATCAACAAATCTGAGTCTCCAATAACCAACAACTCATGGACACTTATGTCGATGGCCATTTTCAAACCAAGAATACAAGCTTCATATTCGGCCATGTTGTTCGTGCAATTAAATCGGAGCTTAGCTGCCATGGGATAGTGCTGACCAGATTCTGACACTAAGACCGCTCTGATACCTTTAGCTTGGTGATTTGCCGCTCCATCAAAGAATAATCTCCAACCGGGATATGCTTCAGAAATATCTTCACCCACAAATGACACTTCTTCATCGTGAAAATAAGTCTTAAGCGGCTCATACCCTTCATCAACAGGATTTTCTGCAAGATGATCAGCCAAGGCCTGTGCCTTTATTGTCTTCTGAGTCACATAAACAATATCAAATTCACTCAACAACATTTGCCATTTAGCTAACTTTCCTGTTGGCATCGCCTTCTGGAAAATATACTTCAACGGGTCCATTCTGGAAATGAGATATAGTGTAGGAAGACAAATAATGCCTCAACTTCTAAGCAAGCCAAGTCAAAGCACAACATGTTCTCTCCAACAGAGTGTAACGAGACTCATATGGAGTAAACTTCTTGCTTATGTAATAGATAGCTCTTTCCTTCTTTCCTATCTCGTCGTGTTGACCGAGTACGCATCCGAATGCACTATCTGAGACGGACAAATACAACAATAATGGACTCCCTTCTCGCGGAGGAACCAATACCGGTGGATTTGACAAATAGTTCTTGATAGCATCAAAAGTAATCTGACACTCTTCAGTCCACTTTGTCAGAGCATCTTTTTTCAACAGCTTGAAGATAGGCTCACACACCACAGTTGATTGAGCTATGAATCGACTGATGTAATTCAACCTTCCTAAGAAACTCATCACCTCTTTTCTCGTATTTGGCGGAGGTAACTCTTGAATTGCTTTAATCTTAGAAGGATCGAGCTCAATACCCCTTCTGCTGACTATAAACCCCAACAACTTGCCGGCTGGAACTCTAAAAGCACACTTAGCGGGATTTAACTTTAAATTGTAGCGACGCAAACGATCAAAGAATTTCCTCAGATGCATCAAGTGGTCCGAACTCTCGCGGGACTTGATTATGACGTCATCCACATATACCTCAATCTCCTTATGAATCATGTCATGAAATATGATCGTCATAGCCCTCATATAGGTAGCACCAGCATTCTTGAGGCCAAATGGCATCACCCTGTGATGATATATACCCCAAGGTGTAAAAAAAGCTGTCTTTTCTGCATCTTCCTCATCCATCAGAATCTAACGATAACCTGCGTAACAATCCACAAATGACTGCGTTTTATGCTTAGCACAGTTATCGATCAAAATGTGAATATTTGGCAACGGAAAATTATCCTTAGGGCTAGCTTTGTTAAGATCTCTGTAGTCGACACAGATTCTGATTTTCCCATCTTTTTTGGCTACCGGAACAACATTTGCCAACCAAGTCGGGTATTGTGTCACTTCCACCAATTGAGACTCTATCTGCTTGGTAATTTCTTCTTTAATCTTTAAACTCAACTCAGGCTTGAATTTCCTAGTTTTTTGCTTCACTGGACTGAACCCTGGATTAATCGGCAATTTGTGAGACACAACATCGGTACTCAGCCCTAGCATGTTGCTGACTTCCCAGACAAACACATCAACGTACTCAGTGAGTAAGTGTATTAGATCCTTCTTCTGAGTTTCATTCAAGTGAACGCTGATTTTGACCTCTTTAACGCATTCTTGGTCTCCCAGATTTACAGTCTCAGTTTCCTCTAAATTCGGCTTGTGCTGATTTTCAAACTGCAGAAACTCTTCAGCAACATACTCTGGTACCTCATTTTCCTCTTCGTATTCATCAACCTCGTCATCACCTGCCTCACTTTGTTCGTTCAGCTCATGACATGACACGACATTGGCAGGTTTAAAACTTATATTACAGAAACCATAAATAGACAAAGTTAGACAAATAAAAATATAGCAAATAAGTAAATAAACCAAATTTAAGTAAAAGAGGCTTTCATTCAAAATGGGAAATAATGCAAACTTTGGCTACGGCAAAGGGACATGCCTTTTTTCAAACATCACGGGGAATTTAAAAATGCTCGCAATTAAGAAAAATGCAAAATAGTGGGTCTCGGGCCTCTTCCGGGCTACCACCAATTTAAATATGCATGAAATGATGCTCTTCTACCAAGGAGTTTGGGGAATCAGGATCGGCGTGGAGGTCCAATTCTGTAGCATCTCCCCAGGCTCAGCATCACGGATACCAGCTAGCTCGACCTCTTCTTCAATAACAGCATTGATATCCTCGAAAAGGCCGCAGATTCCTTCCCCCACGTCGTCACGCTCGGCATACTCTTGGATCGGGAATAATTGATATAAATGAGGGATCGGCTTAGCCAAAGCTTGATCATTCTTCTTCTTCGCCTTCATATCATCATCTGTGGGGATGTACCCCAAACCATATCTAGCTCTTTTGACAGGGACTGGAATAGGCTCAATAATTCCTTGGAAATTTCTTCCCAATCCGAAACCTGGTTCAAAACCATTCTGCAGCATCACAGTGGCTATCATCTTGTACACGTCGGGCATAGGAGGATGTGGGGCCAAGTCCTCACCGGTGGCATTTACCAGCTCCACTGTATAAAAATCGATACCACGAGATACTTTATCGATAATTGGCGCCTGTCTGCCGGAGTGACTACCTTCGCCATGAATGACTAGCTCTTCGTTCTTCCAAACGAGTTTCATCATCTGATGCAGAGTAGAAGGCACAGCTCCATCCATATGAATAAAAGGCCTTCCCAGAAGAAGGTTATAGCTGGTGTCGATGTCCAAGACTTGAAACTGAGTGCTAAACTTGGCCAGACCCATTTGGATAACCAGATTCACCACTCCCAAAGTGTCTCTTTGGACCCCATCAAAGGCTCTCACGTTGACTTGGTTTTGCTCCAACTTTCCCAAGTCAAAACGTAACTGATTCAATGTCGACAATGGACAAATATTCAAACCAGACCCATTATCTACCAAGACGCAATTTATGACCTTTCTACGACAGACTACAGTGATGTGCAATGCCTTGTTGTGCGACTTCCCTTCAAAAGGCAACTCATCATCGCAAAAGCTAATCCGGTGCCCTCGGATGACTTGGTTGATCATAGCGGCCACATTATTGCTACTTGTACCCACGGGCACGTACGTATCATCAAGAGCCTTCATCAATGCCTGCCTGTGCAACTGTGAGCTCATCAACAAGGCCCATACAGAAATCTGGGCTGGAGTCTTTTCCAAATGCTTAATAATAGAATAATCTTTCGGCTGCATTCTTCTCCAAAACTCCTCTGCTTCGCCTTCGCTTATCGGCCTTTTAGCCTGATCCTTATTTTGACCTCCGAGAGCAAGCTCCTCAGGAGTATAACATCTTCGAGATTGGGTCATACCTTGTGCAGCAGCAGTTTCAATCACGAAATTTGGCTTGATCAGAATCTTTGATTGCACCAAGGCAACAACCTTTGCGGGTGTCAAAATAACGAACTTTTTCTTCTCTTTGACGCTCAAGGAAGCTACAGCCTTTTCCAACTCGTCGTGAACGATTGGAGTAATCACCTTTGTCACATGCCAGTCGTCATCAATCTCTATCATATTAATGTTGCCGCCTCCATGATTCGGCAAAGGGTTGGTGTTGACGTTAGGTGCAGCTAGTTGGAGAGAGACCACATCTTGGTCAATTAAATCCTGAATCTTGTGCTTGAGGTTGATACAATCCTCGGTATCATGCCCAACACTGTTGGAATGATAAGCACATCTCTGGTCAGGTCTGTAGAATTTTGAATTGACATCCACGGGTTTGGGCCCCGTAGGGTGGATATATCCAGCCGCAGCCAGTCGCTCGTACAACTTTATTCGACTTTCCGCGAGCGTGGTGAAATTCCTTGCAGGTTTCTTCTCAAACCGAGGTCGAGGGGGATCATAACTTTCTTGTGGGAGAGGCATCTATTGATAACCTCGGTTGTTCGGACGTGGAGCTTGATTTCTGGGATATGGATTTGTTTAGTAGTTTGGCAATGGAGCTTGGTAATTTGGAGGGGAATTCTGGTATAGTGGAGCTTGAACTTGATAAACAGGAAGGGGTGATCTGTAGCTCGACTGCACGTTAGCACGCTGGGAGCGACACAAAGATAATGAGGCGATGGAGTTTGGTAGAGTGGAGGGTGATTTGGGTAAACAGGAGATGGATTTTGGTAATTTGGGGGTGGACTTTGGTATAGTGGAGCTTGGACATTCGGATTAATGGGGGTAGTATTTTGATAAAATGGAGGATTATTGGGATGACTAGCTTGCGTGTAGCGAGCTTGGGAGGAATTTTGGGAAGGCCGAGAACGACCTCGGGAATATGACGAGCTTCTAGTGGTTTTCTTTCCCTCATATGAAACAGCGGCAATTTCTTCTCTCTTCTTCTTTAACAACCCTGAAGATCCGGGTGATGCGGCCACATGGTCTATCTTCCCTGTTTTGAAACCGTCTTCAATGGTTTCACCGATCTTCACTATTTCAGCAAACTTTGCTCCGACGAGCAACATAATTATGTCATAATATTCGGGTTCTGGCACCCGCACGAACACTTCAATGATTTCTTTTTCAGACATGGGTGACCTCACCCTCGCCGCTTCTTTTCTCCACCTGTAAGCGAATTCTCTGTAGCTTTCGGTTGATTTTTGCTTCATTTTCTCCAAAGAGTAACGATCAGGAAGGATTTCTACATTATAAGTGAATCGCTCAATAATTTCCTTTGCCAGAGCATTCCATCTGGGCCATTGTCGGGTTTCGTGAGAGGTGAACCACTCAAGAGCTTCTCCGCACAGGCTTCGGCTGAAAAGCCGCATCAATAAAGCTTCTTCCCTTCCAACTCCCATGAGCTGGTCACAGTAGGCTCTCAGATGTGCCATAGGGTTGCCTACTCCTCCGAAGGTGTCAAACTTTGGGATCTTGAACCCTTCTGGAAGGTCCAGACTCGGGTGAATGCACAAATCTTCATAGTTAAGTCTGACGGTGTCAGGGGCACGTTGCAGCTCTTTCATAGCCTTCTTGATCTCCTCTTTTATGTCTACTTTTGCTTCTTCCTTCGCCCTCCACTCTCTTTCCTGTTCCTCATAGTGGTCCAAATCAGAACCGTGCACGTCGTGCTCAGCATGGACAGGGATTTGGAAAGTGGTTCTTTTGGGTAAGGGTGGAGCTATGGAAGGACTCTGGCGTTTTGAGTGATTTTGTAATTCTGGGGGTAAGTCTGAGGATTGGTGTTCTGATTCAAGTGGCGGTGGGATGTTTGGGGGTTAAAAGCGTTCTGATTTGGATTTTGACTTTGGTTTTGTGGTGGTGGAGTGGATTGAGGTTGGGTATTTTGAAGATGAGAGGGCATTTGGGGGTGGTTATTCTGAGGAGGTGGTGGAGTTTGATAAGAGGCTGAAGCATACTGCGGATTTTGGGTAGTTGGGTCTATAGCAGGGGGATTCTGAGCGAGCGGCACGCCTTGAGCTGGATCCACATTTGAGGAAGGAAAGTAGATAGGAGGACTTCCCTCTGTAGCATTAACAGCAAAACCCGGCGGAGGCAGATCCTGTCTCCTTTGCATTTCCATTCTCATTTCTGCAATTTGCTGCATCAACTGCAGAATCAACTCGTTTTGGTCCGCTTTGGTGGGTTGAGCCACCACAACATCAGTAAGACCTACTTCCTCGCTATTATCTCCCATAATCGTCTTTCCTTTGTCAGAATTTGTCCCTTGGAAGGAATTTGCGGGACCTTTTGATCTGGTGAAGTAAGGATGATCTGCCAGCTTAATCAACACAGATCAGTTCAAAATACCTGAGGAGGAAAACAACTCAAAATTTGTCAGTTTGGATTCAGAATAAAAAACGCATAATATCACACATAGAGTAGATAAACACACAAGTTGCTATATTTGAGGAATATCTTCAACCCACGAGTAAGGACAAAAACAGATTTTTTAACAAGCAGGAGTTTGCTTTTTTTTTAATTTGACACTGTCTCAGAAAGGCTAAATAACGTTGAGCTATGGTCTTCTGCAACTAATCTTCGACGTTCGTTGATCTTATCTTCACATTTCCTTGTAACATGAAGGGGGGGGGGGGAGAATGAAAATTTTCAAAGATAGGGGCTGGGCCTTGAAAGGCTGCCTACGTATCTCACAAGGAGAAGTCAGGCCCAACGTAGTTCGAGTAGTAAATAAAACATTGATTTTTCATTCATTCCTTTAGGATGGTTACAACGGAAATTGAAAGACGACAAAGCTTTAAGGATAAAATAACGACTATATCTCGGTCATTTTCTTCTCGTATACTACATCAGTCGCGAGGAACAAACTCGACTCGAATCTTTCACAGGTTGACGAGGGATTCGAGGTCGTAGCGAAATCCAAGACATCTTGAAAGGCTATGATCTATGGCATCATGATAAGCGCAAGGTTTGAAGACTTCCCCCCCCCCCAATGGGATCGAGACCTCTGTCATCATCGCGAAGGGAGGCTAAGACCCCATTCTTAATGTAACAACCCTAAAAATGAATAAGATAAATACTTAAGGTGTCAAGAATGCTTGCGATTAGACCGAGGTTCCCACTATTTTATACGCGTAGAACCAGACTTCAGAACCCTTACTACGACCAAGCCAACTAACTTGGGAAGTTAGTTGAGCTTGGAAAGGTTGGAACCAACCAAGTAAGGCTCTCGAAAACAAAGATTTAAACGAAAGAGTCTTTACCGGACTTAAAAGAAGAAATTTTAAGTTTTGAGGGTCCAGAGGTAAAATGGTCTTTTCCAGGCCAAGGGTAATATTGTAATTACCCTGAGGAATTAATTAATTAATTAATTAATTTAATTAAAAAGAGCAATTCAGGTTGGGGCGACCCGAAGTGACCCATTTTCGCAAATGGGGTGTCACTCGGGTTCGAGCCCCACTTGAAGCGATGAATTGATGATTTAATCATCAATTAAAATCTAATTCATTAAGGGCAAAATGGTCCTTTCACGTATTAGTTGAAATAAATCAGATTTTTGGTTGTTAAGGAGAGTCCTACATTGACTAAAGTCATCCTCTAATCCTAAACAACTACACACACGTTTCACTCTCTCACGTTCATCACTCTTCACGCTCAAAGAAACTCTCTCTCACGTTTTGGTCTCTGCCAAATATCATTGAGGAACTGAAAATATAACAAAAGTTCTTCACACTTGAAGAATACACGAAAATTTTTAAGAAAAGCAAAGTAATCAAAAACGTCAAGGCAAAGAGAGGTTGTTCGTCGAGTGGTGTGTACATTGAGGAGGTTTGGGGCTGATTTTGGAGAAGGTTTTGGGCAGCAAATTCACGTTTGAACAAGCAAATTAAGGTATGGGTTTCTTCTCTCTTGGTCTATTTCCCAAGAGGCCCCTTACGATTCAAGATATTCACTCCAAAACTAAGGTTGTTCCCCGTTGCATGTCCTTGTCACTAGCTCCCAAATGATTTCGTAGGTTGGGTATTTTGTGCTGGTAGATTTAGGCATGTATGATGTTTTTGTATTGAAAGTGAATATGTGTATGTGCGTGAAATCACGAAGATGACAATCAAGGTGTGATCAAAAAAGGAAAAAAAAAGGTGTGTGTGCGCGCATTGGACAGTGATGTTTTAGCCACTATTTTTGGAGAAATGTAAATGCATGTATTTCTTGTATTTCATGTGTTAAAGTTGTGCATAACGTGATGTTCATATGGTGTGTGAAGTTACAAATTTTGAGTAAAAACGCTTGACTAAATGTAACCCCTAAACTACACCTAAATTAGATACTAAATGTATGGTGAAATGCCCTACGAAACCAATATGAAAAGTTGATTTAAGGAAGGTAAAAACTATGAATAAATTTCCAGATTTGTGCACTCTACAACGAGGTTAAAATCTGGGTTTTTAAAGGGAAAATAAAATAAGTGAGATCAATGGGAATTGAACCCAAGACCTCACATGTTAAGGGGGCTGAAAAAGAAAAAAAACGTGAAGGGGCTAAGGGGAATCTAACCCCTTAGCTACTGGTTTCGCGACAAAGAAAAAGAAAATGGGGCTGGGGGGAATCGATCCTTGGCTACTGGATTTCGCGACAAGGTAAAAGAAAGAGGGGGCTGGGGGAATCGAACTCGCGAACTGGAGGAGAAAGAGGAGAAAAATAATTAAACAAATAAATGGGAGGCGTGGGATTCGAACCCACGAGCTCCAGGCACGCGCGAAAGGGGAGAAAATAAAGAAAAGAAAACGTGAGGCGTGGGAATCGAACACACGACCTCAAGGCTGAAAAAGAATAAGGCGAAATTAACTAAAGCAATAAATTTAGGAGGCTGTGGGGGTTCGATCCCACAACCTCACTGCCACTCGCCGAAATTAAATAAAAAATAAAGTTAGGAGGCTGTGGGGGTTCGAACCCACAACCTCCCAAGACCTTAGCGAAAATTAAATAAAAACATATAGGAGTCTGTGGGGGTTCGAACCCACTACCTCACAGCCTCAGCGAAATTAAAGATTTAAATAAGGAGGCTGTGGGGGTTCGAACCCACAACCTACCTATCCCAGCGAAAATTTAAGGAAAATACAAGAGGCTGTGGGGATTTGATCCCACAACCTCTTGGTTTAGGCAAATTGGGACAAGGAAAATTTAAGGAAAAATAAAAAGGGGTTGTAGGGGTTCGAACCCACAACCCTTCAGCCAACCTAAGAGAAAAACTAAGTAGAAAATTAATGATACGACGTTAATGTTGGGATTTAATTTAGAGTTCTAATGTTATGAATATTAGAAATAAAATCAATGAAAAATATAAATGATATTCAAGTGATTCAAACTTGGGTTTCCTTGCCCAATCTTCCGTATTGATACATAAGTCATACGTGAACAAATAATCCAAGAATAATGCCACCTACATAGATCAAAATCAAGATCTTGGCATATATACAAGATACATAAGTCTTGTACTACATAATCTTAGGAATATATGAATCACTTAACGAATTATGAATGAAGCCTCATAGCTTGTGTGTATAGACTCATAAGTCTAGCATACGTTTTAAAGAAGTGAACCTAAGGTATATGTAATGAAATGACGAAACCTTAGAAGGGTTAAGTAAGAGTATGAAACACACCAATGGCCAAGTATGTTGGCATATGATGAAATGAACATTCACGTAAAATGAGGTGAGTAATTATGAAGAGTAAATGTGCTAATGACAATGAATGTGGTGACAACATGATATGAGGCTAATGCAAATGATGAGAGTAATCTTAAATGAGCCTAAGTAAATGTTACCAAAACGTACTCACCTATGAGAGTGTAAGATAATGAAGAGACCAGTCTCTATGAACACTCTAATGAAAGTATTGAGATTAATACACTTAACACTAATGATGAGATGAGAAATCATCTAATGAGCTATGATGTCCTCATACTAGAAGTCAGCTTCCATGACGTATGAGTTGAATGAAATGGAACTTTATACTGAGCATCGATAGGCTAGCTATGAGCGGTGATGCCTTCTTTCGGGAAGGCCGGAGGTTCACGTAACTCTCATGAGATGAGACTGTCCGGCTTACCGAGTATGGGTCTCCTTATATCTCCTAGTCTTCCTGCCAATATAGAGATCTGGCGGGGTTAAATTCCCATGTACGCTAGCATGTTTTTGGGTCACCTTGGCTGGTGATTCCACCTCTTTTCGGTGTGGGAGAGACACTGGATTTCATTATGCTCATATGATTTATGTCGGTTAAAGTTAAAGTTCCCAATGAATGAATGAGGCAAGCCTCAAATGAAGCACATAATGAAATGATACCAAAGGTGTTAGAATAGGATAATCAAGAGGTGAGCTAGACTCAGGTAATGACATTAGGTTATTCTTGATCATTGCACAACAAACCCGATGAAAGTATTAAACTACACCCTAGGTATAGCTGGTGTTCACACTAGCATATAAACGAAATGAAATGAAGTACGTATAAATGAATGAAGCAGACTCTGTGTTTGCTAATGAAGACTCCCTAGTTGAGGTCCCATATGTTGAGCCCTCATTTTTGAAAGTCTTAATGTCAAGTCCATGATTCCAAGGTCTCATGACATATGAATGAATAATATGAAAGAAGCTATGTGTTATATGTTACGTGTTATGATATGTGATATACGTATGATGTTATGTGTTGTGTGCAATATGATAAGTATGATGATGCATGTTACTCTCATGGCATGACTTTCCTAATCCCAATTTGGCAAGTCCACTGACTTGACTTCCAAAAATCATGTTGTTAGGAAAGAGCTGTTCTTTCTCATACATGTCCTTGGTGTGTGCTTGCATATACCCATACTTAGTACAAGTGTGTACTAACCCTATACAACTATACTGTTTTAGGTGCAGGCACAGGTGGACGATAGAGCTACTGGATCATTGTTGCAGTTATACGGACGTCCATCATTCATCCAGAGTTGGTAGGTCCTCATGCTTTCGAGGATGCTACTGTTTTATATTCTAGCTTAGTTTTAGAGTTGAGCTAGTGGAGCATGTTCCACTAGCGTTTCTTTTCTGTTTTTATTCAGACTTTGTATTGGTGCCATTTTGGCAATTATACACTTAATACTTATTGGACTATTTCTTTTAGTTGATTATTTCTTAATGTTAGATGGTTGATGGTGAACAATTATGAAATGATATGAATGTTTAACAAGTATGTTAAGAAACAAAAATTTTCAAATTTTCCACTAAAATTAACCTAGATGAAGTAAGAATGACGTAAGTAGGCTTGTCTGCGACCTCTGAGAGGTCAACGACGCCGGTCGCGGGGTCTAGATCCCGGTCGTGACACTTAACCAATTCTATGTAGATATGCAACATAGATTTCTTGAACGGGGTGAAGTAGTGACAAACAAACTGAGTGTGCTCAATTGGCTTTGACGGATCATAAGTGAGGACGGTATTATTACCCCACATGCGCGGGATATCCCCAATGTCGATCTGGCGGCAAATCCTCATTTTGAGTCGCACACATTCCTCTATAGTGTGTCCTCGGTGATTTGGGTGGAAGGCACACACTTTCGAATAGCTTCCTTGCTCAATAAATGAAAATGACCCTTCCTCAGGTGCCCATCCAAGATGCTCATACAAAAAAGCGCAAGTCAGGACGCTCGCTCCCACACGGTGTGTCGGCTCGTAGGCCGGAAGAGTAATCCATCTGTCTCCTCCTCTCAGACGGCCTAGAAATGGAGGCTTGTAGACAATTTCCTCGTCAGCGTCTTCGCCAATTGCTCCAGGATGAGTGTCATCGGGGCTACCACTAACCTCTTGCTCGCGGATAGAGTATTTCCTGCGCATTTTCTGAAGTTTGTCTATCATGTTATGGTGGAACGCCTTGTTCTTCTTCCTTAATGCAGACATTCTTTCCTTCATAGCGATGAACTCCGCCATTTCCGCTGTCAGCCCCTCATCCAGTGCTGTATTTCTGGCTAACAGAATGGCAGTTTCTGACTCTATCCTCGCCTCTCTCGCTTCCCTTTCTTGCACCTTCTGCCGAAGCATGTCTAATTTTTCACTCAAGTCCTCTGTATCCATCTCAACGTCTTGCTTCCTCTTCATCTTTGATGTCAGATCCTCATCCAGCGTCACAGTTGCAGCTCTGTAGACTGATGTGGAAACTTCGACTCTAAGTCCTTCTTATCTAACCTCCTGGATTTCACGCGTGATATGTTCTATCTTCCTCTGTAAATATTCTCCTGTAAGCTCTCTCTTGATACTCTTACCCTTTCCCATAGCAGTGATTTGCTTTTTCTGAGGCAATAAAGTAACGTTTTAGGATTTGGGGTACGAGAGGTGTCTTTTGATTGAGAAACTTAAGACTCGGGAAATTTTGGTCGGACATTTATAATAGTGATTTGTTTGTATATACTCTTTTTTTTGAAAAATTTCTGAAAAAGTGTGGGTTTCTGATATCCTCATTCACAGCAACATAACACACAAGCAGTTAATAGCATATACATCGCGTCCTAAAATATATAGGGGGACCCTTTTGTGCCAAGGGTAGGCCTAGCGCATTTGAAAGATATACGCGTGAATTTGAACTAAATAAACAATTCCCCCCAAAATAAATTTCACAAACGAATAATAATGTTCACAAAGGGGAAAAATAAAGGACAAAACATTAAAGACAGACCCACGCGGGGGCCATTTGAAAGTGCGATAAAGGCAGGCCCACGCAGGGGCTAAAAACAACATAAATACATATAAAAAACCCACACAGGGGCAAAATCCACTATGTTGTGCCTGATGGTCCTGCTCCGTTGCCGTCTCCCTGAGTCTTGTATTGCTGAAACATGTATCTTAGCATCAACAAAAATCCTTCACCCAGGCGTTCCTTGTCTTCCAAGCTTTCGTATCGCATTCTCTCAATTTTCTCCTCGACCCAAGTATCGAAATCATCATAACTACGCCTTAGTCTTTTCACCTCTTGCGTCGTCCTCTCAAGAGTGTCTTGGTTCTCGACAAATTTAGCGTACATTTCTTGGGCCTCTTTCTTTACCTCTTGCAGCTCGGCCACTGCCTTGGCTTCTTTGTCTGTCATGCTGCGAAAGCTGCGCGGGGTTGGGGAGGAGATATTTTTTATGTCTTTTTTCAACCGTTTTTTGTAACCCTCATCGTACCCAGCATTGAATTGGTATGGAGCGATGGTAGTTTATCCATCCACTTGGCACCTTTCCATTCTCTGAACAATTCAGTTGCGTCATGAACCCTATCGTCCCCGATATCGTATACATAAACGCCATAGTACCCCTCTTTAGGTACAGTTTGTCTCCTCCCAAACTGTCGTAAGACTCGAAAGGGTGCGTAAGGGCGAATTCCCCATATACCTGGCAGAGGAAACACAATTTGTCTGCGGCTCTCTACAATGACTTTTTTGGAGATGAAGCGGTCAAGCATCCATTGGAGATCTTCTTCTCTCAATTCAGAGAAAATATGAGCCCATCTTCCCCTTGTTCTCCGATTGCCCATATTCCGCCAGTACAGCATGTCATTCAAATCTTTGAGGGTGTTCTTGTTATCGAGAGTGTGCAACTCCTAAGTCCCAGCACCCTTTGCCATGTGGATGAGAATCCATCACTGAAGGAGTAGGTTGCATCCTTGGAGTATCGATGCCTTTCTTTGCATTTTCCTAAGGCTCAATACATATCAGACAAGATGACCGGAGCTATAGGGTAGTACTTGGTTGTTCCTTGGTTCGTATACCCTTTGAACAAAGTACGCGCGAGTGTTATAACTCGGGTATTGATGCTCAAACTTGGACCACGTGGAAAGACCATCGTTCCTAACAATGCTACAGCAAATGCTAGAGGACGAATTTTGTTCCATTCTCTGTAGGAGACCTTGAACTCTCGGTTGTAAGTGGCGTAGTAGCTTGCATGTCCAAATCGGATGTAAAGATCTCTGAATGCTACATGAGAATCTTGGCACCAGTAGGCAAAGTCTTTTTCCAGTCCGAACCAGTCCGCAATATCTTCTACAGAAGGCTTGTTAGGGATAAAGATGTCTTCTTGTTTTCTTGCTCTCCTTTGTATCCCAGTGCCTACCATGTCGCAGTCTCGGATTTACTCCAAAGTTGGGGTAATTTTGGCGGTTCCGAATCGAAACACCATTCGTTGGTTATCCCAGTAGCTGTAAGGACCTCAACCAATTCAGGCCAATTGTTTATGTTGATCAATTGTGTCAGAGCACCCATATATTTGTTGGGGGTTCTTCTATGATCCCCGTCGAGATTGTCATGCCATATTTTAAGTTGGGGCGGAGCTGCTATGATGATGTCGAATTTTGGGAATCGGTCCATATCTACAAAACAGAAGCTAGTTAGATTTTCCCACCCCCAAATTGGTTTTCACACGTACATCATTCAAATGTCAAATAATATGATGTGTCGTGACGTCGGAGACCTTAGACACGATTTTGGCGGTTTTCTACTAAATGGACTTAATACACCTTGGGTATTAAGCTGACTTAGGCTAATGCTTAATTTTTGGTTTTGTTTCGTTCTAGCTTAGGCTTACTAGAAGAGTTTTCAAGTTGACGGTTACCCGAGTCGGACAAACAACGGGGTGAAGCTACCAAACGACGTCGGATGACCGCATTCCAACTATTCGTTTGGTACTTCCAAATGAAACTCTTGTGTATTTCTGAAATAAGCCGTGGAAAGCCACGTAACTTCCGTTTTCCTAATGCATACTATTTGCCGTTTGGCGAAAAGATGCCATGAAAGTGCAACAATTCAAAAACTAAGATAAACTAAACAAGTAAATAATTTATCACAAATAGCCAAATAATGTTAGTTTTAAGGTTAGAATCCTCCAATTCCCCAGCAGAGTCGCCATTTCTGTTTTATCAAAAAATATTTGGTTTCGAGAATTTTCAACTTTTTTAGAGTCGCCACTTAATTTTTTAAGAAAAATCAAGAAAAACTCGTTTTCAAAAGACTTAACAGATAAAATCAATTGAAAATATTTAAAAAAGTTTGGGGATTTTTATTAACGTCTTAGGAAGGTTTTGAAAGCACCTAAGATGTTCCGCTAATCTACGGTTATACAATAACTAATTATTTGGCTAAGGATTGCGATAAAAATACTCTTTAGAGTTTGTTTGAAAAACGAAAACCAAAAATCATTTAAGATTGTTTTTGAAAGTGAAAATTTATCTAAGTGAATTATTTGCAAAATTATTGGTTTTAAATCGATAAAACCTTTAAGACATTTTGCGGGAATTCGGATTTTCTAACTTTAAAATTAACAACAAATAAAGCAGATAAATAATTAAAAGCATATAAAGAGATAGGGAGAGAGATTTGGGTCCAAATCCGGGTTCTGTTCGCCTTGATCGGTTTTTGGACCCACCTGTTTTGGGTTTTGGACCCATTTGATTTTTGGGGTCTTCGATCCACTTCAAGTTAGGTCTTAGACCCATTGTACCTGCCCAAAAATTCTAGCAAAAATAACAAATGATACAACAAGGGCTTAAGCCCAAAACAACCAAAATACGAAATTTCTGAAAAAAAATAAATTTAGGCCTTTGAGGCTTAAACTCTTCCTCTTCTTCCACTTCAATTCTTTAAACTCCGAGACCTATATGTCATGCTTTGCTGACCGACTCGATAAGAGAAATTCGAGCCTCCATGGCTCCCTAGGGAATACAAGGAAATACATGAAGTCCAATTGGACTCGAGCGAGTTTACATGCAAAGAAAAGAAGCAAGCATGAAGTCAGTATTTTCAAGAAGCAAAATTTGGATAAAACAGAGCTACTAATTTACGAGATATAGATAGCACATACCAAACCAAATTGTGCTTATGAGGAGTCTATTAGATGCTCTTTCCCGAAACCCGAAAATGCAAGGTCAACACCTCCATGTAATTGATTATTAAACAACAAAACTAATTTTGAAGGCGGGGCCACACTTATTAAAGGAAAAAAGCATGAACACCTTTTGTGGCTACAAAGACTAAGGTATGATATGCAAATATAATAATTAAACAAAGTGAAATGAAGCAATGTGACAAGAATTTAATGCGCAGTGATAGGCATAGATGCGATGGCCGATTGACAACACAGAATGAATGGACACAGATGCATGGCCTAATCTTCCTCATTATATAACATTAGGAGACCTTTCTTTGGACAGGGGACGGAGATGACGAGCTTGAAAGGATACCTCCACCACCACAACGTCGGATGTCAATAGCCAACGAGAAACTCTTCTCTACTTTTTCGTATGTATCTTATATGTCTTTATGACTATTTATCTATACTATACTCATTTTCTTTCTTCAAAGTTTCCGACTCAAAATCTCCAACCAATTTCTCACTCAAATTTCTCAAAGAACTCTCAAAGATGAGAGAAAAGTTCTTTTTTTTTTTAGCCCCTTTCCAAAAAAATCCCCCTCTCGATCTGAATAGAAAGAGAATATATATAGGGTGAGAATTAGGGTTTTTTGGGCGGAGAGAAGGGATGAAAAGAAACCGGATAAGAACAAAGTCCATTTCAAATTTTTTGATTCGAATTCCTCTCCAAAAACAGAGGAATCACAGGTGCTTGTACGAAAATTCTTCAATTGCTCAACAATTTCCAACGTCTCATTAACGAGAGCCGTTCAATTTCCATCGAAGGACGACCAATTGCGGAGATTGTTCCACCTGGCCTGCGGAGGACACATTTCCATGCTGGAAACGTACAAACACGCAGAGGTTCGCCCAAAAACTGAGTCAGAAGGCAGAACGAAGAGAGAGGGATACAAAAAAGCTCTTAGACGTTGAGCACTCGCCGTTGCGAATCTTGCTGTTCACGCGCCTGCAGAGGATGAAGACGCGAGGGAGAAGACAAGTTGAGGGCGGGTTACACGCGTCTGGCAGTTCCGTTAGCATGTTCTTCGGGAGAAACGTATAATTTGGATTCCCTTGTTGAAGGAAATGACCGGCCGGGTCGAAAAAAAATATAGAAAATACGGGCTGCTGGACAAGAACAAAAAGAGCTGGAAAAGTGGGCTCTCTTCCGATGGGCTGGGGCTTGGTAGATGGGCCTGGATCGCCGGAAGTTTGGAGAGGAGTTGGGCCTGGGAGGGAGTGTTGCTGAATAATTGGAAATGGATTAAACAAAGAAAGGGCATTTAAAGAATAATTAATTTAGCTAGATGAGTAAATTCGCAAAATCGGCTAAAATCTAAATAAGAAAAATTAATTAAAATTAATCAACGAGCTTTTAAATTTAAACGAGATAAAATAATTGACTCAGTTATAAACTTAATATAGACAAAATTTATTTGCTAAAGCCGTTAAGAACTAAGACATTTAATAGAATTGTTAAGTAAAAACTAAAATCCTTTTAAATAATTTTCCTACATTTATAAAATAAACTATTTATATATATTATATGGAAAACTTATATATATACGTACACATAAAAACGACTAAAGCAATTTTTCAAATGACTTTAAACAGTTTTAAATTTATAACATCGATTATTTAAAATCGTTGAGAAATCAAGAAGCTCGAGAATGAATTACCGTCGAGGAGGGTCAAAATTGGGTGTCAACAACACCAACCAACACTTTTATCCTAACTAATCAATATTGTGTGTCATATATGTAGCCATCCAACTTCTTTTCTTTTTGGTAATAAAAAAGAGAAAATTGTGTGGTATGTGTGTAGAGGGTTGTCAAGGTAGCAAAACAAAGATATTTTACATGTGGTGAGAATTAGCTTGGCATATCTTATATAGAATGAGATCGCTTTCACAATTATGTGTACAAAAACACTTTTAATTACATGATGTAATATTATCTGTTTTGAGTTGAGCTTGATATTTTAACTAGAACAACATCTCATTCTTTTATTAAAAGTTGAATTTTCCAATAAATACAAGGTAGAATGCTTCATCATGAGGAGGAGAAATTAAGTGGGGAAACAAAGTAAAGTGATTTTATATAGTTCAGAGAAAGCAAAGTAAGAAGTGGGGAATAATATATATATATATATACTTGTAGAGTGTGTGGTTGTTAAAGTATTACAAAACAAAATACTTTTTTTTTGCGTCTATGATAAGGTACTAGACACACGGAAATTGATATAAAATGACTAGGTGACCTTCCTAGAATTGATTACTCCAAAGCAACAATTAAATGTGCATAATAAATTGGAAAATATACTATGCTTAATTTGTTGTATGTATACCAATTCAAAGTTATTGTATAGATATCAAAACAAAGATTTGTTGATTTCTTCTCTACAAACTAAATTAGTTTTGAACAGTTTAGTACAGAAATATTAAATAGAGTCTTGAAGAGCGAAAATGGGCAATGAAAATCTTGCACTCATTCTGCTATACACATTTTTCTGTCAACTTATTTTCTCTTCGTCCTTATCTCATTTGTGACCCAAAGATCAATCTCATGTTGTAACGACATGTTTCCGTCATTATGGAAATGCCAATGGTGTAAATTTGGGATTGGAAAAACTTTTTAGTAGTATCTGGATTTCTCCAACCTTGTCCAGATTTAGAGGAAATTTGAGTCACTAAAGTGTAGAGAAATCTGATAGCAATCGGGTGAACCATTTATGATTTCAATTACATAAGTAGTTAATAACTCATTAACGAATCCGTACGAATTTACAAAATTGAATTTGAGTGAGTAGATCCCCAGAAATTGAACTTAGCGCAAAGGGTATTTTCTAAGCATCATGGGTTAGAGGTGTGTAGTAAAATGGGGTTTTGGAATTCATTAAAGAGATCTCTGGTTCCGTTTGTGCTGCTTTGGCAGGAGTTTGGTCGCTCTGGCGGGGCAGCCACAATAGGATTCGGGCGTTATGGCAGGTGCGAACTTAAAGTCAAAGGTGAGATATGAAGATGTCACTGGTTCAAAAGTGCCGCTCTGGTGCAACCTATACAGCGGGGTGAGGGCCACTATAGCGGGCCACATATTATCGTTAATAAATCATTAAATGACCTTATTTGGCACTTTTTGACTTTTAGAGCTCAAGAATGACCCCAGGCGATTTCTACTCGTTTTTCACCATTCTTGATGCTAAAGGTAAGCTTTTCACTCCCCGAATCCATTTTTCAATCCTCCACATAACTATAAACGTCGTGGATGCGTGATTCCTAATTTCCTCCAGCTCTTTCTGATGATATCATTTAACACTAGTACAAAACACATGATTCTCTCATTTTATGTGCAATATGACAAGTGGAATTCTCTCGTTTCTGAATTTGATTTTACGAATATCCATATTGTTGGGAAAACGTGGACTAACACATACTATATATGGTCAAAATAATAGAAATAAAATGGAATAATAATGACACCGAGAATTCTACGTGGAAATCCTTCTAAATAATGGAAAAATCACGGGCCAAGAAGAGCAACTGATATCACCATAATAAGGAATTTTATACTGTGTAGTGATGAATACAATACACAAAGTGACTACTATACACTCAAAAGGAATAACACTCTTTTGGTTTCCACCTCACTAGATTATCGCTCACACTCTATTTTTGTTCATAGACTATTTTTCTTGTATAGTATATGGAAATACCTCACTTTACTTATTTTTTTCTGTCTAACTTGGTCTGTTCTACAAATGAGTTTCTTTTATAGAAGAAGTTTACAACTAATGATGTCACTAATGACATCATAAAAATTCCAAGTTTCAAACTTTGTAACTATGTAGTTATCTTGGTAAGATTTAATTGGTATGTATTTGTATCAAATTACGACTTTAATAAAAATGTGGTTGGAACCCCACACATACAACGCACTCTGTGAACTGTCCGCGTGTAGCAAAATTATTTTTGGACGAAAGGGAATTTTATTACACTGCTGGTCAGCAAAGGAAGATGAAAAAAAACTCTGCTTTCAGCAGTACTAGACACCAATACTGGTATTTCATTGTTCCACTGTTTTATAAAGAAAAATCAAAGTATAAATGTTTATGTAGCCATCCAATATTTTTTTACATATACAAAAAATAAATTACAATATAGCCGGAAAAAATAGTTTTAATTTTTTTTTTACTTTTTTCTCTTTTTCCATTCACATTTTTATATTTATTCTCATATTTTTACACTAAAAATGGAAGAAAAAATTAAAGAAGAATAAGAGACTCAAATAATGATAAACAAATAAATTTATAACAACGATATCAAACAACGTGTTGAATCAAAGAAATAAAAATGAATCATGTGTGAGAAAGATCAAATATATCCTGAATTTTGCTGGAAGGATCATATTTATCTATATATAAAAGGAGAAGAAAATATGACACATGTCAACACCACAAATTTTTAGAATTTTAAATAATTAATAATCAATAATTAAATAAATAAATATAGACACATGTCAATAATTAGAATTAGAACAACACATGTCAACACCACAAATTTTAAAATTTTTAAAATTTAACTAATTTTAAATAATCAATAATTAATTAAATAAATATAGACACATGTCAATATTTACAATTAGACACATTTATTAGACCCAATTAATATTACGATAGTAACACAAAATTTTAAATAAACAATAATAAATTAGTATTAAATAATGTTAATTAATCAATAATTAATTAAATATATAGACACATGTCAATACTTATATTTAGACCCATTTAATTCTCCGGTAACTAAATATAAACTGAAATAATCAATAATAAATCTATGTTTTATTTATCTATATATATATATATATAATAAGAGACGAAATAATGTCACGTGTATCACAATTTTAAAAAATAAAATTTAAAAAAATATACAAAAAAAGTTAAATTTTAAAATGTTTTGGAGAAAAAAAATTGCAACTACGTTTTTTCGTTCAAAATACTTACCGCACTTTTTACATTTTAAAAAGTCAAATAAAAAGTAGAAAAAGATTTTTTTTTGAAAAAAAAAGAGGACGGTAAAACTCAATTATCCCATTTTCATCCACTTTTTAAAAATTTATTTAAAAAATGCAGTTAAAAGAGAAACAAATTAAAAGAAGATAAGACTCCAAAAATTATCAACGGCCCTAAACCACCTCTAAAATTCCTCAACTACTTTCTTAACTTCTCTATTTCCCCAAAATTTAAATGTATTCCTCAAATAATAGATTAATACTCCCTCCGTCCTTAATTACATGTTCATTTTTTCTTTTATAGTTGTCCTTAATTACTTATCTATTTAAACAAATCAAGAAAGGATAAATTTTTATTACATAGGATAAAGATTTGGTCAAGTATAATTGGATCAAGTAATGTTCAATGGCCTTATAGATTCATGTCATGTGTACTATATAATAGCTTATGGTTGAAATCTATTTAAATTATATACTCATTATAATAATAAAAACAACAAAATCGTAAATTATTTTTATTTTTTAAAACTATCAAATAAAACAATTAAGTATATCTTACCTAATAATTTCAAGAAAAAAATAAGACTAGTCGGAATATGCGGACTTCCCAACTTTTTTATCTGTCAAACTTCGTACTTATATTGAATTTTTTAAATTACTAATACTAATTTTAAAGAATCCGACACTTTTGAAGAATCTGATTAAATATATTTTTATAATTATTTGAAAACCTCCAAATAAGTTTTTCTTTTAAAAAAATGTACTAGCATGTTTTTTAGTTGAATTTTTATTTATAACTCAATATTATTTTTAAGTTTGATTTATTTTTGGAGATTGCTTCAGAATTTTAAGAAAGCAGGTGTGAAATTACTCCCAAAGATGTTTGGCGGGTAAAAAGTCAGAAAGTTCGCTTATTCCCGTTAATTTTAAAATTTTTTCTTGAACATTTTAGTTTGGGTACACTTAATTGCTTTATTTGATAGTTTTGAAAAATAAAAAAATTGACAACTTTGTTGTTTTTGTTATTATAATGAGTATATAATTTAAATGAATCTCAACCATAAATTATGTTACAGTACACGAATCTATAAGGGCATTGAACATTACTTGACCTAATATTACTTGACCGGATCTTTATCCCCTATTATACCCTCAATTAAATTACTAATTACTTTGAAAAATGTAGAATTTTTCATCCACTTCATAATTAATAGGGGTAAATGGTAAACTCACTACGTCATTAATCTTTTTCTTAATAGGTGTGTCAATTCAAAAGTGAACAAATAAAAAGGAACGGAAGGAGTATTATCTAAGATTATAATTATTCCTACAACTCATGAGAAGGTAAATCTTTGAATATTTAATTTCTCTACTATTTTTTTTACATTGTATAAATAAAGAAAATGTTAATTTATTAAAAATATTATGGCTATTAATTCATTTTAATTTATTGAAGTTCTGTAAAATCAATGTATTTTTAGTTATATTATTTGTTTTAATTCAGAATTAATTTCTCCCGTATTCAATATTTCTTGGTCTATTCACAATTAAATTTTATATGTATAAATTAGTTCAATTTTTTTTATATGAAAAAGAGACTTTAATGAACACACTTTTGCTTTGGGTATGTTTTATGTGGAGACTAATATTATCATGTGAAATTGTTTAATTAGAATCTATCTTCTGAATCATTTGATATATTGAATGTGAAAGTATATGATATTATCTAAATTTGTCAAAGAAAAATATTGTCTTCTCACCCTTTTGTAAGTGTAATCAATTAAAGATTTATAAAAAAAATTTGAAAGAAAGTACAGTAGAAGTAAAACATCATTACTTTATCTGTATTTATAACTAGGCAGAGATGACCCGTGCTTGCACGGCCCAACATTAGAATAATTTTGCAAGCTAAATGGGCATAAACACACACAACGTTTTGGCCTAAATACATAACATACATAAATTTAATCGTATATGATTCACAATTGTTAATGGTTGCATATTTAAAATTGAATGTCTTTTTTTAGCCTATATTATTTACGTATTGCCGTATTTAGACTACTTTCCAGTGGTAAGCTCCTAAGAAAAAGTACCTACAAGGAAAATAATTTAGTTTCAAAATGGAATTTTTTTGTTATATATATGTATCTATGTATGCATTTTTATGTTATAATTTTAATCGTTTTGACGACTAAGATCATTGAGGGAGAGGTTGATCATTGAAATGATATTTGATACAATAGAAGTAGGGACTATCAATTTTTTTTCCGGTTACTAAAATTCATCAAAAGTTGCATTCATATACAATAATTGGATTGTATAGGTACGGTGGTAAAAATGATTTGATTTGAATAGTTAAAGGGATTAAGCTACTCAACACATGATAAGACTGACATTTATCATTGTTTATGGAGTGTACTTGGTTGTGCCTAAATGCTCGAGTAGAGTTTGCAGAGATGGGATGCGTAGAAGCTAAGACACATTTTGTCTAAAATTTAGATGTCCATTGAAAACTGTAACATCTATATAGAAAAGAGTCCACATCAGTAGTAAATTTATACTGAGTTAATGATGGAACGAAGCATGCAAGATCTAAGTATATTGTAAGCATTTTACGTCGTACCTGATGTTGCCTCGAATATGATCTAACAGTTTTTCGAAAGTAGGCAACAAACATGTACGCCATCAACATACCAACCATATTTCAAAAGGATAGTACACATTTCTGGTAACAAAAGGAAAAAATGATAGGCGATATCAGCAACAAACAATATGACAGAACCATCTAAAATTAGCCAAAATTAAAGATACAAGTTGTAGATACATATATACAATCATGGTATTTCTCATGTTAGATAATGTCTCGGAGACGAATGGACCCAAATGAAAGAGACTCTTTTTATATGCAGAACCTGTTAGGATATACTATTAACCATGCGTTTTGATATAGTATTATTATTGAACAATTGTTTATTCATTTATTCAATTCAATAAAGTGTTACATTCAATAGATCAATTGTCATATATGTGTCCTTAACTTATACAGTAGATGATTTGGTGTATAGAGTTTAAGCTTATACAGAGAAGATTAAATCATCGTTTCTTATAAGTTAAAAGTTATAGTTCACAATCATAGATGGAAATCTGGACAAAACCATCTGAAAGATATTGTAGCACGAGATTAAATGTAATTTATCTTGATTATGAGAATGGTATAGTTTTAGCTTCTCGTGCTAGTGCATTTGATATGTATTGAACGGAACCGAGCAGAGATAGATGTTTTAGGCTGACTGATAAAAATATATTCTCAAAACTATTAAATGTACTTGTATTCTTAATCTTGATATAACGATTATGATCTGTATATATCATTTATCATTTTGATTTATTAAAAGGTGAGATTCTGAGATGGGTCAATATGCCTGATAGATTGGATGATAATAATGTATATTGGTGAAATAATTAGTTAGTTGAAGGAATCCATGTTTCAGTATAGAGATTGATGATACACCTTTTCATGAGAAGCTTATAAGCTTTCATGTGTAAACCCGGCCAGTAGATTTATGAATGTGACACATGAAATAAGTTAAGTATTGCTCTAAAGGAAGTTAATCATTAAATTAAATTCGTCAGTAATTTAATTTATTAATTAGTATCGGTAATTTTAACATGGAGAATTACATAAGTGTTTAATGGTGAATTTCAAAATAAATAGAAGAGCGCAATTACAAATTTTTAGTGGAATGATTTGTAACTTATGATGGTAAGAATAATTCAAATTAATTATATGGAATTATTTTCATAATAGGAAGCCTCAGTAATAAATTTTGTGGTCCCTCCAGTGCCCAATTTAACTAGATCCTATTTTCTAGAAAAAAAAGAAAAAAGAAACATGTTCTTCTCCAAAAAGAAGAAGAAACGTGTATTTTTATTTTTCTTGAAAGAAAAGGAATTCTCTTTGGACTAGGAAGACAAATCTATAATTAGGAATTCTTCTGACCTTGAAAGAGATTAAATTGAGTATTCTATACAATACTTGCCCACCCAAGAGAGAGTTCAATTGTTAATTGGAATCACTGTAGAAGACTGTAGAGCTGAAATTGAATTTACTTCAAGATATCTGCGCATGCTTCAAGAGGTAATCCTGAGTTAATTTTTAGCATACTTTGTATGTGATGCCCATTTGTGATTGTTGTTTATATTCATTTATGATTCTGGAATGCTTCCGTTGTGTATGCTATTTTCTAACCATTGGTATCAGAGCCATACTTGCATCTTTATAGATAACCTAAAATTTGCATATTTGAAATTGTATGTATGATTCGTGATTGTGAATTTTATTTTATCATGAAAAGGACAGAACAGATAAAAACTTGAAATGATTTGTTTTGTTGAATGCACACGATAATAATGACTTATGAAATTAATCACTAAGATTGGATAGTATTTTCATGAGATATTGTACATTGTCCCTTTCCCTTCTGTATGATGAATAATTTTAAGAAGAAATTTAATGGTTGTTCATGTCGTTTATTTTTCTTTTCTTGTGACAGCATTTTTGGGAGATTGATCACAAAATTCTCACATTACATCGGCTGGTAGTTTTTTTTCTATATTAATAGAAAACAAAATTAATGAGTTTAAATTGAATTGTGTTTTGAAATAACTGCTAAGTAATTTAAGATTAATGAAGAAGGAAAACAAGTGAAAATGATAGAAAGTATTGTAATTCGATATATATATATATATATATATATATATATATATATATATATATATATATATATATATATATATTCATTTCATATAGTGGTTATTTATCGCCATGAGCTAATGTACAAAATGTATAACTTGACCTTCTAATTGGCCAAGTGATGAGATACTCCTAATAGGAAAGTTCCACATGGCATGCATAATTGGTTTGCACACCGTTACAAGTGATGCAACACTTCTAATAGTTGGAGCCCACGTGGCATTCAAAAATGTTTTACAACACTCCCCCTTGGATGTCTATGTAAAAGAAAAGTACATAGGCATACATAATACACATTACTTGCTGCCTCATTAAAAACCTTTCTAGGAAAATCCAGTGGGACAAAATCTAGACTAAGGAAAAAATAGTACAGCGCATATTTTACTCCCCCTGATAAAAACCACGATTTAGATGGTTAAGTCTTCGCATTCCATTTTTGTGAACCATCTTCTCAAGAGTTGAGGCCGGTAAAGATTTGATAAATAGATCTGCTAGATTATCACTTGAACGGATTTGTTGCACATACATATCACTATTCTTCTGGAGATTATGTGTGAAGAATAATTTTGATGAAATGTGTTTCGTTCTATCTCCTTTTATGAAGCCTCCTCTTAATTGAGCTATGCATGCAACATTGTCTTCAAAGAGCACTGTGGGTATCTTGACGTCACACTTCAAACCACATCTTTCTTTGATAACATATATTACTGATCTTAACCATACACATTCTCTACTTGCTTCATGAATGACTATTATCTCAGCA